>CM061542.1:270061918-270661918 GCA_030864215.1 Capsicum pubescens
GGCATCTAGTATTAGCAACCCAACACCACAATTCTCTTCCATAATTCCATACAACCAATATTTGCAAAGCATTCTAAAAACCAACTTGAACAATAGGCTTATGTGTATATATATATATATAATAATCATTTCAATACCACATCATCACACCAAATCCCTTCACAATTCAACATAATCCAACCATGCACAAGAATAATCCAACATCATTTCCAATCATCTTTCAACAACAATCAAATAACATACTTCTTATGCTCACATGCATATATATACATATCCATATAAATAACACCAACATAATTTACATCCTTACCATAAAATGGCCCTTTTGATTTTGAAGTCCTGTTGGCACAAATAAGGGGTGCTTCTCGAAGCCCTCGAGACAGTGAACACAACTACGGAATCAATTTGGATTTTCTACGGTTGAATCACAAGATAATTGGAGTTGAAATTAGGCTAGGGTTTCTTATTCTTCAATAATTTGGATGATAAATGATGGATATGAGGCTAAGTATATGTATATAATGACCAATTTTCGTCCATGAGGTGATGGAAAATGACCATATTGCCCTTTAAATTTAAGTAAATCCGAATCTGTCCATGGTGGACTGTTTTGTTAGGCTAAAGTAAATCGACCATAACTCTTTTCTCCCATAATGGATTTGGGTGAAACCAATTGCATTAGAAAGAAGACTCTTGGGGATCCTCATCGATATATAGAAGCTCACACAGTTCATTTTGTACAAGGAGTTATGATCGTTTAAAGTCGATCCAAAAATCTGTTTGGCTGCAGTACTTTTGTGTGCAGAAAATTTCTGCACATTTACTGTTCATTGCGTCCACCGTTTTCAAGTTTCGAACATGCTCGCTTATATCCGATACTCATCTGTTTTCAAAAATCTTTATATCGTTGGAAAGCTAACTCGATAAACTTCGTATAGAAACTTCGATGAGCAAATTCCGGTATAAATAAAGTCGATTCCTATACACATATAATCAAACTATACACTTGAAACCATCTCAAAATAATCAATACTCATACTTAAACTCATATATACCTAACTTATGATCAATACATATACTCCAACACATATAACCATGGCCAATGCACGTAATTAAGTACGGGGTGTTACATCCTTCCCCCCTTAAGGACATTCATCCTCGAATGTGAATGTTGTTATTTAGCCGAAAAAAGTTCGAATTCATAATTGATATTCACATCATCATATAGATATTATGCATATGTAAAAACTTACTTGTTAGTGTCTCAGTTCCACTCCTTGCACTTCTTTTTCACCTTTGAACAAATAAGGGTATTTGGATTTCATTGCTTCCTCCGCTTCCCATGTAATCTCTTCCCTTTGTTGATTTCTCCAAAGTACTTTCACCGATGCTACTTCTTTATTTCTCATCTTCTTAACTTGACGATCCAATATAGCAACAGGCATCTCCTCATAGGTAAGATCTTCTGTTACTTGCACATCTTCAGTAGAAGTAATAAGGGACGGATCTCCGATGCACTTTCGAAGAATCGATACATGAAATACTGGATGCACCGATGAGAGTTCCTGGGGTAGCTCTAATTCATAAGCAACTTTCCCACATCTTCGAATAATCTTATACGAGCCTATATATCGTGGACTCAACTTTCCTTTCTTGCCAAATCTCATCACCCCTTTCATTAGCGATACCTTCAAAAATACCCAATCGCCTAACGAAAAATCTAGCCCTCTTCTTCTACTATCCGCATATGACTTGTGTCGACTTTGGGCTGTTTTCAACCGTTGCTGAATCACCTTGACTTTTTCTATGGCTTGATAAACAAGATCCGGTCCGAACATAAGAGTTTCACCCGCTTCGAACCATCCTATTGGTGATCTATACTTCCTCTCATATAAAGCTTCATATGGTGCCATTTTGATACTTGAATGATAGCTATTATTGTAGGCAAACTCAATAAGAGGTAAATGATCATCCCAGCTGCCTTTAAAATCTATAACACATGCTCGTAGCATATCTTCAAGTGTTTGAATGGTGCGCTCTGCTTGTCCATCTGTCTGAGGATGAAAAGTTGTACTCAGATTCACTTGTGTTCCCAAACTCCGTTGGAAAGACTTCCAAAAGTTTGCGGTAAATTGAGTTCCCCGATCCGATATAATAAAAGTTGGCACTCCATGTAATAGGACTATTTCTTTAACATACAACTTCGAATATTCTTCAACTGTGTAAGTGGTCTTAACGGGTAAGAAATGTGCGGATTTAGTAAGCCTATCCACAATCACCCATATAGAATCAAATTTTCGAGTTGTACGAGGCAAACCTGTAACAAAATCCATGTTGATCATGTCCCACTTCCAAATTAGAAGATCTATGCATTGCATATAGCCTTCGGGTTTTTGATGTTCCACTTTAACTCGTTGGCAATTTGGACATTCAGCTACAAATTCTGCGATGTTCCTTTTCATGTTATTCCACCAATATACATCCTTCAAATCTTGATACATTTTGGTTGACCCTGGATGAATAGAATACCTTGAGAAATGTGCCTCAGTCATAATTCTTTTTCTTAGCTCATCAACAATAGGCACACATAGCCGATTTTTGGCGTAGAAATACTCCTTCTTGCGAAAGCTCAAATACCTTCGTCACACCATTTTGAACATTCTCCTTGAGTTGCAATAAAATAGGATCTGCATCTTGCTTCTCTTTCACCTCAGCTACTAATGAGGATTCCGCGGCATTATGCACAATAAGCTCCTCGTCCGGAGTTTCGAGAAGACGAACTCCTAGACTAGCTAATTGATGATGATCTTTAATCATCCCTTGCCTTTCTATAGGTGCCATCATAGCCTTACGACTCAACGCATCAGCTACTATATTCGCTTTCCCTGGGTGATACAAAATATCAACATCATAATCTTTTAATAGTTCCATCCACCTTCGCTGCCTCAGATTTAGATCCTTCCGACTGAAAATATATTGTAAGCTCTTGTGATCAGTAAATATATCAACATGAACCCCATATAAATAGTGGCGCCATATTTTTAAAGCAAAGATAACCGTTGCCAGCTCAAGATCATGTGTGGGGTAATTTTTCTCATGTGGCCTCAATTGCCTTGAGGTATATGCTATCACCTTACCATGATGTATTAATACACATCCTAAACCAATTCTCGATGCATCACAATACACTGTATACCCTTCTGTACCTTCTGGAAGTACCAACACCGGTGTAGAAGTCAACTTGTTCTTCAATTCTTGGAAACTCTCCTCACACGCATCATTCCATTGGAACTTGGATACTTTATGCGTTAGCTTAGTTAAGGGTGCTGAAATAGAAGAAAAACCCTCAACAAACTTTCTATAATAACCAGCCAACCCAAGAAAACTACGAATCTCCGTAGGCGTTGTGGGCCTTGGCCAATTCTTCACTGCTTCTATCTTTTGAGTATCAACCTGTATGCCTTCATTTGATACAATATGGCCCAGAAATGCCACTGACTTTAGCCAAAATTCACATTTAGAAAATTTTGCATACAGCTTGCAATCACGAAGAGTTTACAACGTCTGTCGCAAATGATTAGCATGATCCTCTTCTGATCTAGAATAAACTAGAATATCATCAATGAAAACTATCACGGATACATCTAGAAATGGCTTAAACACCTTATTCATTAAATCCATGAAAGCTGCAGGTGCATTAGTTAGCCCAAATGACATAACTAGAAACTCATAATGACCATACCTTGTTCGGAAAGCTGTCTTGGGTATATCTTTTTCTTTGACTCTCACTTGATGATAACCAGACCTCAAATCAATCTTAGAAAAACATTTGGCACCCTGTAACTGATCAAATAAATCATCAATTCTTGGAAGAAGATATTTATTTTTAAGAGTCACTTTATTCAGCTGCCTATAATCAATACACATTCTCAATGTGCCATCTTTCTTGCACACAAACAACACTGGTGCTCCCCAAGGGGAAATACTAGGCCTAATGAACCCCTTTTCTAGCAAATCTTTCTATTGCCCTTTCAATTCTCGTAATTCTGTTGGGGCCATTCTATACGGAGGAATTGAGATTGGCTTAGTGCCTGGTATCACATCAATACCAAATTCTACTTCTCGTTCAGGAGGTAAACCTGGAAGATCTTCAGGGAATACATCAAGAAATTCACTTACTACTGGTACAGTGTGAAGATCTGGTGATTCCGATTTCGTATCCTTTACTCTAACTAAATGACATATGTAGCCTTTGGAAATCATTTCTCTCTCTTTGAAATAAGAAATAAATCTACCTCTTGATGCGCCAATCTTACCTTGCCATTCAATAACTGCTTCATTAGGAAAATGTAAATACATCTTTTTCGTACAACAGTCAATTTTCGCATAACAAGACGCCAACCAATTCATACCCATTATAACATCAAAATCTACCATTTCTAGTTCCACAAGATTAGCCATCGTGTCTCGACCACACACAGTTACTACACAATCTTTATAAACTCTTCTAGCAATAATAGATTCCCCAACCGGGGTAGACACTTCCAACGGCTTATCTAACAATTCGGGGATTCTTTTGAACTTTCCAGCAACCAAAGGAGTAACATATGATAATGTAGAACCGGGATCAATTAGAGCATATACATCAAATGAAAATATGGAAAACGTACCCGTGACCACATCTGGGGAAGCCTCTAGATTTTGTCGATCCGCTAAAGCATAAGTGCGATTCTGAGTCCCGCTGGAACTGGCGACTCTTTTTTCATTTCTAGAGTGACCCGCAGGTTGTGCGCCCCTACCAAAATAAGATACTGGTGATGATGATGCAACAGATGATCCCGAAGGTCGTGCTACGCCACCTGCGCCCCTTCGTGGTCATTCTCTCATCATATGTCCCATCATACCGCACCAAAAACAAATATTTGTTCCCATTCGACATACGCCCATATGATGTTTTCCGCATCGATTACATAGCTCTTGAGAAGGTCTCGATTGGTTCATGTTCCCTTGTCCATGATAACCCACTGCTCGCGAACTATAACCCTCACTTCTTTGCCTAAATTGACTGCCTCTGAACCCCTGATGTTGTGGTGGAGCACTAGATGCAGAATAAGAAAATAATGGCCTAGGTGGTCTAGCAGAAAATTGAGGTCTAAAACCTTCCTGTGGCGCCATAAACTGCCCTGTAGATCTGGCCCTCTTAGAAGATCCACTTTTAAATTCCTGTGTTCTTTTTCTTTGCCTCTGATCTTCCATTTTCTGTGCAAATGCTTGGATCCTAGCTATATCCATGTCTTTATTCAGTGCAGCAATAGTACAATCCCTAACCAAATACGGATCCAATCCATCCGCATACCGATGAACTCTGTCATCCATAGTAGCTATAACATTAGGAGCATATCTGGACAAAGAATTAAATCGAAGACTATACTCCCTCACACTTGTATTACCCTGTCGAAGATTTAAGAACTGATCCGCACGGGCCTGACGAGTCTCATATGGAAGATAATGATCAATAAATGCCTCTTTGAACTCATTCCAAGTAGCTGGGGGTGCATCACTGCCCCTTGATCGTTTCCATTCTTCGTACCAATATATAGACTCACCTTTGAATCTATACGCGGCTAACTCCACTGTCTTTTTGCCTGATACATGCATCACCTCTAGGGCCCTTTGGATCTGATCAATAAAGTCCTGCGGATCTTCATTAAGATTGGATCCGGTAAAAGTAGGCGGATCCATATTAAGAAAATCTTGCGTCCGAAGACTAGCCACCCTATCAGTACCGCTAGAACCCACGACAGGAATAGCTTGCCCTTGGACTTGACCGGCAATAATTCGGGTCAACAGTTGTACTGCATCCCTTGTATCCCGATCAGCAGCATTAACAAGTGGTTCTGTGAATGTGGTTCGCCACCCACTTATTTCATCTGGAGTGGAAGACATTTCAGATACCCGCTCATCTTGAGCTTCACTCTGATTAACTTGTACAGGTGGTGACTTACTAGTCCCTTCTCCGGCAGCCACATCTACCCGCTCGCTGGTATTCTTACTTCCGGTATCCGGCATTCCACCACCTTACTAGTCCCTTCTCCGGCAACCACATCTACCCGCTCGCCGGTATTCTTACTTCCGGTATCCGACATTCTTACTGTAATAAGAGAAACAAATGGATTCAGTGGTCAACTATGACTTCATTTGGTATATAAGCTCTATGGCACGATCTATGATCTGAAGGAAAGAAACAATTTCCTAAATGTCCATAGCCTCCTGTTTATAAATGTGGTGCACAACACACCGATAAAAAAGACTCTACGTAGACACGGCTTTGTAGACTCACTAGGACGAACCCCTCTGATACCACTTTTATCACGCCCCAAAATTCCATCGGGCCGGACTGGCACCCGAAGCTGAGAAGGCCCGGGAGAACCCATTCAACTAACTATACTTTCACTTACATGTCACCAAAAATTTGGACAACACTTCGTTGCATATAGAAGGGTCTAATTACCTGTATCAGCACAACACGCACAAATATATATATATATAATACTTGGCCGTTGGGGCCACCACATATACAAATATAACATCACTATATAAACTTCCATGACTTTACCCTTCCTTATGTCTACAAAGCCTCTAGGATATACATGACATAACTAGGGTCGGGACAAACCTCCCACCCACACCTGACTCATGTACAATAACAAAACATAAGGAACCGACTCGAAAAGCTCCGAAGCAAACTGGAGCTCACCAACAATAGTTGTATGACCAGGCCCCTATCTATGCTGTGTATGAGCTGAAGCACCTGTGCCTGCAGCATGAAATGCAGGTCCCCCGTGAGGGACGTCAGTACGAAATATGTACTGGTATGTAAAGTTGTAAATAATCATATGTGATATGGGGGATCAAGAAAATCAGACACAAGTGAATAAATCATAATAGAAGTGAACCACACTTCATAAACACTTTTAGGATCATGTACATTATCATTAATCTGAATTGGGTTCTTGAATTCAAACACATTTGTGGAGCGGTATACCTTCGTTCATTTCATTCTTTACAATTATCATTCGTCATCACCTCCTCCTCCCCAACCTCCAACCACCTAACAATAATCAATACTGTACCGTACTGTGACCATTAGGCTGCCCCCAGTACATATCAACTGTAATCATATCAAGTATCGGGATCGGCCCATGCTAGGCTTAAGCCCCTGAGCTACCACCCACACGTATATCAAGTAACACACATAAGAGATCTTTCCAATAACTTAGTTCAAAAGCTTTTGAGATTATTACATTAGTGTTCATGCCAATATAGTACCTTTGGAACAATGATACATCAATAGGAACCAAGTAATAGACCTTCTATACAATAACGATGTAATAAAGACTCATTGGTATATCAACAATGTGTTTCAGAATCATCAACATCACAACAATGAAATAGGAGCCTTTTGGTATATCAATGAAACATTTTGACACTTTATAGAATGGAAACAACTTCGTTGGTAACGTAGAACAATACATGTTTTTTGGACAACCTCGGAATCTTACTTGATGGAACATTGGTGTTTTCATGCCAAAGAACATCGTTAGAGTATGCTTTACATACCTCGTTGTAGATTCGGATACCAATTCAACACAACTTTTCACCTTTACAAATCACTTATCTACAATGAAATGTTTGGCATCTAGTATTAGCAACCCAACACCACAATTCTCTTCCACATGTATACATTAAATATACACATCTATAGAAAATATATACACAAATATACAAAATATATGCTATTTAATATAATAAATTAATAATACTTGAAGTAAATTAATAATATATTAGAAGTAAGTTTTTAATTTAAACTATAAATTCAATTTAAATCATTAAATGAAAAAAATTACAAAGTAAAGACTAAGGATTGAATGAATCTTGAATTTTATTGATTGCGAAAGGATACAAAATTTATAATTTACATGAATGAAAAATCTACAAATTATGCATCATTTTTTCCAACTCATTCAGGTTAATATTAACAGGAACTTGCATAGGATAGTCAAAGTCAATGGGGGCAAAATCATGCATTGGACTTGATTCTGCTGAGTTCTCCTGTGAAGACATAATTTCTTCAAGTTTCTGCTCGTCGTTCGGCTCCGGTTCCATTCCTTGATTTTTTCTTTCCGCTCTAATCCAATCTCTGAGGTAAACTAGAACATTCATTGCATTGCTTCCCAATGAGTGTCGGTTGTCTCCAAACTCCTATCGTCCCTGACTAAAGGCCCTCTTTGATGCAACGGTTGACATTGGAACATTCAAGATATCTCTAGCTAATCTTGAAAGCACAAGATATTGTGTTTCATTACTCCTCCACCAATCCAACATGTTGATCCGTCGTCTGCGATCCTCTGGTGGCGATCGAAGATAATATTTAAGATCTTCCCTATAAGTTGATGTGTAAGCTCTCTCATCAACACTGTTCCAATACGGTAAATCATAAAAGGAATCAGGAAAACCACTATATGTCGGCCTTTTAGAAGATGATGGCTCCTCGGGAGGATGAGGAGCGACAGTTGGAGTGATATTTGTAGGTACGGCTAAATCAACTAAATCAGCATAGTGATTATATAATTTTTCTATGTATTCATTCGTGTCACCCATAGCCGTCCGCAAATCAGGTTGTACTTGTTCAGAATCATTGTTATTATTTATTTCTAAGTTAGCATAAATAATAGTACTAAAGTGGCACATAGTATTAGATTTCATGCACGGATTTAGTATAGAACCAACCAAGTAAATAGGGGGAATCGGAAAAAAAAAATTAATTTAGTAAACATGACACCAACAGCTTCTTTTTAACCTTCTTTATTTTTATTTTATTTGAGTAAACCAGAAATATCGGCTATATATGCCAAAATATTATAAACAGTAGGATAATAAGCACCAGAAAATTCAACCGTAGCTACATAAAATTCTTCTAAAAACTTAACAAGATCATTAATTATAACCCAATCAGAATCATGTAGCATGCAATCAGCAGAATCAGCAAATGAGCCACAATATTGGTTAAAAACTAGTGTAATAGGAACTCTATATTTATAACAAGTTTTTAAAAAATCATACGTAGAATTTCATCTAATATCAATTTCTTCAGGCATTAATATCGGTGCAGGTCCATTTTTTTGACATTTAACTTTAAATTCTCAAATTCTTTTTCTTCGATTATTTTCTTGAATAAAACCAACAGCAAGACGGATTTTTTCAATATAAAGCTAAAAAAACTAAAGATCATCTTTTACAATTAAATTATATATATGACAAGCACACTTAATATGAAAAATTTCAGGTAACGGCGAAAATAACTTAGATTTTAACTTTATTATAGCAGTCTTGTTGTTAGAAGTATTATCAAAAGCAATACATAAGATTTTATTTGTGATACCATAAAATTCGATAACTTTAACAATAGAATCAGCAATAAAAATCTCCAGTATGTTTACGATCTTCATCATATAAAAAAGCAAGAATACGTTTTTGCATCACAAAATTACTATCCATCCAGTGACAAGTAACGGTTAAATAATCATTTTTATTTACAGCACGACCAAGATCATAAGTTAGGAACAATCTACATTGAATATTTTTTAACAATGCCGATAAATAAAAATAATATTGTGAATGAAGTCTAAAAATATCAGACCGACAAATACTTCTAGGAATACCATTAAACATAGGATTATAAATTGCTTGAATATAATGAATAAAGGTATCAGAAGAAGGAAAACTAAAAGGCAAACAACCCACAACTACCATTTTAGCTATTTCTTTCCGGTCCCTCAATTTATTATACTTCTTCATTACCTGACCGGTTGTTGGGTCCATTCTAGTTTGTGTTGGCCCACAAACATCCCCACCACCTCATGCAATATTTAACTCTCTTTCGTGAGCATTACCTATATGTCTCATTAACGTACCCGTACCCCCTTGCTTACCTCCGCTTTTATTCTAGTATATTTGTTGACAAATATTGCATTGCACCTCAGTATCTGATATACGTTCAAAAAATTATCATGCAATAATTGTTGTTTTACGAGCTCTTGGGGCACGGGGAGAGAGATTAACCGATTCAGATCTAACGTTAACATTTTCTATTGAGGGTGTCTCACCAATATTTTCATCATCTTCGTCTAAATTAACCACATCTACTTCATTTTCTTCTTCTATACTGTAATTTTTCTGAGCTTCTACATAATCCATATCGTGAGCACCTACACTTATTTCTTCCTCAAAAGATGTACCAAGCAGTACCGGAGGCGAAGGCATACAGGTATATATACTACTTGAAGTACCTCTACCGCTAGTAATTCGCTTTTTACTACTACTACCGCTTCCGGAATAAAAAATTTTAACACCTTTAGTAGCGAGGTTTCTTAATTTATCCATAATATAAATTAAACTAAAAAAATTCAAAATACACAAATATAATAAAATTAAATATTCAACAATTAATACACTAAATAAAAATTAAACATAAGAGATGGAACGACAATATCAAATTTTAGAAGTATCCGAAGGTTGCGACTTTAAAAATTTCCACTCGTACTTTGTAATCGCAAAATTAAAAAATTAAAGTGAGCACTTTAGAAAATTAAATATATAGAATATTTGAGAATTAAGAATTGAGATTTGAGAGAAAATGAGATTTGAGAGAATGAAAAATTGTGTGAAAAATGATTTGAAGGTGTAGAGTATTTATAGAAATTTTTTTGGGATTAAAAAATATTTTAAATGAATTTTTATTTTTTTAATAAAAGTGCCCAAACTAGCCGTTTGGACCCAAAAATGGATATATAGCAGTTGGGCCAACGGCTAGTTTGGCCCAAATCTCCAAAAAAAAAAATTTAAAAAAAAGAGAATCGAGCCTGTCCGGACCGGTTAACCGGCAGGCTTGGACCGGGACGAGTTAACCGGGCCCAACCAAAAAATTAAACCGGTCCGGTACCCGATACCCTACAGCCCATGGGCTGATTGGACCGGATCAAACCGGGCCGATTTTATTAAACCGGCCCAACCCAGCCCGTTTGACATGCTTAGTCGTAGGAGTTGTTTTGTGGGATGAGTAATTTGTTTTAGGTGAGCATCTAAATTATCATAGATTTTTGAGTTTCATATTTAAATGATTTGAGAGGATAATTTTTTATCTGAATTATTACTCTATAATTATCAAAACACACCTAGACAAACACTGATTTGATCAAATGTTTGTTTACAAATGCCTTTAGACGTGTTTGGCCTTAAAATCTCCCCAGCCAAGCTGGGGATATTGACACCACAGTTGAAATGAGACCATGGCTGAGAAGGTGGAAAAGATGTTGGATGTCGCGACAGAAAATAAATTAATTTATACGATGATAATATTTTAACTTTAGCCATAACTTTTAACTACCTAATACTAATTTATTTAACTTTTCTATAGTGGGATTATTTTCGCGTGGAGAGCGACGTGACTAAAAAGTTAAACAAATGCGAGAGTACAATACACACACCATCAGATAATAGTTGAGGTGTGTTTCAAGAACCATTGAATGATCATAGTTCAACTATAAAATTCACACTCCAAATAACTTAGATATAAAACTCAGAAAATTGAAATAATTTTGACTATTTTTAACCCTTTTTAGCTCTTTCTTCTTCTATGTACACCAACAAATCCAACTCTATATTTATCCATACAGAATGCTTCTCATTTTAATTCCAGAAAGTTTAATGGATGACCTCTTAGATCCCTTCGTTTTCAAGTTAAGACATATTTACAGTATTGAATTTTGACTCCTTTTTGTAAAACAAGAGAAAATTTACATTCTTATTTTTCAGTGTATACGACATTATTTCTTTACATTATGCTAAGTCGATATAAATATATTTTTTGTCAGTAATTATTTAGATAAATAATTAATAAATTTAGTGAGAAGGTGTATCTTTTATTGAAAAGATGTATGTCTCTAATTGAAAGAGTGTCATTTTTTGAAATGATGTGTCTCCTCTTGAAAGGGTGTGTTTTTTATTTAAAGAGCGTGCCTTTTATGAAAAGTTTTCAACTATTTCTATTTAGATAAATCCAACTTTACTTTATTTTTTCTTTCTCAACTTTCTGCAAAAACTCTTTCTTCCCCATAAATTATCAAGTTCAGATTTCTTATTTTCCAATAGGATTTCTTCACTATTTGTTTGGTGCAGGAATTCAAAGACATGTCATATCCACTAAAATTATTTGCATTGAATCCCATAACAATCTCGTAGAGGAGAGGAATCAAATATCATTTTAAAGAAAGAATTTCGTGCATATTTCGAACCTCCAATTCAGTATTTATTATTCATATTATTCAACATTTTTAACATGTGAAATTGTTTGATATGATCCAAATGTGTAAAGTTTCTTTGAAAGGCTTCACACTATTGATAGTATTCATATATATTACATGAAACTTTGCAATATTTTAGCTATTGATGAAACATTTGTTTCCACCCAATAATCTTTTCTTCGAACTTAATTTCACGTGGCCTACTACCACGATCAACGAATGTAATTTTTGAACTAAATTTTGCATGGCTCCTTTCCACATTAATCCATAGTGTCTCTCTCACTATGTGTTACCTTAAAGATTGAGTATTTATGATCATCGAAATCATAAATTATTTTCTTCTTTGTCCATGTGTCTCCAATTTATCTTACATGGTATAAAGATCTTAAACAGAATTCCATGATATTACTTTGTCATCACCATATATCATTGTTGAATCAATAACTCTGATATCAGTTATTAGATTAAGTCAGAGATTCTTAATATGATGTGATATTTTTATTTTGAATGAAGTTCATATATAAATTTTTCAAAAAAGGCATCACATCATTGAAAGTTATACATTATATATAGTTTCTAATCTGTTCAACTGTTGATTTAACTTTGTTCGATACGAAACACCTTATTAATTAATTTATTAGAAAAAAAAAGATTATATTTTTATATTTAAAATATATAAATATAAGCTTCTCATTTTTTTCTAAAAAATGATAATATAACCATATAAATATTATGTTATGTTTAACATCATACTTAAAAAATCTTTCTTTCTTATTAAAAATTTTGTATCAGAGCAAACTATATCATATAAATTAAAACAATTTATATATATATATATATATATATATAATAAAGTATAATTAGTAATTACACCACTCACTTTGTATCACTCATTAGACGCAGAGATACAATTGCTTCAAAAAAATTAAATTTTTCTCTTTTCAACTCTATTTATCATTAAAATCTTTAACCGCAAGGATGATTTTTTTTTTGTAAAGAAAAAAAGAATTCTTTTATTACATTCGGAGGGGGAGGGGGGATAGGGATGGTGTTACAAATTGAGAAAATGAACTACCATCAATAGGATGAATATTCAAGTCGCCAACTGATTGGGCTACTAAGATTTTTCAAAGGATGATCTATTCGTTATGCTTGTCTATTTTTTGTTATTTTGGGTTAGTTTAAGTTTTCAACACTTATAAAAATTGGGTAAAATTCACTTAAATTTCTAAAAAAGAAATTTTTGAAAAAGTTATTGTTATCAAATTACAAATTTAGTATGTGAAATTTCAGTATATAATTATGAAATTCTACTCGAGTAATTTGAAATTTTGTGATAATAATTATTTGAAAAGATATAATACTACTACTTAACTTATCATATCTATTTAAAATTTCTACTCTTTTATTTAATTACATCTCATCCCATATTTTTCTTTCTCTCTCTAAAACTCACGGATACATCACTAAAGAATGTGATGTATTCTTGTAAAATTAGGTAATGCATTCGATAAAATATGACGAACCAATCCACTGGATCGTGCCGGGCACCTACCTACACCTACCCCAGATAGGAGAACGCTAAATATCTCACCATTCGACCAATGCGAAAGTTACTACAATATTCACTTAGTCAATTTAGATCTGGCATATAAAATGTTAATCCAGAGTTTCACTACAATTATCAATATTTAACTCAGTTTAACAATATGTTTAATACAACATAAAATAGATGCGGAATCTAACTACAAATAAACCCCAGTACCTAGCCTAAATTGGTACAAAAACACTAGACAGGGAGTAGGGGCATCTATGATAGGTCATCCATACAAGATCGAGAAGGCAGGAGCTATTGGAGAATAATTATCGTCACTACTATAGAAACTACAACTGCAACATGGCTATACCCTCTAGAGATACGAGAAGGCAGGAGCTATTGGAGAATAATTATCGTCACTACTATAGAAACTACAACTGTAACAAGGCTAAACCCTCTAGAGGATATATAATAAGTGTAGTATCAGTACAAATCACAGATACTGATAGGTATCATCAACCGATTAGAGTTAGAAACAAATAACAATCATAATAAGTAGGAAAGAAACATGACTTTAACTTAATTAGTTTCCTGTTACTAAAGCATAATTGTACAGGTGTAGCTACTTATAATTAGTCTCTTTAAACATACTTTTCTCTTAATATTTTTGTATAACCTCAATTCCAGCCTAGTATAGATAGCTTTGTGGAGTTTATTATGTCAATACTTCTGGGCCACTAACGGTAAGTGGGTTTGATAGCTTGAGGAGTCATGGCACTTCTGGCTATGTATAATTAGGTAATCAAATTTTGATCTCTAGACAAAGACAATAGGCACAACAATATACATCAAGTAAACACTATATACACAGGAAAAAATAGACTTATACATATACAGGATGTACCTTAATTTCACATTTTGCTACAATGTCGAATCACATTGATCAACATAATAGATCCATTCAACGGACCACAATATCTCATTAGATGATGGGCCTACATAAGAAACGATAACATATCATTAACATAACCCAATTCACTCAAGGAACCATCAATCACATATAATTATGAATATACATTAAATGCATATGAATGAATTTATCGATGCAGGAGTCACACACCAACTCCTTTTATTTTCACATGTCTCATCAATATCATAAACATCATATTGTATCAGTGTGGTACCCGATCCATATCACAACATATCATATTCGTACCGACATGACACCCAATTTATATCTTAATAGATTATATCTGCACCGGCATGGTACTCGACTCATATCACAATATATTTATAACACCTTTACAAATTATGATCATTTTATTTTTTATCCTTTCATGTTTGGAACAACAATTTTTTACTTAAAATATGTATAGAGATGTTAAAAGCGTAATCCGGAAGGGTTTTAAAATTTTCGGAGAGGGTTTGGTTCATTTTGAAATTTTGATATAGTAAGCCTTCGCATTATTGACGTGCCATGGAGGATAGCCTCCGTGATTCACCGTGGCACGAAGGCACTATGCCTTCATGATAAGACCATGTCATGGAGGCTAGCCTCCGAGATAACGATGTGGCACGAAGAATAACCTCCAAGATATTGGCGTGCCACGCCAAGGCCAAAATTTCGTGATGTTTTATTTACTTCACTTAAGGGTGAAGGGCAATTGGGTCTTTTCACTCATGTACGACCCTTAACATAAAATGATATTATTTTCTTCAGTTTTCATAGATCAAATCTCCCAATTTTACTCTCAAACTCAAAACCCAAGAAAATCTTAAGGATTTCACTCATCTTTCGGGTCCTAAGCTCCAAATTACTTTCAATTTCTTGTGTATCTAAAACATGTTACTTTTTTTCAAAACTTATTTTGTTAAAACATGTATTTATAATTGTTACCCATGTTATTAATTGTTGATTTTGAATGTGGATTGAGGGTTGTTGAACATTATTGATTGAATTGCTTTTTTCATGACTTTTGTGAATGATTTATGGTTTGAATTGATAGTTTTGAACTAATTGGGGTGCATGGGGATGGTTAATTGAAATGGGGATCATGGATTTCTCCAAATTGACGATTTGATATTGTAATTAGTATAACCTCAACCTAATCGTATGGAATTGACTTTGAACATGAGAATATGCACATTGAACTACTTTTGAAACCATTGCATAGAATAAAAGGCTAATGAAACATAAATGATTTTGAATTGAACCTTGTAAGGTCGTGCATTCCCCCAAGTTAATAAATAGTTAAACCTAGGAGGTCGTGAATTCCCCCGTATGGATGAATGATTGGATCTTGCGGGGTCATGGATTCCCTCTAGCAATGATAATTGAAATGACATGATTATAGTAGCTTGAAAGCATTAATTGGTATGACGATACCAGTTATATGTGCTTGATGGATAATATTAGTTCAGCTAATGAAAACGTATAAATATTTTAATTGGGTTTAAAGGGAGTTGTGCAGCTAGCTGTGAAGGTAGAGGTCCCGAGGGCCTGATTCTAGAAACTCATGTTTGCCAGCGTGAGAGTTAGTCTTGATGAATGTGTGCTTGTGTCACACTTCATATATTTGTATCATGGATGGCTAAGGGTCGTGGATTCCCCGGCCTTCTATGATATCTCTGGTTTGTGAGGCTAACACGCACTGGGCCTATCCAGCAAGGGTTGTTGGACCCATATAGCCCGTGGGTGTTTTTATGACAGTCAAGCTACACAGTCCAGGCTAATGTTTTACTCACATGCTAAACCTTGTTCCTTATCCCAACATGTTATATATATGTACACTTTGTGCATGTGAATTTTACTGTGGTTTTGACTTGGCACTACTTTATCTCCTCCCCGAGGTACATGCTAGCGCTCACCCCACTATCCATTTCTGAACGTTGTATCCCCATGCGATGCAAGTAACAGATGCACTTCTACTTTTTCTGTGGAGTGATAGGTAGTTTCAGAGTTGTTCGTGAGTCAACTTGAAGTGTGAACCTTCTTCTTTCAGAAGGCCTGTAACTTCTCAGTTTAGTTATGTCATATCTTGTTTTAGTTAGTTTCCCTTTTGGTTGTCGTCGATGTTTTACCCTTTTTCGATTTTGAAGGGATGAAAATTATTGATTTCGACTTTTTAAACTATTTCAAAATTTTAAAGAAAATTTTGAAATAATCTAAGAAGTTACAGAGTCGTCACTTCATTTATTTGAAAGGAAATTAAGAAAACTTTTAAGGAAAATCCTAAATCTTAAAACAGAAAAAAGACTTAGGCTTTTAAGAAAATTCTGGGTAAAAGGTTCTTATTAACATCTTAGGAAGGTTTTTAAGGCACCTAAAATGTCTACTAACTTGCGGTTGTCCGATCTATTTGAAAATAACTCTTTGACTAACTTTTAAAAAGGGAATTGATTTTTGAAAAGAAATCGATTAAGAAAAAAATTATTTTTAATAGTTGTGCAAAACAAATTTTAACGACTTAGCGGGAATTTTTAAGTAAGTCTAAGAAAACTAAAAACAATTAACATATAAAGGGGAAAATGGAAGACTAAAAGACTTAGGCCATTAGACCCAAATCCATAAACCCTGTCCTAAGCTAATTTTGGCATTTGGCCCATCTTCAGTTGTCCTAATTTAAATACTTGGGTTTTTGGCCCATAACCTGTTTCACCTATATTAATTTACAACTTTGACTTCAAGGCCCAAATGAATGAACAAATAGATAAATAAAAAAAGAATAAGATAATAATAAAAATCGAGACTTTTCAAGTCTCTTAGCGACCTCATTAATGGATTTTGATCCATTTTCCTTCTGCTTCCATCTTCTTGCACCCGCACGCCATATAGTCGATCTTGGATTTAAACTTTGAACTTGACTCGAAGAGGTGGGCCTCATTGGACCATTACAAAATGTAAGAGGGGAGGAGTCCATTTGGACTCGAGATATTTTTGAATGCAAAGAAAAGATAAAGAAATTAATATACGTTCAAGGCATAAAAATGACATATTTCAAAGGAAAAGAAAATAGCAAGATCCAATTTTTGAATGACAATGATAAGCACACTTGCACACGTATAACAAGAATAAGAGTCAACAGATAAAATGCAAAGCAAAGACACCCACTTACATGCCTCAAGATTTATGTTCATAATAAGAATGCATAAAGGTAAAAGGAAGAAGGTCATATACAATGAATTAATGCGAGAACAAACAACGTAAGCTTGCGAAAGTAAAGGGATGAGGCAATAATAAAAATAACTATGACTTCTAAAATTGAACAAACATAGACATTAATCCATATAACAAAATAAAATAAAGGCTAACTTTTCAAGAAAGAAATCTTTAAATTTTAATTAAGGCGACATTAACGAAGATTCATACATCTAAATTACAACCAACATTTTAGGGAAAAACATAAAAGACCTATAATTTATCTTTCTAAAACATCGTTGATTCTCTTTTGATATTATGAATCAAAGAGAGACACGAATCAAGTCTTTACACACA
The DNA here is from genome assembly GCA_030864215.1 of Capsicum pubescens. Taxonomy (NCBI): domain Eukaryota; kingdom Viridiplantae; phylum Streptophyta; class Magnoliopsida; order Solanales; family Solanaceae; genus Capsicum; species Capsicum pubescens. Next base: position 270,080,313 of record CM061542.1, read on the forward strand.
CAAAGAGCACATGTAACAATCCAAAGGGAGTAAGAAAATTAGAATAAAAGTTTAGCATTTCTAAATCTGAAATATCGTTCAACAATCATACTATGCATGACTCGAAAATATCTACATAATTCTATTTAGACACAAAATCCTAAACTTTCTCATCATTTTGACAAGTCAACATGCAAAAAAAAAAAAGGAATAAAAATTTTGGATGAAAAATCGCTAGCACTTCATCTCTCATATGAGGATTTTGAAATCCATTAAAATAATTAGCAAGCAAATGACAAGTTATTGACTTAACTAATTACTATTTTACTAAAGAAAAATAAACAATAGTAACTATTCTATTTGACATAAAGAAAATAATTTTACATGCTAAAAACAAATATATCCGTCAACAATGAATTTAAACAACGCATAAGAACGTCTTTTAAGAAAAGATTGAAACTTTATCCATAATAATCAAAGAATAAAGTCAAAAGGGAGAAATAATCAATATTATCTATTCTTTTCAACATAAAGAAAATAACTTTACATACTAAAAACAAATATATCCGCTAACAATGAATTTAAACAAAGCATAAGTACATCTTTTAAGCAAAGATTGAAACTTTATCTATAATAAATAAAGAATAAAGTAAAAAGGAGAAACAATCAATATTAATTATTCTTTTCAACATAAAGGAAATAATTTTACATGTTAAAAATAAACATATCAGACAATAATGAATTTAAACAAAGCATAAGTACATCTTTTAAGAAAAGATTGAAACTGTATTAATAATAATCAAAGAATAAAATTAAAAAGGCACGTACAACTATTGCTAGCTCATTCTTATGCCATGAACATGAAAATAACCATAATATCGATACCATAACATCCTATGGCCTTCAAGGGAGTCTACAACAAAAAATCCCAACAAACAAAATTATAACTACGAACTTCGAAGAAGAAAAAGATGAAGAAGAAAGTAATAATAAAACTAAAAAGGGGAAAAGGTGAGTTTACCTTTTTTGGAGCAGCAAAATGGGACTACAAGCTTTTTTTGGAGTCTCAATCACCACCGGAAAGCGTTCAACTCGAGAACCTCGATTAGCCCATGAATTTCATGGAAAAGGAAAAAATTTTTACTAAAATTAAAATTCTTCTTTCCTCAAAGCTTTTTTTTCCACCCTGAGACTTGGTCTTTCTACCAAAATAGTGGTAGTATTTATAGAAAAGAATGAGGATTTAATTTTTTTCATCCACCAATGTGGGAGAGAGAATTTAAGGATATTTTTGAAATTTTTAAAATTGAAGATAAGGTGAGGTGAAAGATAAGGTGGGGGGAAATTGTACAATGTAGTACAATTTTTAAATTTTAAAATTGAAAAAAGTACAAGGTTAAGGGGAAAATTGTACAATGTAGTATAATTTTTTAAATTTTAAAATTTAAAAAAGGGACAAAGTTGAGGAGGAAATTGTACAATGTAGTACAATTTTTGAATTTTGAAATTGAAAAAAGGACAAAGTTGAGGGACAGTTGTACAATCTAATACAAATTTGAAATTATTTTTGGTAAAAATTGGGTAGAAGTTAATAAGTTTTTTGAGAATTTCAAGATTATTTAAAATATAACCCCAATTAGGATTTAAAATTTAATCAAATTTATTTAATTTTGATCAAATTAAAAATTAATTGGCAAATTGCATTGCAATTATGGCTAATTTGATTTCAATTATGGCCAAATCTAATAGATTGACTAAATTAAATTGAAATTCGATACGAATTAATGCTTTCTTTAATTCTGAGCTTCTTGATTTAATAAAATCAAACACATATTTATCCAAATAAATTATTTTTGAGAGTAAATTATATTTGGATCAAGACTTTATCCGTTCTAATTAATTTTCAAGCTTATCTCCGTAAAAGCTTAAATTTTGATAAAAATATTCATTCAAGTAACAAAATTTATACAATCTCGTATATGTGAATAGAAAAATATATAATCGTCACTTAAATGATAAAATTAACCTAAATAAATATTTTAGAGCGCATTAATCCGGATGGAATAAATATTTCACTTTTATTTAAAATTGAAGAAACTCAGGATTAAATTTAGTCGTACAGGGTAAAAATTAGGTGTCAACAGTCGGGGGCGTGTCTCGACTTAGATTGATTTTGGATTTCTTAGAGACTTTATGAATTATTGTGGATTGGGATTATGTTGGATTGATAGTTTCTTTTGAGTCATTCACTTATCTTACTTATGTCTACTGTTTGGCTTTCGCTATTGTTAGACATATTATGTTCTGTTTGACTAGGCAAAGGGGGTGATCTCCGATCCTTTGTGGGTTTGAGATACCCATCACGGCCAGGCCCTGATTCGGGCCTTGACAAGCTTGGTATCAGAGCATGATTTAGAATCATTGGGTGTCCACAAAGCCGTGTCGAGTAGAGTCTCTTTTATGGGTGTGTAGCGTACCACGCTTATAAGGGAGAGGCTACAAGATATTTAGGAATGTTTCTATTTCTCGTGTTATATTTTTGAGATATAGAGTCTAAGGTCTTGAATCTCCTCTAATTTTTATTTGTTCGTATTTCAGATTATGCCTCCCTGAAGATCTGATGCTCGTGGAAACTCTTTTGTCATGCCTGAGGACAATGTGAATGGTTATCGTTCTACCTATGGGGTACAGACCTGGTCTAGGGTCCCTGCTCCTGATTGTCCTCGTGGAGTTCCACTGGTTCCCACTAGTCCCCCTTGAGCACCTCAAGGTGATGTGTCAAATGTTGAGTTTCGCCAATCAATCAATTTGCTTGCTCAACTGGTGTTCTCTCGGTCGCGCCAGTCTGAGCGTGTTGCTTCTGTCACTCCTTCTTCATAGGTTACTAGAGTTGGCCAGTTTATCAGGTTAAGTCTTTTAATTTTCACAGACACTAAAGTTGAGGAGGATCATCAAGGATTCATTAATGAGATGAAAAAGATTTTTAGAGTGATGTATGCTTCTTACTCTGAGGGTGTAGAATTTGTTGCATATCAGTTAAAGGATATGACATATCAGTGGTATGAGGAGTGGGAGTAGTTGAGAGGGGTTGATGTTGAGCCAACTATGTCGGATGACTTTTCTGGTGTGTGTTTTTATCGTTTCTTTCCGCATGAGTTAGGGAAATCTAAGAAAGAGAAGTTTGTGAATTTGAAACATGGGAGAATAACTGTGAAGGAATATGCTTTAAAATTCCATCTGTTGTCTCGTTATGCTCCAGAGATTGTGTCTGGCATGAGGGCTAGAATGAAGAAGTTTGCTTCGGGTTTATCTCGAGAGTTAGTGTTGAAGCGTAAGACGGCGATGCTAATCCATAATATGGATATCTCTAGACTTGTGGTGTATATGCAGGAGGTTGAGGATGAGAAGAAGAAGAAAGCAGAAATGGGAGAGAGTCAAAGTAAGAGGTTCAGATATTTAGAGCAGGGTGAAGGTCAGCAAAATAGTGGTAAAAATGGTAGGCAGCGGCCTAAGATGAAGTAGAAAAATTTTGGTTCTTATTCTATGGCTAGTGCTCCGTATCCTAAGTCATCTAGTGATCATTGCTTTTAGGATGATAGTGGGTTTAAGGTACAGGGTTCCCATTCCTAGGATAGTGGAGCCTAGTCAGCCCCATCTTATCCCTCTTGTCATTTTTGTGGACAGGTGCATCGTGGAGTTCATGATGAAAAAAGAAATAAGTGCTTAATTGTTGTCAGTTAGGGCATCTATAGTGACACTATCCATCTGAGGTTGTTTCTGAAGCCAATAAGGTTCTTTTTGCTACTTCTTCTTCTCCAACACCAAAGGGTTGTACTTCTGGTACCAGCACTGGCCGAAAGTATCTTTATTCTCTTGCCACCCGCCAGGAATCCAAGCCATCTCCTGATGTTGTCACTGATATATTAAAACTCTTCTCCCGTGTTGTATAATGTCTGCTTGATATAGGGTCTACTCTTTCTTATGTGACCTTTAATATGGTTGTTTATTTTGGTTTCGTCCCTAAGTGCATTTCCGATCCCTTCTATGTGTCTTCCCCGATGGGTGATTTTGTGGTTACTAGAAGAGTCTATAGGGGTTATGTAGTGTTTATCTGTGGTAGGAAGACCTTGGTGGATTTGATAGAGTTGGATATGATAGATCTTGATGTGATATTGGGGATGGATTAACTTCACTCGTGCTATATTTCTCTTGATTATCAAATCCGCAAGGTCAGTTTTCAATTCCCGAATGAACCGATAATTAAGTGGGAAGGGATTTCCCTAGTACCAAAGGTAATATTAATTTCATATCTTAGGGCCCGGAAATTAATTTCCAAAAGGTGTTTACACCATCTAGTTTTGGTTAAGGTGTCTAACTCTGAAAGTCCCTCTTTATAATATGTCCATGTGGTTAGTGAGTTCCCTAAAGTGTTTCCCAATGATCTTCATGGTATTCCTCCCGATAGACAAATAGACTTTGAGATTGATCTTTTATCGAATACCCATCCTATCTTTATCCCTCCTTATAGAATGGCTCCGACTAAGTTGAAAGAGCTTAAGGAGCAATTGAATGATCTTCTTGATAAGGGTTTTATCTGCCCTAGTTTTTCTCCTTGGGGCGCTCATGTTCTTTTCGTAAGAAGGTAACAGTGAAGAATAAGTACCCTCTTCCTAGAATTGAGGACCTTTTTGACCAGCTTCAGGGTGCTAGGTATTTTTCTAAGATCAATCTTCGGTCAGGGTATCATTAGTAGAAGATTAGGTAGGTTGATATCCCTAGAACTGCTTTTCGTACTTGGTATGGTCATTATGATTTTTTGGTCATGTCTTTCGATTTGACTAATGCCCCAGTGGTATTTATGGATCTTATGAAATGGTATTCAGGTAGTTTCTGAACTTATTTGTCATTGTGTTTATTGATGATATTCTGGTGTGCTCTAAGAGTGAGGAGGATCGTGTCAATCACCTCTGTATAGTGTTGTAGGCCCTTAAGGATCAGTGATTGTATGCTAAATTCTCTAGATGGTTGAAGGCAGTGACTTTTTTAGGTCATGTAGTTTCTGGTGAAGGGATCAAGGTGACTCCACAGAAGGTTGAGGCGGTTAAGTAATGGCCTGAACCCAGGACTCCAACCGACATTCGGAGCTTCTTGGGTTTAGCCAGGTATTATAGGAGATTTATGGAGAGTTTCTTTTTTATTGCTGCTCCGCTGACTAAGTTGACATAGAAAAAGGTGAAGTTTCCATGGTCCGGTGCTTGTAAGGATAGTTTTGAGAAGCTGAAAGAGAAGTTGACTTCTGCTCCAATCTTGACCCTACCTGAGGGTACTGAAGGATTTGTTGTATATTGTGATGTGTCCCATGTGAGATTGGATTGTGTTATGATGCAGCATGGTAAGGTGGTGATGTATGCTTCTAGGCAGCTGAAAGTTCATAAAAGGAATTATCTAACGCACGACTTAGAATTGTTGGCTATGGTTTTTGCCTTGAAGATCTGGCGCTAGTATTTGTTGGTGTTTATGTTGACATCTATTTAGATCATAAGAGTCTGTAGTACGTGTTCACTCAAAAGGAGTTGACTCCTAGGCAAAGGATATGGCTTGAGTTTCGCAGGAACTATGACATGAGTCTTTGTTATCATCCAGGTAAAGCTAATATAATTGCTAATGCTCTTAGCAGATTATCCATTTGAAGCTTATCTCATATGGATGAGGAGAAACGGGGATTGGTGAAGGAAATTCACCAACTGGCCAACCTTGGAGTTCGACTTTTAGATTCTGAGTATGGAGGTGTGATTATTCAAGAGGTGGTGAAGTCATTTCTTGGTGTTGAGGTAAAAAAAGAAAGTAGTTTTTGGATCCTATCTTAATGCAGATCAAGGCTGATGCGGGTCAGTAGAAGGTTAAGGCCTTCGTTATTAGCGGTGATGGTATCTTGAGGTACCAAGGTAGGTTGTTTGATCCTGATATAAATGGGCTGCGAGAAAGGATCTTGACTGAGGCTCATGATTTTAGGTATACAACTCATCCTGATTCGAAGAAAATATATCATGATTTGAAAGATATCTATTGGTATAACAACATGAAGAGGGATGTGGTAAATTTTATCGCTAAGTGCATAGTCTGTTAATAAGTAAAGATTGAGCACTTGAGGCCTGATGGTATGTCTCAAGAGATTGAGTTGCTTGTGTGGAAATGGGAGATGATTAATATGAATTTTGTTATCGGTCTTTCACGATCTCATAATCAGTTTGATTCGATTTGGGTCATCATGAATAGGATGACTAAGTTTGCTCACTTCTTGCCTGTGAGGACTAACTATTCTAGGGAGGACTATGCGAAGTTGTTCATTCAGGAGATCGTCAATTTGCATGGTGCTACAGTTTCCATCATTTTTTATTGAGGTACAAAGTTCTCAACTCACTTTTGGTGCTCATTTCAGAGAGGCTTGGGGACTAGGGTAAATCCTAGCACCGCTTTTCACCCTTAGACGGATGGACAAGCGGAGAGGATTATTCAGACTTTAGAGGATATGTTGAGGGTTTTTGTGATTGATTTTGGTGGTAGTTGGATTGACCATTTGGCTCTCATCGAGTTTTCTTATAATAACAGCTATCATTTGAGTATTCAGAGGGATTTATTCGAGGCTTTCTATGGTAAGAGATGTTGTTCTCCTATTAGGTGGTTCGAAGTTGGGGAGACTATATTGTTTGGCTCTAACTTAGTTCATCAAGCCGTGGAAAATTTGAAGGTAATTATAGATAGGGTTAAGACCGCTCAAAGTTTCCAAAAGTCCTATGCGGATGTGAGGCATAGGTAGTTGGAGTTTGTGGATGGCGATTGGGTGTTCTTGAAGGTGTTACCTATGAAGAAAGTGATGAGATTTGGGAAGAAGTAGACTCTTAGTCCTCGTTATGTTGGCTCATACTTGATTTTGAGGAGAGTGGGTAATGTTGCCTATGAGATAGAATTGCCAGCAAGTTTTAATTTTATTCACCCTGTGTTTTATATGTCAATGTTAAAGAAGTGTGTGGTGACCCTTCTATGGTTGTGCCTATTGAGAGTGTTGGTGTGACGGACTTTTTGTCTTACGAGGAAGTTTCAATTGAGATTTTGGATAGGCAGATTCATAGGTTGAGGATCAAGGATGTGGCTTCGGTAAAAGTCCTTAGGAGAAACCAAAAGGTAAAAAAAGCTACATGAGAAGTCGAAAAGGATATGAAGGCTAAGTACCCATTCTTGTTTCATGTGTCAGACGAAGTTGCTTAAGGTATGAATTTTGGTTTCCTCTTGTTATTTTCCGAGTTTGCCATTTGATTTTGGTGTATTCTTGTTTTTCTCGTGCTAAAAGTGTCCTAACCCATCATTCGGGGATGAATTATCCTAAAGGAGGGAGGTAATGTAACACCCTTAAAAATTTTGACCATTTTATTTTTGACTCTTCCGTGTTCGAACCATTGATTTTTGACTTGAAATGTGTTTAAGGATGTTAAAAGGGTAATCCAAGAGAGTTTTGAAATTTTGAAAGGGGTTCGGGATCATTTTAAAATCCTGAGGCAGTAAGCCTCCGCATAATTGACGTGCCACGGAGGATTGTCTCCGCGATAAGAGCGTGTCACGGAGGTTAGCCTCTGCGATAACGACATAACCTCCGCGATATTAGCCTGTCACGCCAAGGCCAAAATTTGATGTTGTCTTAATTTTTTCACTTAAGGGTGAGGGGCTTTTGGGTCTTTTCAGCCATGTATGGCCGTTAAACATAAATAACATTATTCTGTTTCGTTTTCAAAGATCAAATCTCCCAATTTCATTCTCAAACTAAAAACCCAAAAAAAATTAAGGATTTCACTATGCATTCATCTTTTAGGTCCCAAGCTCCAAATTGCTTTCAAATTCTTGTGTATCTAAGGCCTGTTACTCTTTCCTAAAACTTATTTTGTTAAAAGTATGTATTTACAATTGTTATCCATGTGATTAATTGTTGATTTTGAATGGGGGTTGAGGGTTTTTAAGCATTATTAATTGAATTGTTTTTCTCATGGCTTTTGTGAATGATTTATGGTTTAATTGATAGTTTTGAACTAATTTGGGTGCATGGGGACGGTTAATTGGAATGGGGTCCGTGGATTTCCCCAAATTGATGATTTTGATACTGTAATTGGTATAACCTCAACCCAATCTTATGAAATTGACTTTGAACATGAGAATATGCACATTGAACTACTTTTGGAACTATTGCATGGCATAAAAGGCTAATAAAACATAAATGATTTTAAATTGAACCTTGTGGGGTCGTGGATTCCCCTAAAGTTATAAATAATTAAACCTAGGGGGTCGTGGATTCCCCCGTATGAATGAATGATCGGAGCTTGTGGGATCTTGGATTTCCCCTAGCAATGAAAATTGAAATGGCATGATGAAATAGCTTGCAAGCGTAAATTGGTATGCCAACGATATGTGCCTGGATGGATTTTGCGTCACTGAGAGGAGCAGGTTGCCTCGTACATGGGAGCATATTCCTGCATTGGGTTTCCGTTGCATGTGCTTGAATCGCCCTCATGAAGTGAGGCCTTTGGAATCTCCTAGCTAGGGAGGTAGGGTTTATTCAGAGTGTCCCTGGTGGAGAAAAATGACCTCGAAGGTTGAAAATTAAAAAAAAAAGAATTTAATAAAATTTGTGACTGATTATTGTAGGATTACTACTGCAGCGGCCAAATTACCGCAGCAACAGCAGGCCGCAGACTAACCCATTATCTACATTGAACTCCACTTTTTCCCAAGAATTAAATTCTATCAGGTGAGGTATCATAGTTTTTCAACATAATGCCCTTTTGAGTTGTTACAAAGAATCTGATATATCTATATGGAATGTGATGTATCAATGTAAAATTAAGTGATGTATCAGAAAAAAGGTGATGTATCCGTGTAAAATCAAATGATGTATTCGGAAGAATGTGATGTATCTTTGTAAAATTAAGTAATGCATCCAGAAGAATGTGATATATCTGTGTGGACTAAATCAGAGATTTAAAATAGAAAGTAATTAGCTCCAAAAAAAGATAAGATTTATGTTGTTATACAATTATTTTTAAAATTCAATGACAAAACTGATCAGCGGGCTTTATATCTACAACACAACCCACGGGTTGATCCAATCCACTAGTAAAGAAGTAAAAGTCAGTCCAATTTATATGGGCCTATCCTTACTTTTAGACTGGACTATACGTTGGAACGTGGAACTAATCTTTCAAATCCAATCAAACCATCAAATATACTCCATGAAAGACAAAACGTGACAAAGAAAAGTGAATAAAGAGAGTATTATTAATAGATTCTCTCGTGAAAATCAAAATGTGACAAGGAAAAAGAAATAAAGAAAAGAAAATATTGCTAATAGGTTATAAATATTCTTTTAGATTTTCAATGCATAAAAGTTACACATTACCTTTTACTAAAAATTACAAAAAAGTACAACTTATGTTTCAATAATTACAAAAAATTCCAACTCCTCAAACTTATTACAATAATCCCATTTTTTGTGTTTCTCTCTCCAAAAGCAAATATACATAAGGAGGAGGATATAGTTCACCGTTTTTCACCCTTAAAATACGGCTTCAATCAAGCACCAATTATCATTTTGAATACAACCGTACTTGGATCCAACTTTTAGCATTCAATTTTATCTTAATCTTCCTTAATCATTCTGATTTTTATGTGTTGAGGTTAGTAATTTTTCTTCATCATTTACCTAACCGAATTTTTTGAGATTTTTAGATGAACAAATTGTTGCATGTTCTTTTTAAGTATTTTTTTTTTGGTATCTTCTTTAACAAAATTTACAATATCGTCCATTTGAAGTACGAAATTAATAACTTAGTACTTTGTTAATGGAGGGTTATTAACCGAATTTTGGGGATTTTGAATTTTGAGGATTTTTGAATGAACAAATCGTTGCATGTTCTTATTAACTATTTTTTTGGGTTTCTTGTTTAACAAAATTTTGTTGTTATATCATTATTGTTTATTTTTTATTTCGAAATCGTCTATTTGAAGTACGAAAGTAACATCGTAGTACTTTGTTAATAGAGGATTGTCCTTCTTTTAGCTTAGGATTAACTCAGTTAGATACAAATTTGAAAGTTGAGTTCTTTCCCGTAGTTTTTGACTATGAGGAACCAATCTTTGATGAAAACAGATCTAAATATCGTAATGACCCCAACAAGATGAAAGAGATTAAAAAAGTTGCTGCTGAAAAATCGAAAAAAGCAACTGGAGAATCATCAATAAAATCCAAAAAAGATGATACTGCACGTCCACATCTTCCTAAGGTATATATAATTTTTCATTGTTCTGTGGTTTTTGTTCATTTACATCTTTTTTTTTGTATATGTGTGTATATTTTTTAAAGGGGGAGTTGAGGTAATGGACATCAGCTATGTATATGTTGACATATACATCACTTGTCATATGTTAGTTGCTGTATTTTTGAACCAATAGTTCTCACAATTTATTTTTTTATGTATATGTTAGTAATATACTTACACACAGTTCTTCCATAAGTAATGTATATATTTACATATACATCAATTGTGATATGTTGTTTGATGTATTTCTGAACCAATAGTTCTTACAATTCAATTTTTATGTATATGTTAGTAATATACATAAGTTTAGTATTTCATTTGACAACATATGCTCACATAAAAATTATTTCAATCTCAATAGGGTATGAAATACAGGATTAAAAAAGTTCCTGCACATCCGTTGTATTTCTGTAGTTATCGCAATCGAAAATTTGGAGAAGAAATAAATAATTATGTTGGTGAAGAAGTTCTAAATATGTTCCGGCAAATAAATTTTTATTTATTCCTGAACATGCCGCAGTGTAATTATCAGGGTCAATTATCCAAATGCTTACTTATGCTTGAGATACAGCAAGACAACCCAGAGGAAATTCACGTTTACGTGCAGGGAACCATACTCAAGTTTTCTATTATTGAGTATGCCATTATATCCGGTCTTAAATGTTCAGGGAGCATCGAGGAACACCTCTTTTATGGTTCATCAAAGTTCGCATTAATGGCGAAATATTTTTCAGGAACAAAAAGTTCTGTCAAAAAGACTCTTTTTATAGAGCGATTCAAGTTGGGCAACTTTAACAATATTTCTGATTCTTTGAATATGTCAATAATTTACTTCATTCACACATTTCTGTATTCACAAGTACGTGATACTACCATTAGCAGTTCAAATTTTGTGATTGTTGAGAATGGTAGTTATGAACAGTTTCCATGGGGGAAGAGTTCATTTGAAAATCTTATTGCAATATGGAGACAAAAAAAATTTTTTGAGAAACATTTGTACTCGATGGGGGGAATGCCTCATGTGCTGAATGTTTGAATGTATGAATGTTGTTCTGAGGTAGACAGTGCGATAGCTGAGTGGATCGGAAATGTAATTCCACGAATTTTCAATTGGAAGGTGGTTGGAATCAAAGTTAAGTATGAGAAGTTTATGGGTGGTATGTTCAGTAAGGTAAGTACGATGTATATTATTTTGAGCTTAGTTTTATATTTTCAATGTCCTGACTTTAACAAAATGTTAATGTTGATATTATTTATTGTTAAGCAGTTTGTATACAATAATATACGACCAACTCATGAAAAAGTGCAAAATCTTGATTTGCAAATAATTGAGGGATTTGAATTAAACGACGATGAATCTAGATTTTTACCAAAAACTGTTGTTGGTCGTTCTAGTAAGAGACCTTTTGTTGACATAAAATCACAATCGGATCACGATATACAAGATTTTGAGGATTTTAGTACACTCCCACCTACAGAAATTCTCAAGAAGGCAGGTTTGCGTTCTGATGCTTCAGCATCAAAACATACTAAGAGGCGTAGGACAGTCCATTTTGATTTCGCAACTGTCGAGGAGAAAGTTTATCAGAAAATACCATCTTCTGTTTCAACAAGAACTGTGCCAACCCAAAAAACATCATCTTCTGATTCGGAGCGTGTTCATGCCGAAAAGACAACTCCATCATCATCAAGCAAGTCAGTTCGTCAGGACAATTCTAATAAAAAATGGGACGAAATAAATATATTTTTCAGTCTTATGTAAGTTCATTAATATGGTTCACACTATAAATTATTTTTATAACACAGTAACATGTTTACTGTATTTGACATGCAGGTTAACACAAAATTCAACTTTCTTCATGATCTAATGGTCAAACAACATCAGAAATTCAATGAAAAAATGGATAAACAACATGCCGAACTCATCCAAATGTTGAAACACAACAACCAAATAAATGAAAAGGTAAACTAAATTTGTTTTACGTTATATAATTCATGAAGCTGTATTATGAATTTTTTAGTTTTATTTATGCATGTTTTATAACATACATAAGATTCTACTTTATGTACTGTAATATACATAGAGCTTATATGTATATTATATAATATACATAACTATTTTATGTTTATATTTAATATACATTGCTATAACAATACACGACAGATTTAAGTGTACAATTTGTGTTTATATTATGGATTAAATATAAAACAGTTATGTTTATTATACAATAAACATAGAACATCTATGTAAATTACATAACATAAAGGACATAGATTACAACAATGACATGTGTATATTGCATCATATAAACATGTCACTGTTATGTAAAATAGTTAACTTGCTTTAACTGTACTACGTGTGATAATGGATATACATTTATTTAAAATCTTTACATAAATTAATTCATTTCATTTTTAAAAACATCTATATAATTTTTGATTGACATCAACGTTTTTTATTTTTATATAAGGTCGGTGAAGAATCAAATATTCAAGCAGAAAAGGGAGGACTCAAAGTAAGTACTAATTGGAATGAAATTACTGTTATTTCTTACAATTATATCATACCAACTTGTTGTTTTTAAATTTAATTGTACATATATTCTATAACAAAATGTAAAGGATCATCATTTAGTTCATTCAACTATCGGAGAAAAATCATCACGAGATCAATATCATGCTGAATATTGACAACAAATAAAAAGGGGTACTTTTTTAAAAATACATTATTTTTATCATAGATTGATGTTATCAAAATTTTTCTAAACCATAGACTATACTAATTTCAACATGATCAGAAAGTGGGAGAAGAAAAAACAGAAAAAGTACCATCTAAAGATGATGTTGAAGATATTGAAATCTTTAAAACCCCGCAAGAAAAAGAAAAAAAGATATTTTTTCACAAATGATAATTATAAATACTTTGTTACATATATTAAATTTTCTTTAATTATTTGATTTACAATGTATACGTATTATATTAGATGTACATTATAATAATATACATATGCAACACATCAAATATTCTGAAATCAATTAATAAACAATGTAACTCTCACTTTTTTATTCGTAGATTGTTGGCGAGACTGTTAAATCTGTAGACATAGACTCTGTTGATGATTCAATGGATGGTCACTATTTTGATTGGAACCGCAGTCCCATACAAGAACAGTCTGAGGTTACTCATCTTAAATTATAACATTTACAATTAAAATATTAAACTTACTTAGTTATGTATATGTTTTATATTATCATTACAAGAATGTCGAAGGATGCTGTGAGGATATTGCAACTGCCAGACTAGATACTCTTGTCAAATTCGTGGTAAATCAGAATCCAGCAAATCTCAATGTTGGAACACCTTCTACTGTGCATATCAATAAGATCACATGGTAAAACATAAAGTCATTTTTTTCAAATATAGGTCAAATATGTAAGAAATGTATTATTTTATCGCTTTCAGTTAATAATATAGAATGACCTACTTTTGTATATGTTTTATGTTAGCTCTTCAAGGATGTTGAAGGAGCTAGTGCTGATATTGGGCCTGCCACATTGGAATCTCTCGTCGCAATTGTGAAAAACCTAAAATCTGATAGTGCTAATGTTGAAACATCTACTATGCAGGTAAATTCAGGAAGTCATTTTTTCTCAAATTGCATGTCTTATTTTTCACACATGACACTACTACTACTAGTGTGTTAAACCAAATCTAACAATACATACTTATCATTTTATGTTAGGTTGATTATTCGAGTATACTTTCTAAATCGGCTCAAGTCGAGTTAGATGCCATATTGGAAGGTATTGCAGCACCAGTGGATGATATTCCTATAGAAATAGTTCCACCGTCAGAAGTAATTATGAACAAACACGACATCTCTGATAGTCAACTTCCTTCAGATTTTTCTGATGCGGTTGTCGCGGCTCATCAAGCTGCAAAAACCCTGGTAAGAGAATCAGGACGAGATCCAAAGTATTCATGTCTCCATACACAACAGAATATGCTTCTGGCTCTAAAGAAATTAACTATCAAATCGGAGAACCAAAACAGAAATTCGCTTTTGATGGTTTTCTAATATTCGACAATATGCCAAGAGGTGTAATTGAAGAGTACAAGAAGTGGGTGGAGGAAGGACTATTGAAGTTTCATGCTAAAAAGTAAATTTTTATCTGTATTAAAATGAATTTTTTTCCTCATTGAATGTACTATCTTTTATTTTTGTATACTAACAAATGTTATTTTTTCATAGAAAAATAAATGATGAGCACTACAAAGCAAAATTATCTTCTCTTGGAGTTCATGAAATCGATTTTGTTGTTGCTCATGCACGAACAAAAAATTAGTTTTATTTGATGTCTCAAAAGAATGTATGTTGGAACGATGAGGTATTTAAACTTTTTAATTTTATAATCATTCTTTTTAACTTGTTGTGATATGTTGTATACATACGTATTCGTTTTAACTAATACGGAGGTTTTGTATTTGTAAAATAAGAAGTAAATTAAGTATGTTTGTGTTAAACTACTTCTGAGATGTCTAGTTTTATGAACACCATGTTTTGCACTGCATGTGTGTTCATTTTTTACATGATCAGTTTAGGCAATTGACAACACCTAGGTATATTTGTTAATATACATCACTGTTGATATGTTGATAGTTATGTTATTGCATCCTCAGGTCACACAATTTTGTTTGTGTATATGTTAACATATACATCATTATTAAGTCAGATTAATCATTCATATACATAAAATTTCCAGCATATGTGCGGAACATTTTGACAACACATATGTATATTTTATAATATACATCACTGTTGATATGTCTATCTGACTTAGCAGTGATGTATATGTTATCATATACATAAATGCTAAATATGTTAAAGGTTTGCAACTGTGCACGGTCCAATATTTTTAAATCAATAGATATATCTCTGCATATTTTATGTATATGCCTGATTTATCAAGATGTATATCTAGAATTATTTTTATTATCAACATCTGATGTGTATTATATCGGACATAACGCATTTTATTTTATTTTTTCTATTGTAGCATAGTGATGTCATTTTCTATCATTTGCGAAAGAAATCAAAATTAAGGAATGATCAAGATTATAGGTTCACAACAAACAACTGTTTTTTCAAGGACTACATTTTGAAGACATACTTTAAT
Source organism: Capsicum pubescens (assembly GCA_030864215.1). Classification (NCBI taxonomy): domain Eukaryota; kingdom Viridiplantae; phylum Streptophyta; class Magnoliopsida; order Solanales; family Solanaceae; genus Capsicum; species Capsicum pubescens. The sequence continues at coordinate 270,095,831 of CM061542.1, forward strand.
TATTATGAAGGTGATACAGATACAGTTAATACTACATAGCAAGATTATGCTCAATCTGTTGATGTGGTTCTAAATGAAGATACAATAACAAATATAATCAAGGGATATTGCATGTCATCTGATTTACCATGGCACCAAGTTGATAAGGTGTATGTTCCTATCAACTGCAATGAGAAGTTTCACTGGGTGTTAGCTACTATTGCCCTGAAGGATAGACGCATACGCGTCTATGATTCGTTGTCCAGTCTAAGGAATATGGAATCAATTAATGAGATTAACAAGTTGGCTGCGATGCTGCCAACTTACCTCTCCGACAATAAATTTTTTGAAGAAATATCTCGTATAAATTGGACTAATCTTGAAGCATTAAGGGATAAGATTACTCAATGGACATAATTTCTGAATGATCCCTTTGAGGTTGAGTATGTTCAAGACATTATGCAACAAGAATGTGACAGTGTGTAAGTCTATTTATCTATTATTTTTGTTCGCAATATTACTGTACATGTATTAATGTATTTGCTTTTTTCATTACTAGTAAATATTAAGTAATAACGTGTAAGCTTTTAATATGCATGACAGGGATTGTGGAGTCTTTGTTGCTGGTTATGTTGAATACCTAAGTGAAGGAATGAACGTGCCTTCAGATGATTTTTAAGCAGAATACCATCGAATGCGTTACGCCACACTCCTTCGAAAATATGGTATTCAAAAAGCTCAGAAATATTATGTTAGTGAAAATGATGGCCATCCAAGACCAAGGTCAAGAAATATACGAATTTCGGGTGAAGATGAAATAGTTAGCATTGAGTAGTGAAGAACATTGTTAAGATTTTCTGTGTGCTCTTGAAATTTGTTAGGAATGTTCAAAGTATAAGTACTTTAGTTGTTTTGCATGGCAGAATACAATGACGTTTTTGTTTAACATATGACAACATATACATAAATATCTGACCTTTTATATGTGTATATGTCTTCATATACATAGTAAAGTTTACAACTTCTAATGTATGTTGGAAAATATACATAATTGTACATAAACTATAATTTTTAATGTGTGTATATGTTTTCATAAAGATGGTATATTAGAGAACTTACAAATAAATGTTGGTAAATATATATAAATTTAAATTCAATTGCAGGTTATAAACTAGACTGAACCACATATTAAAACTTCATACAATATATATTATATCATATACATAGATTTTTAAAAAAAAATTAAAAACACAACAATAAATCAAACTGTTATTTTAAACTTTAGTATTATCCACTTTATTTCAACGCACAAATAATAAAATAAAATATATCAATAAAGTTAATCCTAAATAATTATTAACACATAATCAATTGTTACTATTCAAGAATATAGTGAAGAAAAAAGTTATTTCAACGGTATATATAAAACTAATAACATTTGCTTGTAAATTTTTTGTTTGCAACTATATGTTTACATTTACAACTCAGATATTTATAACGGCGCTATGTATGTTTAATGATATACATTAATTAACATGTAATCTACATAATACATATATCTGAGATAAACGCTATAAATACAGGTCATGTATGTTATATAATATACATAATTATTTTATTATTTGTCTAGAACATTATTTTATTTCTCATTATAATTATAACAAAACAATAAGTTAATTCAACAGTAAATACAAAACAACTAACATTTATTTTTAAATTTTAGTTTTCTCAAATATATGTATACATGTACAAATCACAGTTTTTACAACGGCGCTATGTATGTTTTATGATATACATTACTGAATATACAATCTAGATAACAAACATTTGAGTAAAACGTCATAAAAACATGTTATGTATGTTTGATAATATACATAACTGTGTTTGATAATATACATAATTGTGTTAATATACATAACTGTGTTAGTACTGTAGTATATTTCAAAGCATTAATAAAACTATACCAGCGTCTACATAAACATCACATATAAGAGAGAGAGAGAGAGAGAGAAAAAGAACACTGAAATTTGAATCGAAACAAAGTAAAATTTATTTCAACGAAAAAATAAAACACGAAAATATATCAGTTAGTACTCTTCAAAAGTATAGCAAAACAATAAATTAGTTCTCCTTTGAAAAAAAACTACATGAACGCCTATTGTACCCTTCTTGGCCGCATCGTCCACAACGGTTTGTGCTTGAAGAAAGTGTTTCACTTGATTTCTTCTTCCGTCCCTTTTTCGATTTTTCTGGAGGTCTTTTGTAAATCGGTGGCAACACTTCTTCATCATCTACACTACTGGGAACATCCCAGTCTTTCTTGTCTGGCATTGAAACGATTGGAACTTCATATGTCTTCACCAATGTGTTTGGCTTGTAGTATTCTGAACAGTATTCTCCAAAATCTTTTACATGTTTAGACTTCAATACAGCTATAGAGTGAGCACAAGGTATTTGATCTATTTGAAACCTCGCACAGCTGCATGTGCCACTTTCTAGATCAACAATGTACCTTCTCCCAGATTCATAAACCGAATATACATATGTTGAAGAAGCCTTCACCTGAACAATAAAAAACAAAAACTAAACCAATTAATTTTTTTGAAAAATATAAATTTAAATAAACTTCTTTTGAGTTAAACAAATAATACATATAAATGCATAATTTAACAAGTTAAAGCTTATACATGATGTTATTCTCAAAGCTTTCATACCGTTGAGAGTTAGAATTTCTTCAAATCGACGACCCAAAGTGGTACTTGTATAAGAAGCTATTTCACTGTTCTTACAGCTCCAAGAATTAAATAATATTCGAACATCTTCTAATAATTCATAGATTGACAATCCTCGGGCCTCTACCAAACATCCATTAATATACTCAGCAATATTCGAGGTCATCATCCTACCTCTGTTTACCGGTGAATGACATCCATTTTTCATATCCAGCTTCTTGTAAATATTTTTTCACTCTCAGATCAGATTTTTCAATCTTTGCCATCAAATAGTCAAAATCATCTTTCCTATAAGCTTTAGTCATTGAATAATATAAATCATTGATACTTTCTTTGCTCTTACGAAAGTAACTACAAATATTTTTTCAAAGATGCCATATGCAAGCAAGATGTGGGACATTTGGATATACAGCACTGACAACTTTTATAATACTTTCGTTCCTATCAGATACAACACACATATTTTCACGGTCACTGAATGCAGCTTTGAACTGATTGAAAAATCATGTCCACGAATTATAATTTTCAGTATCCACAACCCCATACGCAAGCGGTAATATGCATCCTAAGTTACGTAAATACTACATTAGTAAAAGAACAACAAGTTTTTTTTAAAACAACTGGACAACATCTTTAAATATGTTAACATATACATAGATGTGTATGTTAACATATACATAGCTGGTGATATTTTCTTAAAATATACATAACTGGTGATATGATAATAAATACAATTTGATGTGTTTTTAAAAAAAAAAAAACCAAAGAAAAATGTTCAGGAATTTTTTTCTTTAACAAAAACAATTTTTTAATATGAAATACGATGTATGATAAAAAAAATAACAGAGTATGATGATTTTTCACATACCTGCACCATCAAAGGTACTTGCTGAGATGAAAGTGCCTTGATATGGTCCACTTAAATGTGTCCCATCAACAATAGCAACGGATCTGCAATACTTGACCCCCCTAATCATGGGATGCAACGCTATAAACAGATACATGAACCGATTATCCCATGATTTGTGCATTGCAACGTGTGAATTAGGATATACATTTTTTAACATATAAATGTATCTCGACATCTGTCTATAACCATCTGCAGGTTCACCTCTAAGCAACGACATGACACGCTCCTTTGCACGTCATGTCTTCATATAATTTATATTCACACCATATACAACTTTCATTTCTTCGATGATGTCCCCGGGTGTGTACCTTCTCTTATGGTTAACTAGTTTTGAAGCCGTGAATTCACAAACAGAAGAAGTTGTCGCCAAAATATCCTGCGGTACCCTGTCCCTCAAAGCGCATGTATGTTCAGGGTTAAATTTACGAATCATAAAAACATCTGTTTTTTTGTAAGTAGATGCTTTCAAATTCCACTGATATTCCTCATTGTAACATCGGAGGACATAGCTGAAATATAAAAAAAGTCATTCAAATGATTATAATTTGTATCATTTCATAAGTTTTAACGATTTGATTGTTACAAATCCATCATAATAAATACATTATAGACATGCATAAATTTTTCACATAGACAGCTATATACAATCTAATAATTCATGTAATTAACATTAAAAACAAAGTATGTACATTATGAATTTAATAACACATCTAAAGGCATGTTACCAGTTATGTATATTTTTAGATATACATAACTGTTGTCCATTACCTCATCTGCTCACATCTACATTTTAAAACATATACAAAGCACAAAAGATGTATATGTAGTTGACATAACAAAATTAATCTAACAAAATACATTAACTAGTTGTGTCGTAGGTATGCACTTACTTTTCAGTAATAAAGCTATAAAAAAAAGTTAAATCAAATACACTACGTTGCATAAATATACATAACTTTAAAACAATTCTTCCAAAGACCACACTGATAATGTGTTTTTCGATTTTTGTTTAGCAAAAAAAAAGAAATCAGATGTTCATTCAACTATATATAACATTGTTATTAAAAAAAAAAAAATTATAACATTCAAGATTTGATATAGCAATAGTGCCTAGTATAAAAATATACGAATCACCTTTTTTTGTCTGATTTTTTTGCTCTAACATTGAATTCATTAGTCACCTTATATTTCGACATCACTGAAACGAGCGTTTGTTTATCCTTATACATTTGTTTCACCTTAACATCAATACTCTTTCTGTCACATATCAAGTTATCTATTTCAACCTCCGAGACATAAAAAGCATATTGATTTTGTGTCTCAACTACAGATAGAGCTATAGCATCAAATTCAACACCTTCCAGGCAAACAACAGCTCCTGTTTCTCTATCGAACAATATGTCTTCTTGACATTTATCTGTAGTTGAAATACACAACGGATACATCACGAGCGACGGTTGTGTTTTCTTCAACTCGACATACAATCGTACGTTATTATCGTTACGGATATGAAAAGGTGAATCATTGTCGTCGACAACATAACGTACATCAATATTTTTTCGAGTTTCGTCAATATTTAGTTCATCAGCAATCAACGAAATCAACCTCACATAATTTACTGATTCAGCTACAACAATTTCTTCACTTTTATAATCCACATATTCTGTTTGGGATCTCCATTTACCCGAGTACCTCAAAAGAATAGCAATATTCATCTTCAATAATTCGAAATAATTTGCTCTCTTCAGTAAACGACAAAAAACAGATCTAAAATTGTATTTGATTTATAATTTTACTTCAGATTTGTGTTTGTATGTATTTGTGATATTCAAATTTTGAAATTCCGTTGATATTACATGATTTAAGGGATACAGTAATTCACGTATTTAATTAGTTGCGCTATTTACATCAATTAATGCTGGATATCAGTAACTTTCTTTTTTTAAGGATTCTAACAGATTTCAATATACATAAGTTGTTATGTATATATCGTTTCAGGAATGTATATTAATAGGAAGAGAGACAAAATTAATTAAAAAAAATGAAATATAATATAATTAATTTTAAAAAATTGATATTTATGAAATTTGCACTACTTTTTACTAATCAAAATATCTGGCAATTAGAACCTATTATTATATTTTTGCCCAAAGATTAGGTTGAACGGATTACCCTCCAACTGGATACTCTTGTCATCATTGACTAAAAGAGCCAACTTTCTAAAGCAAAGTCCACCGCCCAAATAAAGAACTTCCCTTTTCTTAATTTTGGAAACTTCATTATATACTCCCTCAATTTAAAAAAGATGATCTATTTGTTTTTTAGTTTGTTTTAAAATAAATAATTTTTTTTATAATATTTTAATTTCAATATAATATTTTAATATATTTAACATAATTTTAATTTATGATTACAATAATCAAAAACCTTTTTTACTTTCTTAAATTTTGTATCAAGTTAAATTAAATTATTTTTTAAAAACAAAAGGAGTACGTTACATTTGCTTTTTAATTAAAAAAAATTAGAAGTTTTCCTCATTGATGCTGTTGCATGAGCCTGATCAGATTCAAAAGGCAATGAATATGTCCAATGCATTGTATTTGCAAACAGACAATCAAAAGGGTAATATTTTATCATTTTGAATGAAATTTGATGAAGCCATCTTAGTATTAAAATTTTATTGAATCTTTAATTTGCTTGTGCTAGCTCGTGTATTTTGATGCTTCAAACTACAAAGTAAAGGTGATTACCAAGTCATATTGGAAATCTTGTGATCTCTTTCTTTATTTCTTTTTTTATCTACTAGGTACTATATTTATGATCGAATCATATTAATGTGATTTCTTAAGAAAAATATAGTTAGCTAAAATTGATTTGACCATTAATCAATGGTTGATAAAATTTTAAATTTGTTTGAAAACAATTAAAATTTATCAATTAAAAAAGATTTAAAAAATAGAAAAAGACTGCTCAGTTCACAAAGTATTTGTCGTTTACATAGAGTTCAAAGAAAAATTGTATCTCAAAATAATATGATGTAAATTTAACAATTTATACTGATGCAAATATTAAGAGCTAACTTCACGGGTTGCACTACGTTTAAAAGGAATATCTAATAGTTGTAATTGCATATGACTATGATTATTTAAAGACCTAATTTACAGACAGAGAAATATAAAGGTTTCTTACAAGCAACAAACAAAAGAGAAGATAATGGCTAATTAATTTTTCCAAGAGGCTTAGGAACATTTCTAAAATGACATCAACCAAACTCAAAGAAATTATTACTCTCTTCTGCTTAAAAAAAATCTACTTTTCCTTTTTAATTCATTTAAAAAAAAATTATATAATACTTTAATTTTAACTTTTTACGTGGCATGTTAAGACCATAAGATTAAAAAATATTTTAATATATCTGACATAATTTTAATTTAGAATCACAAAATTTAAAAAAAAAAAAATTAAATTCTATATCAAGTCAAACTTGGTATCCATATCTATAATCTATATCTATAATCTATAATATATTAAAAGTGTGAAGTCCCTTAGAAAAGTGATTTGAACTTTTTGCCCGTCGTTAAAACTCTCCGTAATAGACAATATCGTCTTTTTACTATTTTTCTCCAATTATTATTGATTATATTTATAATAGTTTGACTCCTAAAATATATGGGTTCAGAATTTTAAAAAAAATGGTACTTTTTCTAAAATTAAGAGTCCTAAAATATAAGTAAGAAGTCACTTTTGTTTTGAAATTTGTCTAGGTTTAATGTTAAATTTATGGTGCATATTTATTAAGTCCACAATTAGAGTTGTATATAAGTAGTCTTTGTTCGAGATTCTCTGTGTCAAATAAAAACATTGAAATAGTATAAACTAACTGAAACTATTTTTTATTTGACAGCATAAATAATTACCTTAATTAAAATTTGGAGTTGAACATGAGTGTACTGGCGGGTACGCCATGGTTGTGCTTTCTCGCTTCACTAAATCATGGATATAATAAATATACATAAAATTACTTTCAAGTGGTAAATTACGTTGATTCCAACAGCTATATCATCTAACTTTGCTTGTCTAATGAAAACGAATAAGTTGACTTTCTATGAGACATTGTACTAACCCTATGTTTACTTTTCTTTCGAGGGTTTAGGCGTATTGGTGTTTGTCATTATATTAGCCGTATTTTTTTAATTCTTACCTTTTATATTTATAATCATATGTTGTTTGTTGTGTTTCGATTATCACAATATTTTGTTATTATTTTTTATTCTTTTAATAAGGCTTTGCACTGATTTCCTTAATAGTTGTTTTATTATGTTTTCTTTTTCTTTATACTTTGATTTGCTACTTGAGTCGAGGGTCTTTCGAAAATAGTGTCACTATCTCTACGAGTTAATGGTACATTCTACCCTCTCCACAAGACCTGTTGCGATGATGCTTGCAACATATGTCTTGAAGCATTTTATGATAGTAATCTTTCTACTGTACGTATTGTTGGCATTATCTTGTATTAGTATGAACATAATTGTCTTTGTCATCGAGTAACATAATGTTTCAATTTGCAGGTGACTGATTGCAAGCATGAGTTCCATCTTCAATATATTCTTGAATGTTGATCTAAACAATTCCCTATTAGTTAGGTATCTCAAGTCTAAATTGTTCTTGCAGTTATCTCTATGATGCATAATGCCTTTTTATGACTTGCCGAAAAGATGAATTTTTTGTGGACACGGATGGTTATCTTTTTTATTTTAATATAAATTTGTATGTATATCTTTTTTTTTTTATATTTATTTGCATTACAATTTGAAGTGTTCATTATCTGTATTGGAGCTTCACTGAATTCGACTTCACATCAAAGTCTCATATTAGAGGTTAAGCCCTCTCTACCAAGAGTGACTTGAGACTTAATTGCTCAATTCTAAGGTTGCCAAGAAATTGAAGTGTAATAAAATAAAGTGATAGTAACTTATATTATGATCAAGAATTGTTTCTTTGTTAGATGAACCTGATAAAAATATCAAAGACATAATATGCGAAAAGATTGAAATAGATGAAATAGTAAATGTATTGGTCCATTGCAAGTCTTTAATTAGATGCTTGAAATTTTCTTCCAAAGTGCTTGCATGATTTTTTTTAATATTTGTAAATTATATGGCATTTGAAGCATACTTTTATAAACACGCTATTTGAATAAGTGACTTACCTGTTATTATAGCTCTCCAGCCACTTGATGTTTGGCCTTACTCTTCCCATCCTATAAACAAACAAATCACAAACATTCATTTAGTTAGACTCAATTAAAAAAGCATACACATTCATTTAGTTTGTCTCAATCAAAAAGAGGAGTACTATTTTAAAACTCTGTAATGTATGCAATGACAGACCTAAAATTTAGACATCGTGGATGATCGGGAGGTTGAAACATATATATGGGCATCCAAAGTTTTAAGATTCCGCATTAAAACCTAAGCACCCAATTATATTTTTGATTTCGAAGGTTTTTTTCATCTTATATCATTTTTTATACATTTTTTAAATATAATTATACCTATTTTGCATCGAGTTTAATGGGTAACGGAGCACCACCAATTTGAACCTGGATCCGCCTCTGAAGGCATGGAATCTAAAAAACTCTCAAAAGACAGAGTACTTGTTGGCTCAATCAGTGACCGGTGTAAAAGAAATAACATGAAAAAAAATATCTTCTCATATACATACATACCCTAACAGACAAATATCTTAATTTTTTTAGCATATGAGAGAGATACACGAATCTCAGTTGTTTGTTTTATTTTTCATTTTTAGTTTATCTTGAAAAAATAATATCTTTTTCCTTTTTTAAATACTCTATTTACAAATTTTCTTATAGCATATTTAAAACTTAAGATTAAAGTATATTTTAATGTATTTCACATGTCCATAACTTACGTCTATAATAATTAAAAGAAATAAAGAAAATGTATATTGAACTATCATGTTCTTCTTCATGTACATTTTTAAATTGAGTAAATACATAATTATCCCCCTGATCTTGTCCGAGTTTTGCAAAAAGACATCTAAACTTTAATTTCGACCTATTACCCCAGGATTCTTCTTTATTTCGTTGCAAATACACCATTTTTCGATGAATCTCAGTCACAATAAAGAGAGTGAATGCACGCACCAATCAAGTGCTGCCACGTGTCAAATATTTTTAGTTTCATATTTTATTTATTTTTTTAATAAATTTTTTTCTTTTTATTTAATTTATCCTCCCCCCACCCCAACCTACCTCGCGTCCAACAGTTCCCCCTCCCTCGCCTCCAGTTTCCTCCATTTTAATGGAGCTTAAAGCTCCTGTACAATCTCCATTTTAATGGAGCTTTAAGCTCCATTTTTATTTATGACCCCACCCCACCTCCCTCCCCCACCCCGTGCAACACCTCTCTCCCCCATTTTCGTCCAGTTCCCTCCATTAAAATAGAGCTTAAAGCTCTATTAAAATGGAGATTGTACATCAGATTTTCTTTTTAAAATTATGGTGATGATGATGTTGTTGTTGTTGGTTTAATTTATGTTGTTGTTGTTGTAATTGATGTTGTTGTTGAGTTATGGTTATGAAGAAGAAGTTGGGGAAGAAGCCAACAGTGAATGAGTGGGGTTGCGGGGGTGGGGTGGGTGGGTGGGGGTTATGAAATAATTTTAAAAAATAAATAAATATTAATTAAAAAAATAATATAAATTATATATTAAATTATTTACACGTGACAGTTTCTGATTGGTCAAAAAAGATAATTTTTGTCTTTTCATGCGCTTGTGGTGCGTGTATACACTTAGAGGGTCAAAATGATGTATTTGCAACGAAATAAAGAAGATTAGTGGGGTAATAGGTCGAAGCTAAAGTTTAGGTGTCTTTTTGAAAATTTCGGACAAGATCAGTGGTGTAATTATATATTTACTCTTTTAAATTTAATGTTAATCTTTTAAATTTCTTCCTTAATAATATAATGTGTAATAATTTATTCTTTTAATATATATTTATTATTAATTAATGTTATATACACGTGCAAAGCACGTACACTATACTAGTTATATTAAAAACAAAGAGAGTATATATCTTTAAAAATTAGCGTCAACTCAAAATCAATTAATGTTGTCTTACAAATTAACAAGGACCATTTTTCCCTAGTACTATTGCTGACTGCAAGAAACAACTGGTTCAAGTAGTATTTTTTATTGTTGTTTCCTTTATATTGATATACTCCCTCCGTTTTGGAATAAGTAAATTATTGGGGTATTTATTATTATTTCAAAATAAGTGAATCATTGAATTTTTTTCTAAATTTACCCTTATGATTTGACAATCAATTAACTTTTGAAAAGGTATTACAAGGTCAGTTTTTTCTTTTTTTCGGAATAAAAATGAAAAGTTGTGTTAAATTTATGTTTTTAATATTTTTTCCTTAATCTGTGTGCCAAAATTCAATAATTCATTTATTATGAAACGGAGGGAGTAATATTACTTATTGTTTCATTTAACTTTTTTCATTATTTGATTATGGCTTCTTTACTACTCCCTCCGTTTCAAAAAGAATAATCTACTTTTCTTTTTAGTCCGTTTAAAAAAAATGATTCCTTTCATTTTTTTGCAATACTTTAATTTTAACTTTCCACATGACATACTTAGGACCACAAGATTAAAGGACATTTTGATACATTTGACACAATTTTAATTTAAGGCCACATGATTCAAAAGTTTTCTTTGTTTTCTTAAACTTTGTGTCAAGTCAAAGTAGGTCATTCTTTTTTAAACGGAGAGGGTATTATTTTTCTTATGAGAAGTACTTGTTTTGAAATATTTTACCTGAATCATAGATTTTATCTAAAATAATTTTTCTATCTTCGTAATATAAAAATAAAATTTGTACACACACTACAATGAAAATTTATCAAAAATAATTTTAATATCTTGACAAAATAAGAATAAAATCTACATACATATGCATTATATTCTTCAATACATACTCATTATATTAAAAATTTATCTAAAATAATCTCTCTATCAAATAAAATTTATGTACATACAATATTCTTAAAATCTCAATTATAAAATTATATTAAATATTTTATTGTTTACTTATTGTAACCAAACAAAAGAAAGAAAAGAAAAGAATCTGATGGCAAAGTAGAAGAATAGGACAAAGTAAGGGCGGCAAGAACGTGAACAAGTGTCCATTGGCAATACATGCAAAATGGAACCCCACAAACCAAAAGGCCAAAAAGATAATGGAATTTTGACAACCAGCAATATTAATGGTTCATATGCTTTTCACCCCTTTTTTCCAAATATAATAATCATGTTCTTTTAATTTCCTATCTAAGTTCCTTTCTTTTTATCTTTTTGTTCCTCCTTTGTATTGTGTATTTTCCTTCTTTTCCTTTGAATGTGGTGCATGAATAGTGAAAGAATAATGCATGTCTATAAGTAGCTTAGATCTCAAATCTATATATATTATAAAGCAGAGGATGAAGCATCAGAAGAAGCCACGTGGTAAGCTATTATTAAGCCACGTGGCAATTTTTAAGACAAGGCTTATAGTATTGTAATAAAAAAATTAAATTGAAAAAAGTTAAATACTTGAATTTAAAATACATTATTCTTTTTGGAAAAAAATCATTATCTTAAAAATAAAAATTCATAATTAAAGAATTCTAATAGATTTTTATACTTCAAACTTATCTCTTTTAAAATTTAAATACTACAAAATTTTAAATTGAAAAAAGTTAAATACTTGAATTTGAAATACATTATTCTTTTTTTGAAAAAAAACAATATCTTAAAAATAAAAATTCATAATTAAAGAGTCCTAATGGATTTTTACTACTTCAAACTTATCTCTTTTAAAATTTAAATACTTTTAAGACAAGGCTTATAGTATTGTAATAAAAAAATTAAATTGAAAAAAGTTAAATACTTGAATTTGAAATACATTATCCTTTTGGGGAAAAAATCATTATGTTAAAAATAAAAATTCATAATTAAAGAATTCTAAGAGATTTTTACTACTTCAAACTTATCTCTTTTAAAATTTAAATACTACAAAATTTTAAATTGAAAAAAGTTAAATACTTGAATTAGAAATACATTATTCTTTTTGGGGAAAAAGGCATTATCTTAAAAATAAAAATTCATAATTAAAGAGTTCTAATAGATTTTTACTACTTCAAACTTATCTCTTTTAAAATTTAAATACTACAAAACATATCTGAATTTTAATTTATTTAAATACTAAATTAAAGATAATAATAATAACAATAATAGTAGTAGTAATAATAATTAGTTACTCTGATATTATGAATTTAAATTAAAAATAATTGTCCATTTGAATAAAAGTGGTTGAGTTAAGTTTATTCATTAAATTAAAAATAGTTGTCTATTTAAATTAATGTTTGGCTTGATCCAATATTAGATACATGTTAAAGGATTAGGCCACTTTTTATTTTGAAAAAGAATTTTTTTTAAAAAAAGGATAAATCAGGAAAAAAAATTGAAAATAAATTTTAGATTCTTAACTAAAACCTTCTCCAAGTATGCAGGAGTCCTTTTGAAAATAAAAAATTTTGCTCATTTTTTTTCTAAAGAGTTATCCAAGTTTTCAAAATTTTAAAATAAATAGTTACTCAAACTCATACCCACATTGCTTAAATTTCTCAATCCCATAGTAGTAATAGCAATAGTAATACATAGTAATGGCAGTATCTAGGGGCTTTGAGTTATAGGAGATAAAAGATTTTTAAAATGAGGTATGGGTGATACAAGTCTTAATTATTGAGTGGGGGTGACAATTACTTTATTATGGATTAAGAAAGTTGGAAAAATTTGAAAATAACCCACAAGTTTTTAAATTTACACTTTAATCCCAATGTTTATCTAATATAATGGAAACGGAGGGAAAAAAAGGCATCTTTCTCTCTCTTCTCATCCATTGTTGTTTTCTCTCTCTTAGTAATTTTTGTTGTTCATTGTTTGTGTTGCTTTATTCATCATCTTCTGCTTCATTATCATCATCTTCTACTTCATTATCATCTTCATCTTCTTCTTGTCGATCATTTGTTGTTGGTGGTGGTGGTGGTACAGCACTACTGCTCTAACAAATTTCTAAGGTCAAATTTTATTTCCTACATCACTTTCTACTTTGGCATTACTTCATAAGTGACTTTGGTAAGTAAAATTATGATTTTTATTCGTATTTGTCATTTGGGTACACTGTTGTTTTTCCAACAATGGATAGAACCCCGATCATGAATCCAATATAAGTGCCCACAATTTAAACAGATCAATCATCTGGTGCATCAGATGAGTAATTTGTTGCATCAGACTGTTTATCTGTTGCATCAGACTAATTATCTGTTGCAACGGATGATTAATCTGTTTGGAACAACACAAATCAGCCTCTGCCACAAACCCAACAAAAACCAATATGTTTCAACTCTTGCTATTGCTACTGGATTCAAAATTATTCCTTACGTCCAATTACCCGTCCCTAATTTTCTAATTTGATTTCTCATTTTACTTGTCTTTTTCATTAACCAAGAAAAGATTGAAAAAAATTCATGTTTTACCCTTTGCATTAATCACTCTTTCTTTAAATTAAAATGAAAACATCATTTAATTGGGGGACTATACGCCGACCCACGTTAAAAGTTTTCTTCTCTTACGAAATATCGATTGAATAGCAAACAATGGTTATTTCAAACACGTCTACTGTCCCACCAACTGATCAGTGGGTTATGATAAACTAGACATGTTATTAATTATTATTTTTAGTCAATGTGGCATATCAATTTGGGACGGGTAATTTGAGACGGAGGGAGTACGAATTAAAACGTCAAAGCCAAGAAACAAACTAGTTGTCTGTTGAAAAAGACTATTTATGTGTTGCATCAGACTGATTATCAGTTGCATCAGATTGATTATCTATTGCAACATATGAGTAATCTGTTTTGAACAACACATCAGCCCCTATGTCACAAACCCAACAGATAAATCTTGCTATTGCTACTGGATTCTAAACTATTTCTTTTTACGTCCAATCGTCGATATGTTTATGGAGAAGATAATAGACAGAATGAAAATTAATTATGAATTAAAACGTCAAAGATCAAACATATTTTTTTATAAAACAAAAATAAATAAAAATAGATATATAATAGACTAAAGAAAGATAATAATCTAATTATTATTATTATTATCATCATTGCCAGCTGTCCAATCTTCAACCGAAAGTAGCAAGGCCCTCCTCGGCCTGCGTATCTTGCAGAGCATTCTTGCTCTAACTTCTCCCAGTTCCCATTGCAGGTCACGAACTTGATTCCGAAGTTCATTCACGGCGTTTTGCATAAAAGTAACGTCCCACACTGGGTCAGCCATAATCTAGAACACATGTGAATTGAAAAAAAACTTAAAATCAAAAGTACAGATCTTAAGAATAACCGAATGTAATACAACGTATACTGCAAATTGGCAAGAAAAAAATTTAGAAACTTACCTTAATCAGGAAATAGAAAGTGGTGGAAGTGCGGGTGTAATATGAAAGACGAGATGCAATAAATAAATAGAGTGTAGTTGAATGAACGATTGAGTAAGGAGGGACCTATTTATAGAGGATTGAATTTAAATGAGAGGCAAAAAGGCGCAACTGTTCACCTCCATTCATTAATAATATTTTTTATTAAATTAAGAAAATAAATATTGTGATAAGTCATGACTTTTCAGATTATTATTATTAATTAATTCTTTTCAAGAACCATTTCTATTGAGTTGTGACAACAGATTATATATCTGTTGCATCAGATAATTCATCTGTGACAACAAATATATCATTTGTTGCAACAAATATAAAACCTGTTGCATCAGATAACCTATCTGTTGCAACATATAATCAAATTATTCACCTTCATTTATTAATTATATTTTTTATCACTGTGAAAAGTCATGACTTAATTAAATTAAGAAATATTGTGATAAGTCATAACTTTTTAGATTATTATTAATTAGTTCTTTCCAAGAACCGTTTTTATTGAGTTGAGACAACAGATTCTATAACTGTTGCATCAGACAACGCACAACAGATATATCATCTGTTGCAACAATAGAGAGAACATGTTGCATCAGATAATATATCTATTGCAACATATATCTATCCTTTTTTAAAAAAAAATTATCATCATATTATTAATCCAAATTTTCTAACTTTTTTACTATATAAATTAAAAAAATACCTTTTCAATAATCGTTTCTTTAATTAATAACCATTTTTATTGAGTTCTGACAACAGATTGTATATCTGTTGCATCAGGTAAACCATCACTTGCAACAGATATTCCATCTGTTGCAACTAATGGACGATCTATTTTAATAGCTTTTTTAATTTCTTCTAACAACTGATACATCAGTCGCAACAGATGGGTAATTTGATGCATCAGCAACATTGTTGAATCTATGTGTTTTTGACAAAAAGTCATGATCAGTTATTAAAATTAAATAACCATTCTTTTACTACAGTTGTAAATTATGTTTATCATTTATTTCCTTATTACGTATTTAGTTACGAACCATTTTTCATATTAAATAATCAGAAATTCACGTCTTTTTTCCCTCTCAATAACAATAACCCTTTTATTAATAACCGTCTGTTACAACATATGATCGATCTGTCATACCAGATTAACCTCCGTCGACATATATTTTTGAATTTCTTGGGTAGATCCGATATACAAAAGGAGGAAAATAAAATACATACACACACTAAAAGAAAAAAAAACATAACCTAATTATAATTACTACTATTATTATTATTATTATTATTATTATCATTACTATCATTATTATTATTATTATTGTCAATCAGATATTTTTTATCCGGCAGCAGCAGGGCCCTCCTCAGCCTTGCTCAAAAGTCCGTCAAATCCCTCTGGAGTTCATCAAACTGCCTTTGAAGTTCCCGCAAGGACTCGATGTGAATTTTTTTGTACGAATCCGGATTATCCATATTTGTATTGTAAGTGTAGTAGAATGAACGAGTGAGAGTATGGAAAGGAGGCCGAAGAGAACTTCAAACAAAAAGCCACGACTGTTCATATCCCTTAATTAAATAAAACTAGTGACTTTTTGAATATGTAGATTAAAAAAAATGGATCGAAATACAACTTTTTATTGTATTTCGAAAAGAAAAGAAAAAGGCTTTAAAATAAATCTAACAGATGGTTAATCTGTTGCAAAATATGTTTCATCTGTCAGCTAACTTACAACATATTGACAATCTGTTGCAACAGATGAATATATCAGTTTGCTTTTCCAATATGTGCGGCGTCTGTTGCAACTTCCTAGTCATATGTTTATTCAGTTTAAGCTATAGATGGGCTAGGAAGAATAAGGTGTGTGCAGATGGATCCATTATCATATGTGTGGGAGTTAAGTATTACTGATAAGGTCACCGGGACAACACACACAAAGTACAATGTTTATATGAATGCAGTTTTTAACTAATTAGGCACTGATCATTCAAACGAGATCCTGCATTGTACCGTCAAGTTTGATGGGTTAGAATTGATAAGGCTGAGGGCCTCATGAAGATGGTACAGATACCCTGTTATGAATTACTGACGGTTGTTGCTTATGTTTATGCATGTCAAGTTTTGAGAAGAGATCAATATTTGGCGTCATTGCAGGGAACCAATAGCGATTGGACTTAACTTTAAGTGTGCATTGGACTCTGAGAACACCTTCGAAGCCTCGTACGGCATAAAAAAGAATGAAAAACCAATATAGTTATTGTCCTAGCCCAAATTTATATGGTTGGATTGCTCGGGGTGATGATCATACGCCAGAAGATGCGGTAGGAGAATACCTTCGGGGGAAAATGGGTGGTTGAAAAAAGACTATATCATCTGAGAGCTAATTGAAGAAGAGACATAGGGTAGAAAGTGTAACTTCTAGCGAATTTGGCTGATGGAAATTATCATAAAACATGAGAAATCTAAATCAAGTGCAAATATAAAAGTGTATCCAGTAATGGAATTTCGTCTGTTGTCTCTCTGAAAGAAAAATAATGCAGATGGACACTTTGATAGGTAGCTGTGACTAGGTAGCGTGGTCGGGATTATCACCTAGATAGAAAATAGGAGAAGACCAAGAAAGTCGTCTTAAGGGAATCGAGGGTTGAAATGATGTACATTAAGTCTAAAAAACTTACGCCAACAGCAACTGCAGTTAAAGTAAGGAATCTAAGTGAAGGCGGCAATTTTTGAATTTTAAATTCCATCTTATGCCTTCTTGTTTGTGGTTTCGGTTAGGTCCACTGTTGTTGACCTGGCCGGAACCACAAACGAGATTGAAAAGCAAATTGAGTATCATTACTTCCTTAGTAATAAGGTTATACCAGATTATGTTTTCTTGCCTTAGCATGCTTTCAACATTCCTTGGAGAAGATCAGATGCTTGCTATAGTATGTGAATCCCGATAATTTTTAAGCTTGCTGCTCTAGATTGCTTATTCTAGATTCAAGTTGGTCGTTGTCGTCTTTGAAGTTGGTAAAAAGTTCCTGATCTCTCGTGATATCGATCAGGAACACTACCTTCAAAGTTGTGGCATTGAAGAAGTCCTTCAGAACACTTTCTTCAGAAGCCTTAAAGGATACATAGAGGGTCGTTGTGTTTGTTTTTAGGTCAAAATGTGTTGATTCACACTCAAGATGTGGTCCCAAAAGTTGAACAACACACATTTTACCGAGCGTTGCTCAATGCATCTTGCTCAACCAATTTGATAAATTAATAAGCATAGGAGTTACGTAGTGTGTGATCTAAACCAACTCTACCAAGACTATCAAACGTTACGTAACTCCAGGCTCATTACCCTATCAAAAAAAATTGACCAAGTTAGTGCACAAATCAAATGAGCTCAATCTCTAAGCCTTTCTGATGATCGCTCTTCTCCAATATAGATGACAAGATATATGATATGCAATTTTACAAGAAGAGCGATCAGCAGAAAGGCTGAGAGATTGAGATCGTTTGATTCGTGCACTAACTCGGTCAAATTTTTTTGATAGGGTAATAAGACTGGAGGTACGTAACATTTGATAGGCTTGGTAGAGTTGGTTTAGATCACATGCTATGTAACTCTTTTGCTTATTAATTTATCAAATTGATTGAACAATATGCATTAAGAAATGCTCGATAAAAGTGCATTGTTAAACTGGTGGGACCACATCTTGAGTGTGCATCAACACATTTCGACCTAAAATAAACACAGTGACCCTCCATGTATCCTTTAACGCTTCTGAAGAAAGTGTTCTGAAGGACTTCTTCAATGCCACAACTTTGAAGGAAGTGTTGTTGATCGAGCTCACGAGAGATCAGAACTCTTGACCAACTTCAAAGACGGCAACGACCAGCTTGAATCCAGAATAAGAAAGCTGGAGCAACAAGCTTGAAAATTATAGGGATTCACATACTACAGCAAGTATCTGATCTTCTTCAAGGAATGTTGAAAGCATTCTAAGGCAAGAAAACACAATCTGTTATAACCATATTGCTAAGAAAGTAATGATACTCAATTTGCCTTTCAATCTCGTTTGTGGTTCTGGTCAGGTCAACGGCAGTGGACCTAATTAGAACTACAAACAAGAAGGCATGAAATAGAATTTAAAATTCAGAAAATATCGTCTTCGCTTAGACTCCTTACTTTAATTGAAGTTGTTATTGGCGTAAGTTTTTTATACTTAATGTACATCATTTCAACCCTCGATTCCCTTAAGGTGGATTTCTTGGTCTTATCCTATTTTCTATCAAGGTGATAAACCCGACCACCCTACCTAGTCGCAGCTACCTAGGAAAATGTCCATCTGTAATATTTTTCTTTCAGAGATACAATAGACAAAATTACATTACCGGATACACTTTCATATTTGTACTTGATTCAGATTTCTCATATTTTATGATAATTTCATCGGCCAGATTCACTAGAAGTTACACTTTTTATCATATTTCTCTTATTCAATTAACTCTCAGATGATATAGTCTTTCTTCAACCACCCATTTTTCCTCGAAGACATTCTCCTACCGCACCTTCTGGCGCATGATCATCACCCCGAGCAACCCAACCATATAAATTTGGGCTAGGGTAATAACTCTATTGATTTTTTGTTTTTGTTAGATGCAGTGCTAGGCTTCGAAGGTCATCTAAGGGTCCAATGCATACTTAAAATTAGTCCAATCGCTATTGGCTCTCTGCAATGATGTCAAAACTAGATCCCTTCATAATACTTGACAAACAAACATGAGCAACAACCGACATTAAATCTTAACAAGGTATCAGAACCAAATTCATGGTCCCTCAACCTTATCAGTTCGGACCTACAAAACTTAACTGTAAAATTACAGATATCTTATTTGAATGATCTATGACTAATCAGTAAAAATAGCATTCACAAAATCAGTGCACTCTATATATGTTTCCATGATAACATTATCAGTAATGCATACCTCCCACATATGAAGTGGTTTCATCTGTATGCAACTTATTCCTCTAAATCCATCCTTACTGCAGCCTCTTGTGATAGTCAGAAAAAATTTGATCAACAGTCAGTTCCTTATATCTACAAATAAGAGAAAAAAAATAATGTCACAGAAAGAACACTATTTATTGTTCAACAGATGTGGGGTCTGTTGCATCAGATGTAGAGTCTGTTGCATCACATGTGAAGTGTGTTGCATCAGATGTAGAGTCTGTTGTAACAGATGTGTATTCTATTGTAATAGATATGAAGTCTATTGCAACAGATGCAGATTCTGTTGCAACGGATGTAGATTTTATTACAACAGATGTGGAGTTTATTGCAACAGATATGGAGTCTGTTGGAATACATCAAACCATCCTTGCTGGTGGTTCAAATGATTCCAACAGTTGCTCCGTCTGTTGCAATATCAACAACAGCATAAACTGCAAAGAAACGGAACAACAAATAAAAAACATCAACAACAAAGAAACAAAAACATTTGTTCCAACACCATCAACAACATCATCAACAACAAAGAAGCAACATCCTTTGTTCCAACACCATCAACAACAAAGAAGCAACATCCTTTGTTCCAACACCATCAACAACAACACTCCACAACTTTCAACAATGCGAACCCCACCAACAACATCAATAACAGCATAAACAACAAAGAAACAAATAAATTACATATTAAAAAAATGATACTGCCAACAAGGTTTTTAAACTTCTCCCAACAGAATACTTTTTTCGCACATTATAATAAAAATTCTCGGTTCGTTTATTCAAAACATAAAAGTTTCTTCAAAATTTTTAAATAAATATGATATGGGTAAATGGTAATTAAATAAAAAAACAGATGTAAATAACTTGCAAAGAAGAAGACGAGAATGAAAGAGCAATAGTGAACAATACCTTAGCATCAAAAGGGAATCAAAACAGCAATTTTAGTCGAGGAAAGATATAGATCGATTTAGATCCGAAAGGATTTTTATGAGAAAGAAAAGATAAAAGAGAGGAGAGAAAAAAGTTTGTGATAACCTTAAGCTAAAGAGGAGAGAGAAAAAGATGAGAGATGAATAAAAAAAATTAGGGCTGAAGCAGAGGAGAGATAAGATAAGTCTAGATGTATCGTGTACGTAGACATGGGTTTCAATATTCATTAATTAATATGATTAATATTCATTAATAATTTGAGGGGCACAAAGAAGACTAGTGACATTGAAAAGACAAGATAAGATTA
Organism: Capsicum pubescens; assembly: GCA_030864215.1. Taxonomy (NCBI): domain Eukaryota; kingdom Viridiplantae; phylum Streptophyta; class Magnoliopsida; order Solanales; family Solanaceae; genus Capsicum; species Capsicum pubescens. The sequence continues at coordinate 270,117,239 of CM061542.1, forward strand.
CTCAATGAACATATTTTTGAGTTATCCAAGAAAAAGAAACTCTTTATTTTTTATCGCATTTTCTAGTACTTACTACTTTATCTACTCGGACAGAAGCTTGCTTTAAAATTGAAAAAAAATTCAAACAGATATTTCATCTGTTGCAACAGATATAAATATCTGTTTAAAAATTCCAACAGCATAGTCATCTGTTACAACATATTCAAATATCTATTTAAAAATTCCTTTTCATTTGATAATTAAATCAGATATGTCAACTATTACAATAAATATTAATATCTGTTTAAATATCCCAACAGCTCAGTCATCTTTGACGACAGATGCAAATGTCCATTTCATAATTAAATCAGATATGTCATCTGTTGCAACAGATGTGAATGTCTTCAGAAATTTCCAACAACTCAGTTATTTGTTCTAACAGATTTCATTACCTAAATTGCATGGTGTTGGTATTGCGTTCATCCCGACCCGAGTCGTCGATCGATCACTCCGAGTTGAAATGAGTTCTCATCAACTCAATGTTACGATAATAATAGTACCTAAATTGATTTAGGTGGAACTAGGGATGAATGAATGAGATCACAAGTTCAACTACAAATCCAATTGAGTCTTTGCAATTGCATGGTATTGGTATTGTGTTCATCCTGACCTGAGTCGTCGATTGATCACTCCGAGTTGAAATGAGTTCTCATTAACTTAATGTTAAGATAGTAACAGTACCTAAATTTATTTAGGTGGAACTATGGATGAATGAATGAGCTTACAGGGTCAACTACAAATCCAATTGAGTCTTTGCAATTGCATGAAGTTGGTATTGCGTTCATCCCGACTCGAGTCGTCGATCGATCACTCCGAGTTAAAATGAGTTCTCATCAACTCAATATTTTAATAACTATATCTTTTAAAAATATTTAAATTAATTAAGATCAATTCGGACCAAATTAACAATTTCAAAACTTGTCATTCTTTTCAAAAATTACAAATCATCCATTTGCGTGAAAAACTTTTCATTTCAAATCTGAAGCTCTCGCTCATCTCTCTCTCAGTCTCTCAATAATACAAACAACAACTACTCAACATATTGCTCAACCCTTCAAAACAGGTCAATTTTTTCCCATTTACGACCATATATAGTTGTTATTTTTGACTTCATTCCTGCTTGTATCCATCATTTTCTCTGTCTTCGCAGGTAACATAGTTCGAGAAGAGTTCTAAATTTGTTCTTTATTCTAAAAAATAGGGCTTATATGTTAATGATGAAAAAGAAGACTTTTAGTTGTATTATCTTCGAGAATGGGTTAACAATTTTGAGTTTTGATGTTAAAAAGGTAGGAAGCACCCCAGAAAACCCTAGTTTTTCTCTCATTGTTATGTTGACTGACGTGGTATTGTTGGATAGTGTTTGTGGTGTTGTTGGTGGGTGTTGTTGGTGGCGTTAGTATTTGTGTTTTTTTGTGGTGGTTTCGGTGGTTTTGGTGGTGGCATTGGTGGTGGTCTTGGTGGCATTAGTGGTGGCATTGGTTGTGGTGGTGGTGGTCTATCTGTTGCAATGGGTGGAAGATCTGTTGGGAGATATTAAATAGGTCTTCAAACAGATTCCCCATATGTTCCAATTGATGGGTTATCCGTTGGAGTATTTTTTTTGTAATGTGGTGTAGAATAATTATTGAAATTTTTCCATCTGTTGTAACAGGTGGAATATCTATTGGGAGATATTAAATAGGTCTTCAAACAGATTTCTCATTTGTTCCAACTGAAGGGTTATCCGTTGGAGTATTTTTTTTTATAATGTGGCGTAGAATAATTTATTGAAATTTGTCTTACCTTTTTTAAAAAAATTATGCAAACATCAAATGCAGTGTATTTTTTGTTTTTCTATTATTTGTAGTTAAAAGATGTGTCCCAAAAGAAAAGAAACTGAAAGTGTATCAATTTCTGACCACCCAACAAAAAAGGCTAGAGTACAGATAGATTAGGAGAAACTTCTAGAACAATCACAATCAGGGCAAAATGAAGCTGAGGAAAGTGATAACTCCTTCTCACCAATGGGCGTGAAATAGTATCGAAATGCCAGCATGATTTTGTCAAAACTATTAGTATCTACGGGATTTGAGTTGCGATGCCGATGAATCACCCTAACGCAGTATTTCGTGATGTTGTACTTAAATATCAGTTGGGGAAACCTTTTAATGAACTTAGGAGTATTATGAAGAAGGAAAACATAGATGGACTTTTTAAGAAGAGCTGCTTTGCATACTTTCTTGAGCTATTTGAGGCCCGCCCTCTCCGTTTCCCAATGATCATAGTATATGGACTTCTCAAGTGCAGGATCAAGTATGCGGGGGATGATAAAGATTCGAAGAAGGGTGGAAAAAATATTAATGAAGGCTGGATCAACTATTGTGGCATGCCGGTTTGTTTTAGATTGAAAGAGTTTGCTATAGTGACGGGCTTGAGATGCGATCGTCCAGAAGAACCTCTCATCAAGTAAATACCCTACAAAGGGTCCAACAAACGCAAGGTAAAAAAAGATGGGTTGTTGGGCATTGTTGGACCTAGCTACGGAGGGAAAGATTTGATGGCGGATCTCGAGAATAAAAATATACCAAAGCACTACAGGGAGAAATCATGCTTAGTTTAGTTTGTCCATTCCATTTTATTGGTAAGAGACGTCAGGAAAGTCATAGAAGATGATTTATTGTCGTTTGCTGATGATTTTTTGGAAATTCAACGATTATCCCTGGGGATATGACAGCTACTACTTGACTATCGAATATTTACTAAAAAATCTAAAGCTAAAGACGACCACATTATACGGCTTTCCTTGAACTTTCATGATAAAATTGATCACTATTTTTACTCATTCATGAATTTATATTGAATATAGTTATTATGACTTTTTTTTGCTTGCTTCCTGTTTATATTTTTTAGGCTTGGGCATGTAAAGTCATTCCTCCCCTCCGAAAGCAGTTCAAGGATTGCCCGAATAAGGTTTCTCATCCAAGGATCCTTCGGTGGTTGGCAGCAACAAAGAGCAGTAAAAAATATATTAAGGAGGTTGATCACTTTAACCCTCCGGATGATGCAGTACGTCTTCTTTCAACTAATATAATTTACCTCAAAGAAAGATATTGAAACAGATGTTCCATCTGTTATGATAGATGGGTCATCTGTTACAACAGATTACCCGCCAACAGCAACTGGTGCAATGGGTAATCTGTTACAACAGACTATCCATATTTCGCAACAGATTAACCATATGTTGCTCTAGTTCTCTGAACCCTACTCAAACGATTACCCATCTATGAAAATTATGTAACAAATGGGTAATCCAATGCAATATATTGTCAAATTATTTTGACATACAGATCAGTTATTGCGGCAGCTAGATCGTCTATTGTATAAATTGGTTGTGTTAACATTCATGTAAGCCGATCCCATGTAACCCAACTGACTGCAAATCATTATTATATGACTTAAATGCCTCCCGTCTTTTTTTATAAGTTGTGCATCCTTGGATCGTGCCTACCATTGATAAGTTGGGGATGACTTCTTTTCCTACTCTGGGTCTTGTTGATACAAAAGAAGACCCAACGGTGGAGCTAATTAAGAAGGAATCGGTTGGAGCAATATCCATAGAAGAGCAGTTAGGCAAGGTCAGCCTAATGTTGAAGCTCTTCACGACCAACCTCAAACTACAATAGATATGTTTGTTTCTTCTGGCGGTCTTGCTGGTGGAGTTGTTTGTGATGGTGGCAGCCATCCTGATGTTGCTTCCAGTCGTGATTATGAGCATGTCGGTGCTCTGCAAAAATAAGTACTTTTGAAAATACCCCTTGCACAGGTCCTCCATCTCACCCCTACACCGGTCCCTCCCACCCTTACAGTGGTCCCTCTCACCCCTCCTTACCCTCATGTTCTCATTGTAAATACAAAGTATGCAAAGACAGAGAGGATAAACTCCTTAAAAAGATAGAATCTATTGTTGAAGCTGTCGAGGAGTTGAAATCCAGAAGGGGTGTCATACCATCCAACGAGGTGAGGAAGCCATGCACTCCTACAGTGGCGGTTAGGAGGAAGTGAAGAAAAATTAGACAAATTCTCTCCGTTCTAAAATCAACAAAAATTACAACTCCTCCCGCTCCAAGAGTTATTGAAGTTCAGGGTCCGCCGAAGAAGGTGGACATATTCGCAGTGCTTGGCAAAGAGAAGAAGAAGGAACTGGAAGAATTTGTGACGATGAAGGTTCAAAAAGAATACACCATGCATTCATTTGCCGCCAAAGACTTCACGACTATGAAAAATATGCGTGTGTGGTACGAGGACAATGTAGGTTTACTTTTTCTAAACTAGCCTTCCAATCTATTCCATGAAGAAGAATCTACACAGCAGATGTGTAATCTGTTGTAACAGCTTGGTATTCTGTTGTAACATAATGCACATCTGTTGCATAAGTTGCATTGGCTGGGTAATCTGTGAACCGATTCAGAGAACCCTCTGCATTGAATTCTTTTTACTGTGTTTTTATTCCTTACAATTACTAACTTATTTAAAAATTGTCTTCTTATACCACAGTATGTTGATGAAATTCTCTGGCTCATGAGGGGCAGGCAATTAGCGTACCCGAATGCTTATGATGCTGCCAATAGAATAATAGACCTCAACTTCTGCAATAATTTCAAGGATAGGTACGCTTCTCTTCGTGAGATAGCTGGTATCGGTGGACCGAGATTTGATGAGTTAGTTTATACGTTCCAATGGGATGAAGAAGTGATTAAATATGTTAGAGGAAAGAGTCCATATCCACACGGCAAGAGCTAAACCAAGGCAAAGAGAATCCTTAAAGTCAGGAACGTGGATGTCACACACTTTCTCGCTATTGAGATACTACTCTACGAGGGAAATATTAAGGTTTATGATGGCAACTTACCTGTCTTCAGTGAAAAGACATTTTTAACCCACATGCAGCCACTCTTGAAATTGTTGATGCAGAGTAAACTGATGGATCATTTGTCGGCTGAAGTCTTGATGAAGGAATCATGAGATTTTGAAGGTCGAAATAAGAACATCCAGCTCTCAAAAAAACAATCGGTGCACCGTGCGGGCCATACTCACTTGCATACATCGAGTGTTTGTTGATCGACACACAAATTATCAGTGTGTGCAACGCCGTTGTGGGAAAGATGCAATGGATCTGGGCATATAGGGTACTAACTAAATGGTTGGAGCCCGTATATAAAGAAGAATATGTACAAATACAGAGACGAACACGATAACAATTTTTCATTTCAAGCCAATTCACTTTACATGTAATGGCAATAATTTTTATGTCTGGCGAAGTTGACCTTTTATAATGCAACAGATTTTAAATCTATCGTAACAGATATAGTACCTGTTATGATAAATTGATTATCTATTGGAATAGGTTGGTCATTTATTGCGTTATGCAGATGTTCCCAGTCTGTCTTTCGCAACAAATATACGATCTGTTGCAAAATATAATCTATCTGTTGCAACTGATCGGTAATCTGTTGGAGCAAATCAAAAAACTAGGAAGACCTATTATATAATTTCCAGTAGATGACCTACGTGTTGCATCTCATGTTTATGTCTAAATCTGTTTGATAAGTTATGTCGTCTGTTGCAACAGATGTATTATCTGTTGCAATATTTAAATCTAGTACTCCATTTTAACTAACATATTCAAAACTAAGGATTAAATTATATTCATAGACAACATAAAATAAATTGAAGCCTTCAAAAATTACATGAAATAACTCAATAAATAAATGAAATATAAAAAAATTATTATGGGTACAAACGATCTACTCTACAAATAAATCAACAAGTTAAACCAAGGAGGATAGGTTATTACATTGACGGACTCGAGCTATAAAGATCTAATCAATATAGACAAGTTGTTCTTCATCCGGTGCTACAGAATTCAGTTTTGATCGTCGTGGATATTTAATGTCACTTGCGTACGGCTTCTGAGTTTTTGCTTCTCCGTATTTCCATAAAAGAGCAGCATATCTTTTGCAGAGTAATCTGTCATCAAGTCTATTATTTGGTACTTGTAATCTATCGTTCAAATACTCAGCGTAGGCGGCAACCAAAGGACCGCAATTCCTGCGTTATAAAAAAATAGATAATTCATAGCTTGCAGTTTATGCAAGCGTTGTGAAATTTGTGAAATGAAACTAAATCATGACACTTAAACTTACAGGCTATCAATGGTTTGTTGGGCAATTTCTTCAACATATTGTACGTCAAATGGAATAGCCATTTTATCCCGGTATGCTTCAATCATCGACCAATCAGTACAAACATTTAGGTCCAAAAAGCCACTCATATCAAGGTAAGTAGGCAATATTTTGGCCAGCTTTTGTATCTCAGACGACGACCCGAAACTCTCCTTCGTGACATCGAGTCATAAACTCGGATGTGCCTCTCTTTTAGAACGACGACAAACAACACCCAATGGAATTCATCACCACAATTGATTGTGATGTACACTTCGTCGACCAAATGCCAAGGTAAGCCAGTAAGAATGTTAAAACCTTTGATGATGTTGATTAAGCATTCCTCATTTTGGGAAACTTCCGGCTGTTGTTGACAATACCTATCGTAGGCATTATTGATGTAAACTTTGTACAAATAATTGTCTGTCGTGTATCTGTATTGTTCTTGTGTTTGCAACTTGGCCTTCTTTCGGAGGTATTAAAAAATGACATCGATGTGTTACACATATTATCAAATATTTTGGATTACGTGATGAAAAAATTAATACGCAGATATAATTAAATAAAGTATTAATTAAAAGTAATATGTATGACATTTAGACCTCATCATTCCAGCAAGTTTGGGGTTGTGATATCAAATAGAATCAATTCTTCATTTCTGGATGTGCAACAACAAAGTCGAACATATCAAAACCAAGACTCGATTCGTTCACTTTGTAGCGCTCGTCATTTTGTTTTATACATAATGATTTATATGTGTTAATGTCATATTCTTACAACAAGAATTGTATAAATCAATATTTATAAAATTGATTTATGTACCCGCCAGCATGATGCTTTAACAGCCCATCGGCAATCCATTCTGAATAGTCGTTGATCAACTGTGTTAGTTTTTTTGGAGCCTCGTCCAAGATGTTGAACCCTTCAAACGGGTAATTCTTTCGTTCTCCCAAATTGACAGGCTTCACTTTTTCTTCTTCTTTGGAAGCAGTTGATGGATTATCAACTGTGATATTATGCTCTTCAGTAGTAGCTTCTTCTGTGACATCCACCTGGAAATCCAAAATTATAAATGCTAATTAGAGATATACAGCAGATTGTCCATCTGTTGCAACTGATGAGTCTTATATTGCATCAGATGGATTATCTGTTGGGATAAATTCGAACAGGTAAATCAGAGCAGTACGATAATTTCAAACAGATGATTCATCTATTGCAACATAAGACTCATCTATTGAAACAGATAACGAATCTGATGCAACAGGTTTGATAACAGTTACAACAGATGTATATATCTGTTTGATAATTTTCAGCAGATGTATTATCTGTTGAAATAGATATGTGACTTTGTTTGTTGGAATAGATGATGTACATTCACCTTCTTCAACTCATGTTGATCTCCTATGGCCCTTGCACACTGAACATTGGTGCAAGACAAAGATAGAGGTGTTGCAATTTTGCCTTTTTTCTATGCTTGATGATGCCTTGAAAGTGTCTTTCCTTCTCCTCTTAGACACCTTGATCTCTAGTGGAGTGCCTGGATATGAAATTCTCTTTGATGGAATGACACCCCTCTTAGATATCATTTTCTTTACAGAAACAGTTAATGCATTAATAGCATTAATCACTCCATCGTGTTTCACCTTGCAGTCTTGACATTTGCATGCAGAACATTCGCTAGATATGGAAAAATCTGGAGAAAAATTTGTACAACCATTATGATCATAATCAAAATGGCTTGTTGTTTAAAAATATGTAAGAAGAGCATCATTAGCCCCAACAGCAGCACCACTACCACGACCAATACGACTATCATCATCAACAGCAACAAGCCCACCCTCCAAAATTGTTTTTCTTGTAATGGTTGTTGCTCCAAACAATTTCATTTTTATTCCATCAACGACCTTAGGATCCGATAAAATTTGCACAGACCATAAAGTAAGAAAAAATGGCATCTTCAACTCGCGATTGGTCGGAACAAGCCACGGATGGACAATCTAAAATAAATTGGTTCATATATTATGAATGATGATGAAATCATTTAATCATTAATTAAAACAATAACTTGATTAGAATTGGACTTACTGCTTCCTTGGAGAGATTGAAGAGATCAAGAAATTTTACATTTTTATCGGTTTTGGCCGACAACCATCTCAGGATTCTTGGACAGAAAACTTCTTCCTGGTAGTTCACTTGTTGTCTCAAATAAGGAATGGCTTCTAATGCCCAAGCCTATAACATAACGTCCATAAATCAAAAGCATTATTGAATAAAAAAATGATGAATTATATCATGATAAAAGAAATATTTACCATGAAGGCCCATGAAAAGCCATATAAGTTGACTGTCTTTGGCGTTAACGGTGTAAACAAATATTCGACAGTCATTTTGAAGCTTTTATAACCCCAAGAATAGCTATTAAATGCCTCAAGATCCTCGGAGAGATTTATTAAACCGAGGCTTAGGTTGTTGTTAACGTCTCTCACCCAAAAAATATTATATACAAACCAAACCAAGCACAATGATTTCTTGTACTTCTTTGAAAGTCCTTTACCTTTCAACACTTCTATCAGATTTTTATTTTTGAAGCTTGGACCAACAATGGACACCAGGTCATTATGATCACTCGACTTGCCTTTGCCTTTTTTGGGTGTGCAGGATGCTTTTTTGGGGTCAGAGTAGATATAACTTGAGAAGGAGAAGGAGGATAATATTTTAGTCCGGTAACTAAGGCAAACTCATTCCAACCAAAACAAACAGGCATGCCACAGTAACTTATCCACACCTCATCCATTTTATCTTTGTTTTCATACATAAACCTGCACTTGAGAAGATCATATACCATTTTCATCTGGAAATGAGTATTGTTGTCCTCCGACAAATCAAGATATTGCCCAAATCAGTTTTTCCTGAAATAAGAATCTAATTTTTGTTCTCGAAGTATTTTTCTGAAGGCGTCGATAGACTTTCTCATGATTGACTTAACCACGAGATCACCCGTTAAATCTGTGGCACCATCGCACTGCATTCTCACAGGATAACGATCAATGCTGAAGGTTTTGACCAACTCTTCGGTGAAAGGGCTATTAGCGTTTGGATCATCTCTTTTGAAAAATTCCTCCTTCCTGTGTTTATTATCTTCTGCTCCTGATTGAGATAACGCTTGTAAAGCAAGCTCATAGAGTAGTGGATGTAGCCGATCTGTTGCACTTGTTCCTTTACTTGGACTTGATTCGATTTCTTTTCCTTTGGGAGCTATATTATCTTAAATTAACAAGAACATAACATATATTATAATTGATTAATACATAACAGTAATATAACAGTTCCAACAGGCCACTAATTTATTGCACCAGGTATGTTATCTGTTGCAACATATAACCGACCTATTGCAACGAATGAGTAATCCGTGAAAACCATAAAAATAGATCACTAATTTGTTGCACCAGGTATGTTATCTGTTGGAACATATAACCGACCTGTTGCAACGGATGAGTAAACCGTTGGAAAGAATAAAAACAGATCACTAATTTGTTGCACCAGGTAGTTTATCTGTTGCAACATATAACCAGCCTATTGCAATGGATGAGTAATCCATTGGAAATCATAAAAACATATCACTAATTTGTTGCACCATATATGTTATCTGTTGCAATATATAACCGACCTGTTGCAACGGATGAGTAAACCGTTAGAAAGAATAAAAATAGATCACTAATCTTTTACAAAATGAGTTATCTGTTGGATCAATATTGTTTAGATTTCTTCCAAATAGAAGAGTCATCTGTCGCAACAGATGAATGATCTGTTAGATGTTTCACCTGTTGCATCATATTTTCATAGTTGTATCAGATTTTCATCTGTTGCATCATATATTTCCATCTATTGCATCCGATGTATTCATCTGTCACATCGGATGTTTCATCTATTGCAACACCATTTTTACCAAGACAAACAACAAATAAACCCAGCAACACCAACACATCACACACACACACTAAGAACATCAACTGTGATAAAAAAAATCACCAACAAATTTGAATCAACAGTACGACAACAAGAATAAGAAATGCCAGAAATTAGGATTTTATTCAGTCCACATTTCAATACTAGAAGAGTAGTTGGCTCAAGTTCCTCTGTTTCTTCATAATTTTTTACCTGTGGAAAAAAAAATGGGACGACGAAGAACTCGAAGTTGTTATCGTCGGAGAAGTCTTCACGTCGATTGACGGTTGAAAGTCAAAAAGGAACTCGTCCAACTATTTACCGTCGGAGGTTGAAGGGAGAAATTTTGTAGAACTGTTGGTTGGGAGAGAGTTGAGAGAAGCTGTCGTGAGAGAGGAGGGAGTGGTTGATTTGGATTGAAGAGGGGTGTGGGTTGGATTGATTTGTATTTTTGAAAGATTAGAAAGTTTTGAAAATATTAATCAAGTCCACAATTAACTTAATTAAGTTTTCTAATGATGTTTGACCTTTTAAGTTGGTCAATGTCATCAATCCTTTATTCAAGACTTAAAAGACACTTTTCCTTCAATTTTCTCCAGTATCTATGTGATAGTAATAATAATAAAAATAAATATACTAATAATAAAGTATTATTATTATTATTATTAACAGTAATAATTAATATTATTATCTCATTAATTTCAAATATTTATTTTTTGTAAAAGTAGTTGCATATTTTTGAATAGTGAGGTGAATACTAGTGATAGTAAAAAAAAAATTAAAACAATGATATAATAGTGGTACGTGGCAATAGTAGTAACAACGATAATAAATAGAAAATTAAAAATATAGGAGTAGTAGTAGTAGTAATGATAATAAATTTTTAAAAAAATAGTAATAGGATGTAGTAATTATGATATAATAATAATAATAGAAATAGTAGAGTTCATTTAGAACTCTCTCATATCTTTCTTCAGCTTATTTTTTTTTGTAATCTCACCTAATCTCTTATTTTTTAATTTTTGAAATTTAATTTCTTTTTATCCAAGTCTATATGTATAAATGGGATGTATTTCATTCCTTCACTATTTCTTTGCTATTAACAAGTAACTTCTTCTTCTTCTTCTTCTTCTTCTTCTTCTTCTTCTTCTTCTTCTTCTTCTTCTTCTTCTTCTTCTTCTTTTTACTTTTATTTTATAGTTCAATTTATTTGCTTTCTTCAATGCCTACGATTTTATTTATGTGTAATTTTGTATTTATCTTCTTAATTGTTATTGTGTTGATTAATCTGCTTGTAGATGACAAAAATAAATTGATATGAAGTACTAAAAAAATTATATTTATATGCAACAACAACAAATGAATAACCTTTTCATGTGCTTTACTTTGTTATTATCGACAAGAAACTAAATGAATTTATTATTTTGTTCAGGGAAGAAGCGTGATGAATTGATCAAAATATAAAATTTGGAGATCTTAAATGGAGGTATGACATTAATTCTAAAAGATTTGTGAAAGTAAAATGTTCAATGAAATACGTAATTGAAATTGCCTACAATAAGATTTTTATGTGAAATCTAATGAAATTTAGTGAATAAAAAAGTGATAAACAAATCATGTACTTGGAACATATCATGAAAATATATGTTAAATGTTTAAAAAATTTGTCGTTGCTATTATGTTGTTATAGTTGTTTACAATTTGCATAATATTTATTTTTGTATAGATGTAATTAAGAAATTTTAAATTTCTATATATGATGTATACAGATATCTCTTTAATATGAAATGAATATTCAAACCTTTTCTTTTCTTTTAAGATAATATAATTTAACATGCTTGAAGTACTATTAAGAAAGAATAAAATGAATAGAATCGAGGGTAGAGTGACGGACGTTATGAGGGGCAGGGTGTGGGGTGGGTGGGTAGGTGGGGTGGTGGACGTAGGTGGTGTTTGGGGGTGCGGGTAAGAAATTAAATTTCTTTATTAAAAAAAGCTAAAGATTTAATTATTATTTTTTTGTGGGGGGGAGGGTAAGGGGGGTGGAGTGGGATGTACAAGAAACTGATTTTAAAAAAAAAAAAAATTGCAAGGGTGTATCGAGGGTGGGGAAGGAGGTGTAGGATAAGGGGTCGGGATGGATGGTGGGGCTAGGGGTAAAATAAAAAAGTTAGGTTAAAAAAACATAAATTTTTTTTTTGCTAAGGTTGAACTTTTTTTAATAAAAATTTAAAAAGATAAAAAAAAAAAAATTGAGGTTGGGATGGGGTGGGCAAAGGTGAGGGATGGAGTGGGATTTGGTAGGGTGGGTGATTTTAAAAGTAGCATGAGAGTTTTTAATTGACTTAATTTAAAAGATATAATAATAAGTATAATAAAATACTTAAAGATATTAATGATGAAATTAAACAATAAAAAAATTATAAATAATAAGTATGAAAATTTAAAGACAAATAATAAATTGTATGTGCTTAATTTTTGAATTAAGAGTTGTAATATTTAAATTTGGAATAAGAAGTTTTGTAATTCACACAATTAAGTACTTTTAGCATTTGAAATGAATTTGAAAGATATTTTTTAAAAAAAAAAATTTAGTTAGTAGTTAATTTTGGATTGATGGACTAAAAAAAAAGAAATTAGAAATGAAAGGTAAGGTAAGGAATATAATTATATGCCTTAATTTATTAAAAATATAAAGGTAAAAAATCAACAATAAAATTAATAATTATTTAATATCTAAAATTTTATTATTTTGGAAAATCAGTTAATGGAATATGATTGAAACAAATACTAATATTATTCTTTTCATATCAAAATATTTAAAATAATTAAAATTGTGATTAGTTGTCATGTTTCAGTGATAATTTCATATTCAAAATTGTTTTTAATATTTCATTATCTTTTGAAATATTTTAATCTGATACAATAAAAAATAATTAGTTTTATAATTTCAAATTGAATAATTTAATATTTTTAATAAATATTTTTAAAAGAATATTCCGCGCATCACGCGGGTACCTATACTAGTAGATGTATCAAATGTAAGTGTGACACGTTTTATTCTTCAATTGAGTTGATTTTCATTTTCGTTATTTAGCGCTTGTTTGGATGGACTGAAAAAAATGGCTTTTAAAAATTCTTTAAAAGTACTTTTGAAAGTGCTGAATTTATTTTAAAGATAAGCAATTACGTGCTTGGATAAAAGTGTTGAAACTAAATAAAAAATTATTAATGTATTTGGTAAACAAGTGCTTTTAAGTTCTTTTTTTTGGTCAAAATATCTGAAATATCTTTAAAGTTGTTAACAATATATAGAGTTGATTATTATTAATTTTTATTTCTAAAATGATTCAAATTAAAATTAATATATATATATATATATATATATATATATATATATATATATATATTTCATCAATAACTATTAATTTGTACGCTAAAAAACCTCTTTTTTTTGTTAAAAGAGTTTAAATCATTAAGCAAAATATATATCTTACTAATCATTATAATTACATTAATAGATAAATAGTTGGTCACAAATGATACTATTTATTTGATAAAAAGACTCTTAATTAGATAATATATTACTCGTTGATTTAGTAATGACTATAACTATTAAAATATTGGAAAATACGAATATTGCGTCATAAAATATAGATGAATCATTCACTAATCGTCCATGAAGTTATATATCTTCAATGAGTGTTCTCCGTATATTTTAGTTGGTGAGTTATTTTTTTATGAGAGAAATTCATATGTTGTACAATAATAATCGTCCAAATTTAAAAGAATATATTAAAGAAAGAGAATAATATATAAAAATTCATATTTCATAAATTAGAAGTTGCATATAAAGAAGTACTAATATAAATAGAGTTAAGTTCACCATAAATACAAAAAGTAAAAATATTCAATCAATACAAGCATTAAGCATTAAAAACTATTTTGGGGCTACACAAGGATAATTTTTGAATAAGGGAGAATTTTGAGGGACAAAAATATCTTTTAATTGGTCAAAATACAATGACTTATAAGCCAAAAAAAATAAGTTGGGAATTGGAGCTTTTAGTTTTTGGCTTATAAAAAGTAAATTTTGGCTTTTGTTAAGCAATTTTAAAATTTGTCAAACACTTAAAAAAGTAAAAAATAATTTAAAAGCCATTTTGAGCAAAATATAAACTCATTCAAACACCCACTTAATATTGAATGTACGTTTAATGGAATATACATTTTTTAAAAACTGAAGTGGGGGTTTGGGCCACAGGTGACAAAAGAGTTTTAAAATAAGGTTTAGGTGACACAAGTCTTAATTATTAGTTGGAGGTGACAATTACTTTATTATGTATAAAGAAAGTTGAGAAAGTTTTAAAATAACCCACAAGTTTTTAAATTTACACTTTGATCCCAATATATACCTAAAATAACCGGAAACGGAGGGAAAAAAGGCGTCTTTCTCTCTCTTCTCATCCATTGTTGTTTTCTCTCTCTTAGCGATTTTTCTTGTTAATTGTTTTTGTTTCTGCTGCTTTAGTCATCATCTTCTGTTTTATCTTCTTCTTGTCAATCATTTGTTGTTGGTGGTGGTGGTGGTACAGCGCTACTGCTGCGATCTGACCAATTTCTTAGGTCAAATTTTGTTTACTACATCACTTTCCACTTTGGAATTACTTCATAGGTTACTTTGGTAAGTAAAATTATAATTTTTATTCGTATTTGTCATTTGGGTACACTTCTGTTTTTCCAACAATGGATAGAACCCCGATTATGAATCCAGCACAAGTGCCCACAATTTAAACAGATCAATAATCTGGTGCATCAGATGAGTAATCTGTTGCATCAGATTATTTATCTGTTGCATCATAGTATTATCTGTTGCATCAGACGTATTATCTGTTGCACCAGACTAATTATCTGTTACATCAGAATGTTTATCTGTTGCACCAGACTAATTATCTGTTGCAACGAATGATTAATCTGTTTGAAACAACACAAATCAACCCCTGCCACAAATCCAACAAATAAATCTTGCTATTGCTATTGGATTCTAAATTATTCCTTTTAATGTCGAATCGTCAAAATGTTTGTTGAGAAGATAATAGACAGAATAAAAATTAAATATGGATTAAAACGTCAATGATCAAACATAATTTATTTATTAAAATAATAAAAATACATAAAATAGACTAAAAGAAAAATAATAGTCTAATTATTATTATTATTATCAGCATCATCATTGCCAGCCGGCCAATCTTCAACCGGAAGTAGCAAGGCCTTCCTCAGCCTGTGTATCTCGCGGAGCATTCTTGATCTAACTCCTCCCAATTCCCATTACAGATCACGAATTTGATTCTGAAGTTCATTCACGGCGTCCTGCAGAAAAGCAACGTCCCACATTGGGTCAGCCATAATCTTATCTTCTAGAGTGTAATATGAAAGACGAGATGCAATAAATAAATAGAGTGTGTATTTTAATGAACGATTAAGTAAGGACGAACCTATTTATAGAGGATTGAATTTGAATGAGAGGCAAAAAGGCGCGACTATTCACCTCCATACATTAATTAAATTTTTGATTAAATTAAGAAAATAAATATTGTGATATAAGTCATGACTTTTCAGATTATTATTATTAATTAGTCTTTCGAAGAACCATTTTTATTGAGTTGTGGCAACAGATTCTATATCTGTTGCATCAGATAACACATCTGTGACAACAGATATATTATTTGTTGCAGCAAATATAAAATATGTTGCATCAGATAACATATCTGTTGCAACATATAATCTAACTGTTTACCACCATTTATTAATTATATTTTTTATTAATGTGAAAAGTAATGAATTAATTAAATTAAGAAATATTGTGATAAGTCATGACTTTTCAGATTATTATTATTAATTAGTTCTTTCCAAGAACTGCTTTTATTGAGTTGTGACTCGATATAGGTTGCATCAGATAAATCATCTGTGACAATAGATATATCATCTGTTGCAACCATAGTGAACTTGTTGCATCAGATAATTTAATTTTTGCAACATATAATCTACTTTTTTAAAAAAAATAACTATATCATCATATCATTAATCCAAATTTGCTTACTTTTTTATTTTATAAATAAAAAAAAAATACCTTTTCAAATTCCTTAATAAAATAATAATCATTTTATTATATAATAAATAATTTAAAAAACAAAAATGGTGAAAAGTCACGATCAGTTATTAAAATTGTGGTTATAGCTTGTGTTTATTATTTATTTCCTTATTATTTATTTACGAAACATTTTTCATATTGAATAATCGGAACTTCGAGTCATGTCTTTCTTTTCACCCTCTCAATAACAACAATAGCCTTTTTTTATTAATAACCGCCAGGTGCAACATATGATCGATCTGTCGTAGCAGATTAACCTCTAACTGTTGACACAAATTGTTGCTCAATCCCTACCACTAACCGTCGACATGTTGAGAACAAGGAATAAACAGAATGATTATTATTAAATACTAAATAAGAATTAAAAATTCAAAGTCGACAACAAAATGAAATGAATATTCATAGATTTTTGAATCCCTTGGGTAGATTTGATATACAAAAGAAGGAAAATAATCGCTAAAATAAAAAACATTACCTAATTATTATTACTACTATTATTATTATTGTCAATCAGACATCTTTCATTCGTCCGGCAGCCTTGCTCCGAAGTCAGCCAAATATCTCTCTGGAGTTCATCAATCAAACTGCCTTTGAAGTTCACGCAAGAACTCGATATGAATATTCTTGTACGAATCTGGATCATCCATATTTGTAAGGAGGGCACTATTTATAAATTATTGTATCTCAAAAAGAAAAGAAAATTGCTTTAAAATAAATCTCTAATAGATGGGTAATTCGTTACAAAATATATTCTTTCTGTTAGATAACTTACAACATACTAGCAATATTTTTGCAACAGATGTATATATCTGTTTGATTTATCCAACAGGTTGATCACTGTCGTAACAGATGTCTCCAATTGATTGACAATATAAATAGATATGTCATCTGTTGCAACAAGCTAGTCATCTGTTTATTCAATTTAAGCCATAGATGGGCTAGGAAGAATAAGGTGCGTGCAGATGGATCCACTATCATATGTGTGGAAGTTAAGTATGTATTACTGATAAGGTTATTGGGACAACACACACAAAGTACAATATTTTTGTGAATGCAGTTTTTAACCGATTAGGCATTGATCATTCAAACAAGATCCTGCATTGTACCGTTAAGTTTGATGGGTTCGAAATTGATAAGGCTGAGGACCTCATGAAGATGGTCCAGATACCCTGTTACGAATTACTGACGGTTGGTGCTCGTGTTTATGCGTGTCAAGTTTTGAGAAGGGATCAATATTTATCGTCACTGCAGAGAACCAATAGTGATTGGACTTAACTTTAAGTGTGCATTGGACCCTTAGAGGGCCCTCGAAGCCTCACACTGCATCAAACAAGAATAGAAAACCAATATAGTTATTGCCCTGGCCAAAATTTATATGGTTGGGTTGCTCGCTCGGGTTGATGATTATATGCCAGAAGGTGCGGTAGGAGAATTCTTTCGAGGTAAAATGGGTTGTTGATGGAAGACTATATCATCTGAGATCTAATTGAAGAAGAGACACAGGGTAGAAAATAACTTCTAACGAATCTGGCCAATGGAATTATCTTAACAGAAGCGAAATCTGAATCAAGTGCAAATATGAAAGTGTATCCGGTAATGTAATTTCGTCTGCTGTATCTCTGAAAGAAAAAAAATGTAGATGGACACTTTGTTAGGGAGCTGCATGGTCGGGATTATCACCTAGGTAGAAAATAGGAGAAGACCAACAAAGCAGCCGCACGGGCATCGAGGGTAGAAATGATGTTCAGCAAGTCTAGAAAACTTACGCCAACAACAATTGCAGTGAAAATAAGGAAACTAAGCAAAGGCGGCAATTTCTAAATTTTAAATTTCATCCCATCTTCTTGTTTGTGTTTTCGATCAGGTCCACTGTCGTTGACCTGATCGGAACCACAAACGAGATTGAAAGGCAAATAGAGTATCATTGTTTCCCTAGCAATATGGTTATAATTGATTGTGTTTTCTTACCTTGAAATGCTTTCAACATTCCTTAGAGAAGATCAGATGCTTGTTATAGTATGTGAATCCCGATAATTTTCAAGCTTGCCTCCAGTTTGTTGATTCTGTATTCAAGCTGGTCGTTACCGTCTTCAAAGTTGGAAAGGAATTCCTCGTCTCTTGTGAGCTCGATCAGGAACACTACCTTCAAAGTTGTGGCATTCTAAAAGCCCTTCAGAAAACTTTCTCTTCAGAAGCTTTAAAGGATGCATGGAGGGTCGTTGTGTTTGTTTTAGGTCAAAATGTGTTGATGCACGTTGAAGATGTGGTCCCAACAGTTGAACAACACACTTTTATCGAGCGTTGCTCCATGCATCTTGCTCAATCAATTTGATAAATTTGTAAGCATGGAGTTACATAGCATGTGATTTAAACCGGCTCTACCAAGCCTATCAAACGTTACGTAACTCCATGCTCATTACTCTATCAAAACAATATGCCCGAGTTAGTGCACATAGAAAAAAATCCCAATTTGTCAGCCTTTCTGCTGATCACTCTTCTCCATTATAGATGACAAAGATATCTTCTATACAAAAGTCTACACCATTGCCAGACATGATTGCTTGGGAACATGTCTGGCAACGGTGGACTTTTGCATAGCAGATATCTTTTCATCTATATTGGAGAAGAGTAATCAGCAGAAAGGCTGAGAGATTGAGCTCATTCGATTTGTGCAGTAACTCGGTCATATTTTTTTAATAGAGTAATGAGCTTAGAGTTACGTAACGTTTGAAAGGCTTGGTAGAGCCGGTTTAGATCACACGCTACGTAACTCCATGCTTACTAATTTATCAAATTGGTTGAGAAGATGCATGGAGCAACGCTAGATAAAAGTGTGTTGTTCAACTTTTGGGACCACATCCTCAATGTGCATCAACACATTTTGACCTAAAACAAACAGAGAGACCCTTCATTTCTCCTTTAAGTCTTCTGAAGAGAAAGTGTTATGAAGGGCTTCTAGAATGCCACAACTTTGAAGGTAGTGTTCCTGATCGAGCTCACAAGAGACGAGAAACTCTTTACCAACTTCGAAGAGGGAAACAACCAGCTTGAATACAGAATCACAAGCTGGAGGCAAGCTTGAAAATTATCAGGATTCACATACTACAGCAAGCATCTGATCATCTCCAAGGAATGTTGAAAGCATGTCAAGGCAAGAAAACACAATCAATTATAACCATATTGCTAAGAAAGCAATGATACTTTATTTGCCTTTCAATCTTGTTTGTGGATCCGATCAGGACAACGACAGTGGACCTGATCGGAAACACAAACAAGAAGGCATGGGATGAAATATAAAATTCAGAAATTTTCTGCCTTTGCTTAGATTCCTTATTTTAACTGCAGTTGTTGTTGGCATAAGTTTTCTAGACTTGTTGTACATCATTTCTACCCTCGATGCCCGTGAGGCTTCTTTGTTGGTCTTCTCCTATTTTCTATCTAGGTGATAATACCGACCACGCAGCTCCCTAGCAAAGTGTCCATCTGCATTATTTTTCTTTCAGAGACACAACAGATGAAATTACATTACCGGATACACTTTCATATTTGCACTTGATTCAGATCTCGTATCTGTTAAGATAATTCCACCGGCCAGATTCATTAGAAGTTACTTTCTACCATATGTTTCTTCTTCAATTAGCTCTCAGATGATATAGTCTTCCATCAACCACCCATTTTTCTTCGAAAGTATTCTCCTACCGCACATTCTGGCATAAAATCATCACCCCGAGCGAGCAACCCAGCCATATAAATTTTGGCCAGGGAAATAAATATATTAGTTTTCTGTTCTTATTAGATGCAGTGCTAAGCTTCGAATGCCCTCTAAGGTTCCAATGCACCCTAAAAGTTAGTCCAATCGTTATTGAATCTCTTTACAATGACACAAAAATTAGATCCCTTCACAATGCTTGACAAATAAACATGAGCAACAACCGACATTAAATCTTAACAGGCTATCAGAACCATATTCATGGTCCCTCAGCCTTATCAGTTCAGACCTACCAAACTTAACTGTAAAATTGCAGATATCTTGTTTGAACGATCTATGACTAATCAGTAAAAACATCATTCACAAAATTAGTGCACTTTATGTGTGTTTCCACGATAACATTATCAGTAATACATACCTCCCACATATGAAGTGGTTCCATCTACAAGCAATTTATTCCTCTGATCTCATCTTTACTACAGCCTCTTGAGATAGTCCGTCAAAAGTTGATCAACTATCAGTTCCTTATATCTACAAAGAAGAGGAAAAAAATTAATGTCACAAAAAGAACATTGTCCATCTGTTGCATCAGATGTGGAGTCTGTTGCAACAGATGTGGTATCTGTTGTAACAGATGTGGAGTCTGTTGCAACAGGTGTGGAGTCTGTTGCAACAGATGTGGAGTCTGATGGAATACATCAAACCAGCCTTTCTGGTGGTTTTATTTGTTCCAACAGTTTCTCCATCTGTTGCAACATCAACAACAGCATAAACATCAATAAAAAAGAAACAGCATTTGTTCCAACAACATCAACAACAACAAAAAAGCAACATCCTTTATGCCAGAACCATCAACAACACCACAAGTTCCAACAACGCCAACCCCACCAACAACATCAATAAATGCATCAACAATATTGAAACAAACAAAATACATACAAAAAAAATGATACTGCCAACAAGGCTTTTAAACTTCTACCAACAGATGACTTTTTTCTCATATTGTAATAAAAATTCTCGGATTATTTATTCAACACTTACAAGTTCCTTAAAAAAAATTAATAAATATGATATGGGTAAATAGTAATTAAATAAAAAAATAGATGTAAATAACATGCAAAGAAGAAGACGAGAATGAAAGAGCAATAATGAACCATACCTTAATATCAAAAAGGGGATCAAAACAGAAATTTAAGTCAAGGAAAGATATGGGTGGGTTTAGATCCGAAAAACTCTTTATGAGAAGAGAAGAGAAAAGAGAGAAAAAAGGTTGTGACCCTAAAGAGGAGAGAGAAAAAAATGAGAGTTGAATAAAATAAACTGCAGCTGAAGGAAGAGATGAGATAATTTCTATAGATGTATTGTGTACGTAGACGTGGTGGTTTTCAATATTCATTACTTAATATTCATTAATTTCATTAATAATTTGAGGGGAACGAGGAAGACTAAGACTACTGACATTGAAAAGACAAGACAAGACTGCTCAATAAACTCACTTTTGAGATATCCAAGAAATATTTTTTACCGCCTTTAGTAGTAAGTACTACTACTTGATATTATCTACTCGGACCAGAAGCTTCTTTCTTTAAAATTAAAAGAGATAAAAAGATTTTCAAATAGATATGTCATCTGTTGCAACATATATAAATATCTGTTTAGAAATCCGAACAGCTCAGTCATTTGTTACAACAGATATAAATATCTGTTTAAAAATCCCAAAAGCTCAGTCATCTATGACAACAGATGAAAATGTTCATTTGATAATTAATAAAATCAGATATGTCATCTGTTACAACAGATATAAATATTTTTTGAAAATTTCCAACAGCTCAGTCATTTGTCACAACAAATGCAAATATCTATTTGATAATAAAATCAGATATGTCATCTGTTGCAACATATATGTACCTGTTTGAAAATTTTCAACAGCTTAGTCGTTTGTTGCAACAGATTTTATAGCAATTAATTTAGGTGGAGCTAAGGATGAATGAATAAGCTCGCAGGGTCAACTACAAATCCAATCGAGTCTTTGCAATTGCATGGCGTTGGTATTGCGTTCATACCGACCCGAGTCGTCGATCTATCACTCTGAGTTGAAATAAGTTCTCATCAACTCAATGTTAGGATAGTGATAGTACCTAAGTTGATTTAGGTGGAAATAGGGATGAATGAGTGACTTCGCAGGGTTAACTACAAATACAATCAAGTCTTTGCAATTGCATGGCGTTGGTATTACGTTCATCCCGACCCGAGTCGTCGATCGATCACTCTGAGTTGAAATGAGTTCTCATCAACTCAATGTTAGGATAGTGGTAGTACCTAAGTTGATTTAGGTGGAACTAGGGATGAATGAGTGAGCTCGCAGGGTCAACTACAAATCCAATCGAGTCTTTCCAATTACATAGTGTTGGTATTGCGTTCATCCCAACCCGAGTCGTCGATCGATCACTCTGATTTCAAATGAGTTCTCATCAACTCAATGTTAGGATAGTGATAGTACCTAAGTTTATTTAGGTGGAAATAGGGATGAATGAATGAGCTCGCAGGGTCAACTACAAATCCAATCGAGTCTTTGCAATTGCATAGCATTGGTATTGCGTTCATCCCGACCCAAGTCGTCGATCGATCACTCTGAGTTAAAATGAGTTCTCATAAACTCAATGTTAGGATAGTGATAGTACCTAATTTTATTTAGGTGGAACTAGGGATGAATGAATGAGCTCTCAGGGTCAACTACAAATCCAATCGAGTATTTGCAATTGCATGGCGCTGGCATTGCGTTCATCCCGACCCGAGTCGTCGATCGATCACTCTGAGTAGAAATGAGTTCTTATCAACTCAATGTTTTAAAAACTATATCTTGAAAAAATTTAAAATTAATTAAGATCAATTCGGATCAAATTAGCAATTTCAAAACTTGTCATTCTTTTCCAAAATTACAAATCAACCCATACAAATCATCCATTTGTGCAAAAAACTTTTCATTTCAAATCTTAATTTCTCGTTTCTCTCTCTCTCTCTCTCTCTCTCTCTCGGGGTGTCCTCTCCCTCTCAACAATACAAACAATACAAACAACAACTACTCAACATATTGCTTAACCCTTCAAAACAAGTCGATTTTCTTTCTATTTACGACTACATATAGTTGTTTTTTTACTTCATTCCCGCTTGTATCCGTTGTTTTCTCTATCTTCGCATGTAATAGAGTTCGAGAAGCGTTCCACATTTGTTCTTTATTCTAAAAAATAGGGTTTTTTAGTTAATGATAAAAAAGAAGACTTTTAGTTGTATTATCTTTGAGAATGGGTTAACAATTTTGAGTTTTGATGCTAAAAAAATAGGAAGCACCCGAGAAAACCCTAGTTTTTATCTCAGTGTTTTGTTGACTGTCGTGGTATTTTTGGATGGTGTTTGTGGTGTTGTTGGTGGCTGTTGTAAGTGGTGTTGGTATTAGTGTTTTTTGGCGGTGGTGTCGGTGGTCTTGGTGTTGGTATTGGTGGCATTGGTAGTGGTCTTGGTGGCATGGGTGGTGACATTGGTAGTGGTCTTGGTGGCATTGGTGGTGGCATTGGTTGTGGTGGTGGTGGTCCATCTGTTACAATAGGTGGAAGATCTGTTGGGAGATATTAAATTGGTCTTCAAACAGATTCCCCATCTGTTCCAACTGATGGGTTATCCGTTGGAGTATTTTGTTGTAATGTGGCAGAGAATAATTTATTGAAATTTCTCCACCTGTTGCAATAGGTGGAATATCTTTGGGGAGATATTAAATAGGTCTTCAAACAGATTCGGATTCCCCATCTGTTCCAACTGATGAGTTGTCCGTTGGAGTATTTTTATTGGTTATGTGGTAAGAATAATTTATTGAAATTTGTCTCACCTTTTTTAAAAAAATTATGCAGACATCAAATGCAATGTATTTTTTGTTTTTCTTTTGTTTGTAGTTAAAAGATGTCTCCCAAAAGAAAAGAAACAGAAAGTGGAGAAAGTGGATCAACTTCCAATCACCAAACAAAAAAGGCTAGAGTACAGATAGATTCGGAGGAACTTCTAGAACAATCTCAGTCAGGGGAAAATGAAGTCAAGGAAAGTGATAACTCCTCCTCACCAATGGGGCGTGAAATAATATCAAAATTCCAGCATGATTCTATCAAAACCATTAGTATGGACAAGTTTTGAGTTACGATATCGATGAATAACCCTAATGTAGTATTCTGTGATCTTGTACTTAAATGTCAGTTGGGAAAACCTTTTGACGAACTTAGGAGTATTATGAAGAAGGAAAACATAGATGGACTTTTTAAGAAGAGCTGTTTTGCACACTTTCTTGAGCTGTCTGGGCCCCGCCCTCTCCATTTCCCAATGATCATGGTATATGTCCTTCTCAAGTGCAGGATCATGTATGCGGGGGATGATGGAGGTTCGAAGGAGGGCGGAAATAATATGGATGAAGTCTGGATCAACTACTGTGGCATGCCGGTTTGTTTTGGATTGAAAGAGTTTGCCATTGTGACGGGCTTGAGATGCGATCTTCCAGAAGAACCTGCCATCAAGAAAACACCCCACAAAGGGTCCAACAAACGCAAGGTAAAAAAAGATGGGTTGTTGGGCATTGTTGGACCTAGCTACAAAGTGAAGGATTTGATAGTGGATCTCAAGAATAAAGACATACCAAAGCACTACAAGGAGAAATTGTGCTTAGTTTGGTTTGTCCATTCTGTTTTATTGGCAAGAGACGTCAAGAAAGTCATAGAACATGATTTGTTGGCACTTGCTGATGATTTTGGGAGATTCAACGATTATCCCTGGGGCTACGACAGCTACTACTTGACTGTCAAATATTTACTGAAAGAGCTAAAGCCAAAGACGACCACATTATATGGCTTTCCTTGGGCTTTCATGGTAAAATTGATCACTATTTTTACTCATTCATTAATTTATATTGAATATACTTGTGACTTATTTTTTTCTTGCTTCCTGTTTATAATTTTTAGGCTTTGGCATGTGAAGTCATTCCTCCCCTCCGAAAGCATTTCACGGATTACCCGGATAAGGTTTCTAATCCAAGGATCCTTAGGTGGTTGGCTGCAGTAGAGAGCAACAAAAAAAACATTAACGAGGTTGATCTCTTTAACCCTCCGGATGATGCAGTACGTCTTATTTCAACTAAAATAATTTGCCTCGAAGAAAGATATTAAAACAGATGTTCCATCTGTTGCAAGAGATTACCCGTCAACTGCAACTGGTGCAATGGGTAATCTGTTACAACAGACTATCCATATTTCGCAACAGATTAACCATATGTTGCTCTATTCTCTGAACCCTACTAAACAGATTACCCATCTACTGTAAATTATGCAATAGATGGGTATTCTGATGCAACGTATTATCAATCTGTTTCAACATACAGATCAGCTTTTGCGGTAGCTGGATCTTCTATTGCATAAGTTGGCTGTGTTAACATGACCCGAGCCCCATGTAACCCAACTGACTGCAAATTATTATTATATGATTTAAATTCCTCCTGTCATTTTTTATAGGTTGTGCATCCTTGGATCGTGCCTACCATTGATGAGCTGGGGATGACTTCTTTTCTTACTCTGGGCCTTGTTGATACAAAAGAAAACCCAACGGTGGAGTTAATAAAGAAGGAATTGGATGGAGCAACATCCATAAGAAGAGCAGTTAGGCAAGGTCAGTCTAATGTTGAAGCTCTTCACGACCTAACTCAAACTGCAACAGATCCGGTGCTTCTTCTGGGGGTGTTGCTGGTGGATTTGTTTGTGATGGTGGAAGCCATCCTGTTTCTACTTCTGCTGCCAGTCGTGATTATGAGCATGTTGGTGCTCAGCAAAAAATAAATATGTTTGAAAATACCCCTTGCACAGGTCCTCCCTCTCACCCCTACACTGATCCCTCCCACCTTTATAGTAGTCCCTCTCACCCTTCCTCACCCTCATATTCTCATTGCAAATGCAAAGTGTGCTAAGACAGAGAGGATAAACTCCTCGACAAGCTAGAGGCTATTGCTGAAGTTGCCGAAGAGTTGAAATCCAGGAGGGGTCTCATACCATCCAACGAGGTGAGGGATTCATGCACTCCTACAGTGGAGGTTAGGAGGAAGAGAATAAAAATTAGACAAATTTTCTCCGTTCTGAAATCAGCAAAAAATGCAACTCCCCCCGCTCCAATAGTTGTTGAAGTTCAGGGACCGCCGAAGAAGGTGGACATATTTGCGGCACTTGGCAAGGAGAAGAAGAAGGAACTAGAATAATTCATCAGGATGAAGGTTCAAAAACAATACACCATGCATTCATTTGCCGCCAAAGGCTTCTCGAATATGACAAATATGTGTGTGTGGTACGAGGACAAGGTAAGTTTACTTTTGCTAACCTACCATTCCAATCTACTCCATGAAGAAGAATCTACGTAGCAAATGTGTAATCTGTTGCAACAGCTTAGTATTCTGTTGCAACATAATACACATCTGTTACATAAATTACGTCGGTTGGTTAATCTGTGAACTGATTCAGAGAACTCTCTGCATCGGATTCTTTCCACTGTATTTTTATTCTTTACAATTACTAACCTATTTAAAAATTATCTTTTTATACCACAGTATGTTGATGAAATTCTCTACCTCATGAGGGGAAGGCAATTAGCATACCCAGATGCTTATGATGCTGCTGATAGGATAATGGACCTCAACTTCTACAAAAATTTCAAAGATAGGCACGCTGATCTTCGTAATCTAGCTGATTCCGGTGGCCTGGGATTTGATCAGTTAGTTTCTACATTCCAATGGGATGAAGGAGCGATTAAATATGTTAGAGGGAAGAGGCCATATCCACACGGCAAGAGCTGGACCAAGGCAAAGAGAATCCTTGCAGTCATGAACGTGGATGTCACCCATTTTCTCACTGTTGAGATACTACTATATGAGGGAAAGATTAAGGTTTATGACTGCAACTTACCTGTGTTCAGCGAGAAGACATTTTTCACCCACATGCATCAACTCTTGAAGTTGTTGCCCAAGTTGTTGACGCAGAGTAAGCTGATGGATCATTTGTCGGCTGAAGTCTTGGCGAAGGAATCATGGATTTTTGAAGGTCGAAATAAGAACATCCAGCTCTCAAAAAATACAACCGGTACAGCGTACGTGCCGTACTCGCTTGCATACATGGAGTGTTTGCTGACCGGCACACAAATGACCGGTGTGTGCGACACCGTTGTGGGAAAGATGCAATGGATCTGGACATATGGGGTACTAACTAAATGGTTGGAGCCCGTATATAAAGAAAAAAACATGTACAAAAACAGAGACGAACATGATAACTAATTTTCATTTCAAGCCAATTCATTATACATATAGGGGCAATAATTTTTATGTCTGGCAAAGTTGAATTTTTATAATGCAACAGATTTTATATCTGTCGTAAAAGATATAGTACCTGTTGTGACAGATTGATTATCTGTTGGAATAGGTTGGTCATCTGTTGCGTTATGTAGATGATCCCCGTCTGTCTGTCGCAACGGAATTACAATCTGCTGCAACATATAACTTATCTGTTGCAACTGATCGGTAATTTATTGGAGCAAATCAAAAAAGTAGGAAGACCTATTATATAATTTCTAGCAGATGACCTACGTGTTGCATCTCGTCTGTCTGATAAGATATGTCGTCTGTTGTAGCAGTTGCGATATTTGAATCTAGTACTCCATTTCAATTAACATGTTCAAAACTCAGAATTAATTATATCCATAGACAGAATAAAATAAATTGAAGCCTTCAAAAATTACATGAAATAAAATAACTCAACAAATAAATAAAATGTAAAAAAAAATATTATGAGTACAAACGATCTACTCTACAAATAAATCAACAAGTTAAACCAAGGAGGATAGGTTATTAATTGACGGACTCTAGCTATAAAGATCTAATCAATATGGACAAGTTGTCCTTCATCCAGTGCTATGGAATTCGGCTTTGGTCATCGTGGATCTTTAACGTCGGTTGCATACGGCAAAAAGCCACTCATATCAAGCTAAGTAGGCAATATTTTGGCCAGCTTTTATATCTCAGACGATGGACCAGAACGTCTTCTTCGCAACATCAAGTCATAAACTTGGATGCACCTCTCTTTTAGAACGACGACAGCCAACACCCAATGGAATTCATCACCACAATTGATTGGGATATACACTTCGTCGACCAAATGCCAAGGTAAGCCAGCAAGAATGCTAAAACCTTTGATGATGTTGATTAAGCATTCCTCATTTCGAAAACTTCCGGATGTTGTTGACAATACCTATCGTAGACATTATTGATATAAACTTTGTACAAATAATTACTTGTTGTGTATCTGTATTATTCTTGTGTTTGCAACTTGGCCTTCTTTCGAAGGTAGTAAAAAATGACATCGATGTGCTGCACCTATTATCAAACATTTTGGATTACGTGATGAAAAAATTAATATGCAGATGCAATTAAATAAAGTATTAATTAATAGTAATATGTATGGCCTTTAAACCTCATCATTCCAGCAAGTTTGGGGCTGTGACATCAAATAGAATCAATTCTTCGTTCCGGGATGTGCAACAACAAAGTCAAACATATCAAAACCAAGACTCGATTCGTTCACTTTGTAGCTCTCGTCATTTTGTTTTCTACATGATGATTTATATGTGTTAATGTCAGGTTCTTACAACAAGAATTGTATAAACCAATATCCATAAAATTGATTTATGTACCTGCCGGCATGATGCTTTAACAGCCCATCGGCAATCCATTCTAAATGGTCGTTGATCAACAGTATTAGTTTTTTTAGAGCCTCGTCCGAGATGTTAAACCCTTCAAACTGGTATTCTTCCGTTCTCCCAAACTGACAGGCTCTATTTTTTCTTCATCTTTGGAAGCAGTTGATGGATTATCAACTGTCATATTATGCTCTTCGGCAGTAGCTGTGACATCCACCTGGAAAGCCAGAATTGTCACTGCTAAGTAGAGATATACAACAGATTTTCCATCTGTTGCAACAGATGATTCTTATGTTGCATCAGATGGATTATCTGTTGGGATAAATTCGAACAGGTAAATCAGAGTAATACGATAATTTTGAACAGATGACCCATCTGTTGCAACATAAGACTCATCTGTTGAAACAGATAACGAATCTGATGCAACAGGTTACACAACAGTTGCAACAGATGTATACAATTGTTTGATAATTTTCAGCAGATGTATCATCTGTTGAAACAGATATGTGCTTATTTGTTTTTTGAAACAGATGATGTACATTCACCTTCTTCAGCTTATGTTGCTCTTTTGTGGCCCTTGCACACTGAACATCGATGCAAGACAAAGATAGAGGCATTGAAATCTTGCTTTTTTTTATGATTGATGATACCTTGGAAGTGTTTTTCCTTCTCCTCTTAGCCGTCTTGATCTCTAGTGGAGTGTCTGGATATGAAATCCTCTTTGATGGAATGACACCCCTCTTAGAGGTTATTTTTTTTACAGAAGCAGTTAGTGCATTAATAGCACTAATCATTCCATCGTATTTCGCCTTGCAGTCTTGACATTTGCATGAAGAACATTCGCTAGATGCGGCAAAATCTAGAGAAAAATCTGTACAACCATTATGATCATAATCATAATGATCATAATGGCTTGTTGTTTCAAAAACTGTAAGAGGAGCATCATTAGCCCCACCCTCCAAAATTGTTTTTCTTGTGATGGTTGTTTCTCCAAACAATTCCATTTTTATTCCATCAACGACCTTAGGGTCCGATAAAATTTGCACAGATCGTAAAGTAAGAAAAAATGGCATCTTCAACTCTCGGTTGGTCGGAACAAGTCACGACTGGACAATCTAAAATAAATCGGTACATATATTAAGAATGATGATGAAATCATTTAATCATTAATTAAAACAAAAACTTGATTAGAATTGGACTTACTGCTTCCTTGGGGGGATTGAAAAAATCAAGAAATTTTGCATTTTTATCTGTTTTGGCCGACAACTATCTCAGAATTCTTGGACAGGAAACTTCTTCCTGGTAGTTCACTTGTTGTCTCAAATAAGGAATGGCTTCAAATGCCCAAGACTATAACATAACGTCAATAAATCAAAAGCATTATTGAAAAAAAAATGATGAATCATATCATGATAAAAAAAATATTTACCATGAAGGCCCATGGAAAACCATATAAGTTGACTGTTTTTGGCGTTAACGGAGTCAATAAATATTCGACAGTCATTTTGAAGCTTTCATAACCCCAAGGATAGCTGTTAAATGCCTCAAGATCCTCAGAGAGATTTATTAAACCACGGCTTATGTTGTTGTTAACGTATTTCGCCCAAAGAACATTATGTACAAACCAAACCAAGCGCAATGATTGCTTGTGCTTCTTTGAAAGTCTTTTACCTTTCAACGCTTCAATCAGATTTGTGTTTTTGAAGCTTGGACCAACAATGGACACCAGATCATCACGATCACTCGACTTGTCTTTTCTTTTTTTGGGTGTGCGGGATGCTTTTTTTGGGGTCAGAGTAGGTATAACTTGAGAAGGAGAAGGAGGATAATATTTTAGTCCGGTAACTATGGCAAACTCCTCCCAACCAAAACAAACAGGCATGCCATAGTAATTTATCCACACCTCATCCATCTTATCTTTATTTTCATACATAAACCTGCGCTTGAGAAGATCATATACCATTTTCATCTAGAAACAAGCATTGTTGTCCTCCGGCAAATCAAGATATTTCCCAAAGCAGCTTTCCCTGAAATAAGAATCCAATTTTTGTTCTCGAAGTATTTTTCTGAAGGCGTCGAAAGAATTTTCCATGACTGACTTAACCACGAGATCACCCGTTAAATCTGTGGCACTATCACACTGCATTCTCATAGGGTAACGATCAATGCTGAAGGTTTTGACCAACTCTTCGACGGAAGGGCTATTAGCATTTGGATCATCTCTTTTGAAAGATTCCTCTTCCCCGTGTTCATTATTTTCTGCTCCTGATTGAGATAATGCTTGTAAAGCAAGCTCATAGAGTGGTGGATATAGCTGAGTTGCTGCACTTGTTCCTTTACTTGGACTTGATTCGATTTCTTTTATTTTGAGAGTCATGTTATCTTAAATTAACAGGAACATAACATAGATTATAATTGATTAATGCATAACAGTAATATAACAGTTCCAACAGACAACTAATTTGTTGCATCAAGTATGTTATCTGTTGCAACATATAACCGACCTGTTGCAACGGATGAGTAATACGTGGGAACCATAAAAACAACACTATCTGTTGCACCTGGTATTTTATCTGATGCAACACATAACTAACCCGTTGCAACGGATGAGTAATCCGTTGGAAACAATAAAAATAGATCACTAATCTGTTGCACCAGGTATTTTATCTGTTGCAACATATAACCGACCTATTGCAACGGATGAGTAAACCGTTGGAAAGAATAAAAACGAATCACTAATCTGTTGCACCAGGTATGTTATCTGTTGCAACAGATAACCGACCTGTATGAGTAAATCGTTGAAAGAATAAAAACAGTCCTAATCTGTTGTAAAATGAAGAGTAAACCGTTGAAAAGAATAAAAACAGATCACTAATCAGTTATCTGTTGGATCAATATTGTTTAGATTTCTTTCAAACAGAAGAGTCGCCTGTCGCAACAGATGAATGATCTGTTAGATTGCTCACCTGTTGCATCAGATTTTCATAGTTGCATTAGATTTTTAATCTATTGCGTCAGATTTTAAAACGAAGAGTAAACCGTTGGAAAGAATAAAAACAGATCACTAATCAGTTATCTGTTGGATCAATATTGTTTAGATTTCTTCCAAACAGAAGAGTCGTCTGTTGCAACAGATGAATGATCTGTTAGATTGTTCACCTGTTGCATCAGATTTTCATAGTTGCATCAGATTTTTAATCTGTTGCATCAGATTTTCATCTGTTGCATCATATGTTTCATCTATTACATTAGATGTTTCAACTGTTGCAATACCATTTCTACCAAGACAAACAACAAATCAACCCAGCAACACCAACATATCACACACACACATACACACTAAGAACATCAACTGTGACCAAAAATCACCAACAAATTTGAATCAACAGTACGACAACGAGAAGAAGAAATGCCAGAAATTAGGGTTTTATTCAGTCCACATTTCAATACGAGAAGAGTAGTTGGCTCAAGTTCCTCTGTTTCTTCATAATTTTTTACTTGTGAAAAAGGAAATGGGAGGACGAAGAACTCAAAGTTGTTGTCGCCGGAGAAGTATTCACGTCGATTGACGGTTGAAAGTCGAAAAGGAACTCGCCCGACTATTTGTCGTCGGAGGTTGAAGGGAGAAATTTTGCAGAACTGTTGGTTGGGAGAAGCTGGAGAAAGAGTGGTTGATTAGTATTGAAGAGGGGTGTGGGTTAGGTTGATTTGTATTTTTGAAAAGATTAGAAAGTTTTGAAAATATTAATCAAGTCCACAATTAACTTCATCAAGTTTTCTAATGATATTTGACCCTATCTGTTGGTCAATGTCACCAATCCTTCATTCAAGACTTAAAAGACACCTTTCCTTCAATTTTCTCAAGTCACTTAACTTGTGAGAGATATTGTAAATTTGGACGTCAATAATAATAAATAAATTTATCACGATTTAGTTCTGATAAGAAATAATTCCGAGACTTGAATTTGAGAACTTCTATGCTCTAATTAGAAGTTCTTTAAAACGAAATCTTTTTTGATAGAAAATGTTTTACTCATAAAGTATGATTTTTTTTTCATGTTCTTCAACTGGATCTCCGCATGTATGAAACGTTAAAAAAAAACAAAGGTCTAGGCTAGAAAAAAATCGAATTTTATTGGGTTAGCTTTATGGTAAGAAAGGTGGTCACGGGAAGAAATATCCTATCAATGAATTCAACAATCTCTTTCTTCATATACGAGATCATCGCCGGTTGGATTTGTTTATGCACCCAAGAAAGGCATGGGGCTTTTGAAAGAGCTGCTCCAACATCCGCACTACAAGCAAAAAGAATGCTCTCCAAAGAGAATATGTGATGCTAAATCGAGAACGAGATATAAAAAGGACTATCCTTCTATTATTCGTCTTGAAATTTGGATTAGTTGGGTCTTAAAGTAAATACCGAATAAAAACAAATTAATGAGAATGCATTTAAATAATCATTTATAATCTATATGAGCTTTGTTAAATTTTAATCAGTAGACAGTGTGAAATAGAGTTTCAATATTGAGAGAATTTCTTATATTTATATTTAAGATAGTTATAATATTTATTTTCCGGTAATTCCATTGTTAACGTGGCATTTTCGTGGCATTTTCTATGCCTTAATATAATAAGTGATATGCTAGTTAATAAATAAAATATTTTATTTGCTGAGCTGACTAGAGTCATACAACTTTGAATCAAGTATGTAGAAAGTTTATAATAATCCCGGGGTTAAAAAGGGGAAGATAAATAAGTTTTTATTTATTTTTCACTCGGTGTTCGGCAAGAGGAATTGTTTGGATGGTAAGCACCTCCCACTTCAAACTTTGAAGTTGGTGTATGAATCACCAAGAAAGGAAAAAATGAAACCTCCTGAGGGGTGAGAAGAAACAAGATTTTGAAAAATAAATTCTAATTTCAGCTCGATTAATTTGAATTCATATTGAAAAGTCTCGTGGAGGTAAAGATCTCATGTTTTGAAACCAACTATTGAAATTCACATCATGTTCAGCTTGTAGTACATAAAATACTTTTTACCAAAGGCTATTCAATTCATAACTCAAATTCGAGATCACCTTATAGTACATAAAATACTTTTTACCAAAGGCTATTCAATTCAGAACTCGAATTCAAGGTATTCAATTCAGAACTCAAATTCAAAATATCTAATTAAAGATGTACTAGTATTTGTAGCATGATACCCTTTGGTAGTAAAGAATAGCCATTCCACTTTTCTTATGTGTAGAAAAATAGAAGTACCACATAATTTATGAAGTATGTTATGTCTTTAGTCTTATCTTAAAGAAAAGTAAATAAAGCTAAAAGCTAAATGCCAATACATCTTCTGAATAAAGGGAAGAGTTGCTTTTCTTGACTTTCAACAACACAAAGACTATTCAAAATATCAGCACTACCTTCCCAACTAGTAGTAATAATTATCAGGATTCAATAATTGACAAGCCACTATAGCCATTCTTGACTACAATGCAACTAGTTGAAAGCCATAGTGTTATAGCAAAAGTACTACTGGTACTAATGATCAACCAAACTTTAATCACACACTCAAGTCTGCACAAGAGGAATTTAGGAATACTTACAAAACATGTTCAGTATAATACCACAAATGGAGTTTGAATAGGTTATAATATACGCAACCTTATCCCTACCTTGGAAGGTAAGGTAGAGAGGTTGTTTCCGATAAACCTCGACTAAAGGAAAAGCATATCCAAACAGATGGGGAAAAAAAGAGCAGAAGTGAAGAAATCTAATGAATACTTTTGAAAGGCTCAATATATTGAAATACAACTTCAATTCCTTGAAGAAATATAAAGAACAAAATCCTTATTACAAAAAATATAACAATATAACAAATGCCTCTCTTTTCAATCACTTAATTGTTGAAACAATGTGATCAGTTATCCTCCCTATCCATTTCTTTCCCCATAAAATTGGAGATATGTTTGATGTTTCTTCCCTTGAAACTAATGGTTAACTTATATATCCAGTATATCGATAAGAATTCGAAAAGAATAATTATATGGAGCAATTGATGTGGCAGAGATGCTGATTAAGCCACGATACGCTCCTGGTCTATGTACATTTGTTCCAGCCAAGGTGGAATAGACTCACGAACACCACCACCGTGCTTCTGCTCTGAACTATATAGCCCAGTACCAGTGGAGGACACATCTTTCACCAAGGAATGAACCCACGACACGTCTGGCTCATTGACTTGAGATGGTGTGATTGTTGATGATCTTGCTGGAGCGCCATTTCCACCGCGGAAACCAAAAGATTGAGATCTCTTGAGCTTGTTTGTATCATCACTATTGAAGCCCCACTCCAATTTCCCATCGGGGGAACCCCAATCTGATGACATCAAAGGTGGGGAGTTAGCAACACCATTGGGAACAGCACGATGGCTCATTCCACTACGGTCAATAAAACTCTGGCTGCGCTTTGCAAAAGCAGCAGACCTGGAGTTCATGACAGCTTGAGCCACTGCTGCTGCAGAGTCGAATCCATATGCTGAGGGCTGCTTTCTCAGCGGAGACGATGATTGAGGAATGTTAGAATAGCTTGATTGGAATTGGTTCATGTTTTGTCGCATCTGAAGCCCGGTTGGAGATTGCATCTGGGAGCCGCCGTTACCTGAAATCTTGGGTGAGAGACCTTGCAAATGAGAAACCGATGGAGAATACAACTGAGAGCTGGTGGTGGATGCAACTCTTGGAGATAGGCCCTGCAATTGAGACAGCAGTTGAGAATCCATGGATCCAAAAACATCATCAAGATTAGTTGGCTTCAGATCCCCCATCCTATTGTCCTTATTCCAACAGGACGGTGAAGAGAGACCAGCCATTTCATCTATCAATTGTTGTCTTAGTTGCTGCTGAGTGCGGATGCTTTCCAAGCCAAGCATATCCATGTCCAAGTCCAAGTCCCGAGCATTCAAAGACGTCTTTAGCCTACTACCAGGAAGATGTAATGCAGGTGGGGTGATGTTCACCTTGCTCTGCCACAAGTTTCCACCCATTGGAGACGAACATGTAACAGCAGGAGACATCGGGGGTGTTGAACTAGTAGACAGCAACATGGACGAAGAACCAAGCGCCAGTGGGCTCAATGTTGACATGTCCATCGAACTGACTGGAGTAGCCTTTGGAGAAGGGATAGCTGAACCGGTAGATGCATACAACGGGCGAAGCTCTTCAGGCTTGTGAGCAAAGAAGCAAACTTTCCTTGAGCACCCGGTCTCATCCTTGCAGAGACGGGTTCTATATTGGGCAGGATGAAGCCACGACTCAAATACACCATGAGCATATTCACAAGAATCACTCTTCGCACAAGCACCTTTCTTGAACTCGGGACATGGGACACATGTATAGTTGTACTTCCTTGGATCACGTCTCCTTGCGTTCTCCCCTGGATGAACAAAAGGGCATTCAGTCCAGTCATGAGAGTAAGCCCTGGAACATGGCTTAACCTTGAAACAATACATCCTGAAATCATCACTCCCATAAATCCCATCATTTATATCCGGCAAGGAAGTATCAATCGGATACTCTTTCTTCTCACTTCCTTCTTTCGTCATCTGGATTGCTTCTTTTCCTTCTTCCTCCTCCTGCTCAGCAAACTCAGCCAAGCTGCCATTCAACAACAACTCCAGTGATTTCCTCTTCGAATTCCTTAACGACTTAGGAAACGAAGCAATCACATCACAGGGTCTGTTCCCACTAGAATCACAAACATTAACATCAGCAGAAGCATCAATCAAGATCTTGAAAACCTCGATCGATGATTCCAAGCCACCAGCTGCAGCACAATGCAGAGCAGTTGCACCATCAGAACCACAAGCCCTGTTGACATCAACCTTGCCAGTTCCAAGAATATACTTCAAAATCTCGGTACTTCCATACATAGAAGCAATCATCAAAGGAGTCCTCTCTTCAAATCCCATCTTTTTCGAACCAAATCGTCTACCATACCAAAAGCTAAACTCATCAACAGCACAACCTTTCTCTACTTCACATATGAAGCCAGCAAGATCATCTGAAGCTGATAATTCAAGCAATTTTGAGCAATTTCTACTAACCCCATCTTTCTTATCCATGTTTAGATCAAAAGGACAAACTTTACTCCTTGTCCCAGTGCACATCAACTCCTGCAAGTTATCAAGAAGCTTCAGATTTAGATTTCCAAAAGTAACAAACGTGTAAATCTAATAAATCCTGAATCAGAACTATTAACTTCACAAGCAAATCGAATACTGAATAAAAAATGCAACTTTTTTTCTTCATTTAATGAACATATCAGACAAAAAGAAAGCAAAAAACATTAGATCTCATAAGTTCCAACAAAATCAAGAAAACACATGCAACTAATCAACAAAAAACTAAATCCATCACTAGAAAGTTTCAACCTTACAATATTTTCCCAAAAAAATTCCATACCCATAAGAATAATTTACCAAATAAAGGAACAAAAACCCATACTTTAAAAGAAAAAAAAAACACAATAAAACTTGAAGCCCATCTCATAACTACAACTAGTCAACAAGAACTGAACCCCATCACTAAAAAGTTTCAAACTTCCAATATTTTCACTAATAACTCCATACCCATAAACATTATTTACCATAAAGGGACAAAATACCCATACTAGAAAAGTAAAAAAATAATAATAATTTAAAAAAAATCTTGAAACCCATCACTAAAAAGTTTCAAACTTTCATTGTTTTTCACAAAAAAACTCCATACCAATAAGTATTACTAACCAAATGACAAAAAAAAAAAAAAAAAACATACTAGAAGGAAAAGAACACTGAAAAGTTGTGAAACCAAATCAAAGAGAAAAAAAAAAAGGATATTGAATTATTAGTTAGTTGTAAGAATTCTGAGTGTTGTTATTGTTGAGTATTTTCATTTTTTTTTGTGAAGAAATACTCGATACCCATAAGCACTATTTACCAAAAAAGTACAAAAAAAAACCATACTAGAAAAGAAAAAAAAGACTACATAAATTGTGAGAACAAACAGTAGTACCTTAGAGATGGATAATATTTATTTCTTGAAAATCCAAGAGAAAAAAAAGGAAAGGATATTGAATTAGTTGTTTTGTAAGAATTGTGAGTTGTTATTATTGTTGAGTATATTTTTCTTTGTTTGTGAAGAAATGAGTGAGGGGTTGAGAGGTATATATGAGTCAAGAGGAAGCAAGGGAAGGAAGGTGGAAAGTGAGACTTTTCTTCTTGGTTAGTTCTTTTTTTTTTTCTTCTGCTTGAGTATATGGTCAAAGTCAAATCTTCAAAATTTGGTCTACTATACTAGAGATAATTATAGAAATGGTCCTTTATATTTGGAGTAAGTTTAAACTAGTTCCAAAAGTGTATTTTATTTCTTTAAGAGATCGTTTGGTACGAGCTATAAAAGGATAACTAATATTGAAATTAATTTTTAAAAAAATTACTGTCATATCAGTACTTAAACTCTTTAACTACTTAAATTTCTAATTCTTTTAATTAATTACATTATATCCGATTTACTTAAAAGCTCAAATAGATCACAGAAAAATATAATGTATTCGTGTAAAATTAAATTATGTGTCTAAGAAAAATATAATGTATTCGAATAAACTTAAGTGATATATTCAAAATATGTAATATATTCGTGTAAAATTAAGTAATACATACGAAAGAATGTAATGTGTATGTATGGATTTAAATAAGGGATTTTTAGTAATATTAAAAAGAGTTGAGATAGAGAGTACTTAGCTCCAGAATGATTGAAATTTATGTTGTTTTTACTTAATATAGGACGGATTTATCTCATGTTTGGTTATGATAAAATTGTGAAATGACTTATTTCGATATTATAGTGTTGTTTTTATCTCACATTAAGGATGAAATAATTAATCCTAGAATAACTTATTCCCTAATCAAATGAGCCTTAAGTTAGTCGAAACTAAAAACTTTTGATTTCTATCAAATATTTAACAAATTTCACCCCCAGTGATTTTGATTAAATCCTTCTTTCACATTTTTGTCAAATTCAATAGATTATTACTCCTCCATGGCAATGTTCGGCCTGATGCAGGAAAAAAAAATGAAAATATGAAAGGATTTTGAAATTTGTGACCTAAATCAGATCTTAAAAATTTGTGTGCTTACTAAAACATTTTATTAATGGTGAAAAGAAAATTTTAAAATTAAATTATTTCTAGTTATAAAAAGGTTACTTAATCTATGTGGTAATGTTTGACCTGATGTAGAAAAAAAATAAAAATATGAAAGATTTTTGAAATTTATGATCTAAATGAGATTTTAAAAATTTGTGTGATTATTTAAATTATTTTATTAATGGTGAAAAGAGAATTTTAAAATTAAATTATTTCTGATTATAAAAAATTATATACACCTTGAACAAAAGCATATCATATAAATTGAGTCGGAAGGATAAATATTGGACGGACGCTAAAAGTATTACTTTATTAATAAAATTTAAAGAACCAAAATTACTCAAATGATACTTAAGGAACTACTTTAAACTATTACAAAAAAGTAAGGGATGATTTTTGTAATTATATCACTAGCATTACATACCACTTGTGTGTCTTACTGGTTCCCACCTAAATGCAGATGAAAAATTCAGATGCAAACTCAAATGAAACTTAAATAAAATTCAAATGCAGATGCAAATGAAAAATGATTAAAGAATTTTGAGCGCGTCTAAATTGTGGGACCAACTGCCACGTCAAATCTCCAATATACAACGCCCTCCGTTCTAACAATAATTATTTATTATTAACTTGATATATATATTAAAAAATAATACTTAACAAATAGAGGTAATTATTTTTAATAGCAAGAGTAAAATGAATAGAATAATATAAACTGAATAATTATTATTAGATATTTAATTTTATATAAGGAATAAGTATTATTAGACAGAGAAAGTACTCCCCTCCGTTCTATTTTTATTTCGTTAAAAATATTATCTTATTATACTTAGATATAATTTATTTTAAAATATGTTTATTCTTAACAAAATACTCCCTCTGTTTCATAATAAGTGAATTGTTGAAGTATTTTTTGTATTTCAAAATAAGTGAATGGTTCATAATTCAAGGTGGATGTTGGAAATCTTTTTTAAATTTATCCTTTATTAAATGTGCATTGAGAGTGATGTATCATGTGTCTTTGCTTTTTGAAGAGAGTAAAAAATAGAAAAACATGATAAATTTATGTCTTTATTTTTTTTTTTAATATGTGTATCAAAATTCAATAATTAACTTATTATGAAACGGAGGAAGTAACTATTTTTATTTTTAATAAAATAACTCACAATTATCAGAGGATTGTTTTAAATTATAAATTTTAAAAATTTCTTTACTTTTTAGATATCTAATGACACGGAGGGAAGTAGCATCATTATAGAACATTGAGCGGGATCAACGGGTGAGTTACTTTGTCCTTTGTCACGTGTGGGTATTGGCTGCAGTTGGGCATCTGAATTTCTGCCAGACGCGCCCTGGCTTGCTCCAGCTGGTTATCAACACTTTTTTTTACATACCATGGGTGTGTTTGGTATGATAGAAAAATATTTTCCATCAAAAAGGTTTTTCTGGAAAATAAATTAATTTTTTATTTATTTTTTATATTTAGTTGGTGAGTAAAAAATATTTTATAATATTTGATTGTTGAGTAGAAAGTATTTTTTAGAAAAATATTTTCTAATGTTTGATTGATGAGTGAAAAAAATATTTTTAAAAAAATATTAGTAACTGTTAACTACTATATCAGTGCTTCTAGTAACTCCATAAGTTGTAAGAACTAATTTAAGCATAACAAATAATATCAATATCAAATACTAAAATATTACCATCACTAAATTTAAGCAACTATTAATTAGTAAATATATAAGATATTTTTTAACATTTTGTCAGGACAATTTCAAGATACAACAATCAATAGAAATATAACGGAACGACAAGTTTATTCAATCCCGTGAAACAAGTTACATCGATGACAAAATGAAATATGCAATTAGCAAAAATAATATATGTAAGCCTTCCCCTATGCATATAAAATAACAATACATTCAACGAACATTGAAAATGAAAAAAAAAATGGGTTTCACTATTTTTTATTTCAAGCAGTGAAAAATTAAAACAAAGCACAATGAAAAATATTTTCAAGTAATGTAAATTTGTGAGAAATGTGAATTTTTTGAGTCATGTGAATATGGGTATTGTTGTGGTGGGGATGGGGCATAAATCACATTTGTCATTTTTTGAAAAATAACTTCTGTTAGTCCATGAGGGAAGTCATTTTCCCTCAAATAGAGAAAAATGAGTTATCTTGAAAAATATTTTCCCAATATTTTACTATAACCAAACAAGAAAAAATAGAAAAACATTTTCTAGAAAACTTTTCCATCATACCAAACACACCCCATATGTTTTCCACTATTGTCAATAGTTTGGTAAATGACAGAGAGTATTCAAGTAACTGATAAAATTGTTATTATATGATTAGGAGATTATTGATTCAAGTTTTAGAAATAATCTTTGATAGAAATGCAAGATAAGACTATATAAATGCGTATAATAAACCCTTATGGTGGAATCCTTCCAAAATCCTACGCATAGTAGAAGTTTTAGTGCACTGAATTCTTTTTTTTTTTATTATTTTAATATTTGGGTGAATGTACACTACAAGAAAACAGTATTTTTTTGACAACCGATGTAGTAACAATGTAGTCTAAAAATAAAGTATTTCGGACAATTTTTCGACTGTTTCATGGTAGTCGAAATATAGCTTGTCGGAAAAGTATTTTCGACTACAGTAGTCGGACATTTCCGAGTACGGTAGTCGGAAGATTAATAAACTAATTAATAAATAATTATTTAATAATTATAAATCTTCCGACTACCGTAGTCGGATATTTAATAAATAATTATTAATAATTATAATTATTTCGACTATTGTAATCGAATAATTAATAAATAATTATATTATTCCGACTACTGTAGTTGGATACTTAATAAATAATTATTTAATAATTATAATTATTCCGACTATTGTATTCGGATACTTAATAAATAATTATTTAATAATTATAATTATTCCGACTGCTGTAATCGAAAAATTAATAAATAATTATTTAGTAATTATAATTGGTTCGACTACAGTAGTCGAAAAATTAATAAATAATTATTTAATAATTATAATTTTTTCGATTACTATAATCAGAAAATTAATAAATATTATTTAATAATTACTTTTCCGACTACTTTAGTCAGAATTTTAATAAATAAATATACTTTTCGATTATTTAATAATTATTTAATAATATTTGCACCTACATAACCAACAATACCTATGCCTACCACTACAGCATCGAAGAAAAAAGTTCAGTGAAACAAAATACTTCAGATAAAAAATCAATATGACAGCATTAAGAGCTCAAAGAGGAGGATACGGAAGCTGAGCAATTTCTTTCACCTCTTCCGCAGCATTAACTCATAGGATAAATGTCTACAAATTTTAGAAGTGGAAAGGAGTTGAGAGAGAGATAAAGTAAAAAGGAAAAAGTTCTAAAAACTTCCTCTCCGCCTAAGTGCACTAAAAAAAAGTAAAATTCCTTCTGTTCTCTCCCTTTTCTATCCCAAACCTCCGAAACAATCCTAGAGCATGAGAAATATGAAGCATTAATTCCAAAAGAAAAGCTAAAGTACAACTAATCGTCCCAACAAAGAGACGCAAAATCTTATGATACAGAAATCCAAGCTATTTGACATGGCGTTGAAATCAAAGGCAGCTGATTTCCTAACTGTAGAGGCACCACTGTTTTCATAGTAATATCGACATTCAGCTATCAGAATTTTTGTTATCTTTTATGTATTCGGGTACAAGAATCTGTATATAAAAAACACAAACTTCAACACTAGTTCAAGTCCAAGACAAGAACACTTATGAAGTTCTGTAACACTTTCAACACTAGATTACGAATAATCTATCTAAGAAGTCTGTTAAGATTCACAAAGGAGATGAAACAGAATTTAAGACCAAGTTCTCTGAATTCACGGAGTGTCCTTAAGGACTAATTCCGCTCACTGTACCCGAGGTTTTGGAATCTTCCTCCCAAGATAAAATGACCTTCAATTCGAACAATAGTGGTACCTCAAATTGAACGATTCAGCGAACTCACTCAACAGTTTGATACATCACACAGAAAGATTTTCAAGACAAGAAGAGATTTGTATTTCAGAAAATTCGTACCTAAACATGTGGATGAAAACAGGTTTATATAGCCAACATGTGCCTCTTCTGAAAAGTGACAATGATTCACTTAAAAGGTGTGAACTTTCTGGAAAAGTCATGTCTGTTCGTCCAAAGAATGTGTCTTTTTCGAACAGGCATACCATTTCATGAATTAGTGTGTCATTTCGTTGAAGGGTTACATCTCTTCGTTTCAGCACTGCACTGTTTCAAAACACTGTTTCGGAATCTGCATGCATACATATAAATGGAGTATCAAAACACAGAAAAAAATTGTGTTTTTACCTTTGGTATTTTCGAACTGAATTTCTAAATTTCTGTCAAATAAACTTTGTCCAAAAAGATAGATCTCATCGATCGATCATTTGACAAATCCATATCCAAATCCGAAGCCGAGCCGAGCGACGACGACGACGACGCGAGGCATCTTTTATTTCTTATCTTACTTACCATGTGGAGTAAGTATTTCTTATTTTAAACACTCACAAGTTCTCTTCTTCCACCAATGTGGGAGAAAGAGTGAATTTTTCAATTTGGGAGTACACTTTTTAAATTGGTGTCTCCCTTCTCCATCATTTTTCTCCATTTTTCGTTCACACTTTTTCATATACTTTGAACCCAATAATCCTCCACATGAATGGGAAATGACTATTTTTCATAAAAAATTTACGGATAAGTATGTGATCATCAAGCAAAGACTGATTGCATCTGGATAAGTGGGTTTTCCTTTGAACTTTCCGTAGTGAACATGCATCGGATGCACTCGGTCAATCGGTAGATTTTATATCTATGAACCGTCGAGCTTTAGTGTACACCTAGACAATATATGTTACACAACCAGCCATTTATCGTTTATGGTTCTCACAATTTTATTCTTTTCAGCCATGAACACGTCTCGGTTTCATGAGAGCTTAGAGAATAGACCTTTACTAACATTCTCCTTGAAGCGGATTCCACTTCGCCCTCACATAGGTGATTTCTAAACGTTCAATCCTATAGATTAAATTATTTAGTCAAATCTGCCAAATTTAGATAATCATTAAAAGACTTTTCACCTTAAGTCTTATCCTTGTTTACTGAACATTGTCTACATCATGAGAATGGGTTGGGTAATTGACAATGTTGAACCTATCAAACACAACTTTGTTTGATCTCCTTGAACCTAGCTCTTGGAATCTCCATTCTGCTAGGTAGAGTTACCGTCATGCTGACTTGTCCTAGGCCTTAAAGTCATTC
Organism: Capsicum pubescens; assembly: GCA_030864215.1. Lineage (NCBI taxonomy): Eukaryota > Viridiplantae > Streptophyta > Magnoliopsida > Solanales > Solanaceae > Capsicum > Capsicum pubescens. Next base: position 270,161,563 of record CM061542.1, read on the forward strand.
CATTGGATATCATTTCCACTCCTTCTCTAGATAGTCCTTTTATAAGTGGATCCGACACATTATTCTTTGACTTTACATAGTCAACAGTGATAATTCCACTAAAGAGAAGTTCCCTAACGATATTATATCTCTGTCGTATATGACGAGATTTACCGTTGTACGTCATGTTCCTGCCCTACCTATTGCTGCTTAGCTATCACAGTGTATACATACTGGTGCCACTGGTTTGGGCCAATGAGGAATATCTTCCAAGGAATTATGGAGCCATTCTACTTCTTCACCGGCTTTATCCAATGCGATAAATTCAGATTCCATGGTAGAGCGAGCAATACAAGTCTGTTTGAATGATTTTCAAGAGATTGCTCCTCCACCGATAGTAAATATATATCCACTTGTGGATTTTACTTTGTTCGATCCGGTGATCCAATTTCCATCACTATATCCTTCAAATACCGCAGGATATTTATTATAATTCAAGGCATAGTCTTGAGTGTATTTAAGATACCCCAAAAATCTTTTCATTGCCATCCAATGAGTTTTATTGGGATTACTTGTGTACCGACTCAATTTACTAATAGTGCATGCTATATCTGGTCATGTACAGTTCATTATATATATTAAACATCCCAATATTCTTGCGTACTCCAATTGTGAGTCACTTTCACCTTCATTCTTTCGAAGTGCAAAGCTCACATCCAAATGAGTCTTGACAATACTAAATTCCAGATACTGAAATTTGTCAAGTACCTTTTCGATATAGTGAGACTTTGACAATGCCAACCCTTATGGAGTTCTATGGATTCTTATACCTAAGATCACATCCGCAACTCCAAGGTATTTCATATCAAACTTGCTCTCGAGCATTCGCTTCGTTGTATTTATGTCAGAAATGTCTCTACTGATGATCAACATATCATCCACATATAAACAAGCAATGACTTGGTGATTTAGAGTGTCTTTAATATAAACAGATTTATCACATTCAGTTATCTTGAACCCGTTTTCCAACATGATTTAGTAAAACTTCGCATGTCATTGTTTAGGTACTTGCTTTAGTCCATACAACGACTTAATAGGTTTACACACCTTATTCTCCTTTCCTGGAACCACAAAACCTTCAGGTTGTTCCATATAAATTTCTTCCTCCAATTCTCCGTTTAGAAATGCGGTTTTCACATTCATTTGATGGATTTTAAGACCATATACCGCTGCCAAGGCAATTAATATCTGAATCGATGTTATCCTTGTTACTGGCAAGTATGTATCAAAGTAATCAAGACTTTCTTTTTGTTTGAAGCCTTTTACTATAAGTTTTGCCTTGTATTTGTCAATAGTACCATCCGCTTTCATTTTTCTTTTGAAGATCTATTTAGAACTTAAAGGTTTATTTCCTGGAGGAAGATCAACTAATTCCCATGTATGGTTTCTTAAGATTGAATCAATTTCACTATTGACTGCCGCTTTCCAAAAGGATGAGTTTGAAGATAACATCGCTTCTTTAAATATTTGAGGCTCATTTTCTAAGAGAAATGTTACAAAATCTGATCCAAACGTAGTAGAAGTTCTTCGACGTGTACTACGTCTTAGATTCTCTTCATTATGTACATTCTCACTTGGTTCATCTCGAGGTCGTTTAGACCCTCCACTAGATTGTTCATGTCTAGTATTATACGGGTAAATATTTTCAAAGAATTCAGCATTATCTGATTCAATTACCGTATTTTCATTTATATCCGAATGTTCAGATTTATGAACCGAAAATCGACATGTTTTACTGTTTTTAGCATATCCTATGAACACCCAGTCCACAGTCTTACGTCCTATCTTAACTCTTTTTGGCATAGGAACTTGAACCTTTGCTAGACACCCCCATACTTTAAAATATTTCAAGTTGGGTTTTCTTTCTTTCTATTTTTCATAAGAAATTGATTGTGTCTTACTATGGGGAACTCTATTGAGCATACGATTGGTTGTAAGGATAGCCTCCCCCCACAAGTTTTGCGGTAAACCAAAACTTATAAGTAAGACATTCATCATTTCCTTCAAAGTTTAGTTTTTTCTTTCCGCAATTCCGTTAGATTGAGGTGAATACGGGGCCGTAGTTTGATGGACAATTCCATTCTCTACACATATTTCGGCGAAGGGAGATTCATATTCTCCGCCCCTATCACTTCTTATCATTTCTATCTTTTTCTCTAACTGATTTTCTATTTCAGTTTTGTATTGCCTAAACGCATCTATTGCTTCATCCTTACTATTTAGTAAGTAGACATAACAATATCTAGTGCAATCGTCAATAAAAGTTATGAAATAATTTTTCCCACCACGTGATGGTGTTGATTTCATATCACAAATATCAGCGTGTACTAAGTCTAAAAGATTGGAATTCCTTTCAACGGACTTATAAGGATGATTTGCATACTTTGATTCCACATACATTTGACACTTGATTTATTGCACTCAAAGTTTGGAAAAACTTCTGAGTTAATCAATTTTCGTAACTTTTTGTAATTAACATGGCCTAAACGTTCATGCTATAAATTATAAGACTCAAGCAAGTAAGAAGAATTTGAACTTTTATTTATTTCAACATTCATTACATTCATCTTATAAAGGACCTCGGTAAGATAGCATTTTCCTACATACACTTCTCCTTTGCTAATTATAATTTTTCCAAAAACGGTTACACATTTGAATCCGTTCTTGTCTAGAAGTGAAATAGAAATCAAGTTCCTCCGTAATTTCTAAACGTACAAGACATTGTTAAGTGTCAAGACCTTTCCTGAAGTCATTTTCAAGCCCACTTTTCCTATTCCTTCTACCTTAGCCGTAGCAGAGTTAGCCATGTATATCATTTCTTCCACTTGAGCCGGAGAGAAAGATGAAAACAACTCTTTGTTGCCACAAACATGGCAGGTAGCACCAAAATCCATCCACCACTCGCGAGGATTCCCCACCAAGTTGCATTCTGAAAACATAACACACAGATCGTCACATTCTTTGTTGGACCCAATCATATTTGCTTGGTCCTTTTTCTTGCCTTTCTTAGGGGCACGATAATTCGTGGACTTATGGCCAATCTTGCCACAGTTAAAGCATTTTCCCTTGAATTTCCTCTTAGGTTGATGGATTCCTTGTTCAACATTCTTCCTTTTTTTAGAATTATTTTGGTCATCTTCTACAATATGTGCTTCATTAATTGTAGAATTCCCTTTTGACCTTCTCTCGGCAGCCTTATTATCCTCTTTAACACGTAATCGGACAATTAGATCTTCGACAGTCATCTCCTTGAATTGTGCTTTAAGTAGTTTTTGAAGTCTTTCCACATAGGTGGTAGCTTCTCAATGATCGCTGCTACTTGAAATGCATCATTCACAATCAAACCTACAAAACAGTTTATGTGAGTACTAAGAGCATTTTCAATTTGTTCAACTAAGGTATTTTTCAAAGATATACCTTCTGCTAGGAAATCGTAAATGATTACTTGCAATTCTTGCACTTGAGAGACAACCGATTTGTTATCTATCATTTCAAAGTCCAAGAACCTTGCAACAAAGAATTTTTTAATTCCTGCATCCTCTATCTTGTATTTTCATTCTAGTGCCCCCCACAATTCATTCGATGTCTTAGTTCCACTGTAAATATTGTAGAGGTCGTCTTGGAGATCACTCAATATATAATTCCTGTAAAGGAAGTCTGAGTGTTTTCAAGCTTCTACAATCATGAAATGTTTTTTGTCCGATGTTCCTTCGGGCACCTCAGGAGCATACTCACTAGTGAACCTTTGAAGGCAAAAAGTGGTGAGGTAAAAGAATATCTTTTGCTGCCATCGCTTAAAGTCAATGCCCGCAAATTTTTTGAGCTTCTCCGCAGGTGTCATTAGTTGCGGAGCATTTGCTCGACTTGTTGAAGCAATGCTAGTTACCTTTACAGTCGTAGCCGCATATTGCATTTGACTTTAGTTAGTCATTTTTCCTGTCACCACAAGACAATAAAATTTAGTATTTTCAAAATGCTATCTATAAAGTTAAGCAACTTTAAACTCTTCTTCTTGTTTCTAGTTAATGATGAAGTTTTTATGACTTCCAATCGTCAACCGAATAATCTTTAACTTGTGATGAAGATTTTATGTCTTTGAATCACTAGTTAAGTTCAAACGGAGTAGAAAGCTTAAAGCTTTAATTCCAAAAACAAGCAATACAGATTCTGCAGAAATTTATTCCTTAAGATTATTATCTTTTATGTATTCGAGTACAAGAATCTGTATATAAGAAACACAAACTTCAACACTAGTTCAATTCCAAGACAAGAACACTTATGAAGTTATGTAACACCTTCAACACTAGATTACGAATAATCTATCTAAGAAGTGTGTTAAGATTCAAAAAAGAGATGAAACAAAATTTAAGACCAAGTATTTTCGGAATCACTGCACTGTTTCGGAATCTGCATGCATGCATTATAAATGGAGTATCAAAACACAGAAAAAAAAGTATTTTCAAACTGAATTTCTGTCAAATAGACTTTGATCAAACTTTGTCAAATGATAGATCTCATCGATCGATCATTTTTTCAAATCCGAATCCGAATCCGAAGCCGAAGTTGAGCCGAGCGAGCGACAACGACGACGGCGCAAGGCATCTCTTATTTCTTGTCTCACTTACCATGTGGAGTAAGTGTTCCTTATTTTAAACACTCACAAGTTCTATTCTTCCACCAATGTGAGAGAAAGAGTGAACTTTCTAATTTGGGAGTACATTTTCTAAATTGGTGTCTCCTTTCTCCACCAATTTTCCTCCATATGTCATTCACACTTTTTCATATACTTTGAACCCAATAATTTTAACATAATGTAAAGGCAATTTTACTGCTTTTGGCATCTACCTGTCTGATGACTCAAAATAGGTCAAAAATGGTTTTGATCCAATCAATTTGTCCAGAAAATAAAATTCAAGGCAACAAACGATTCTCAGGAAGCAAACAATTCTCAGGCAGCAAATGAATATCGAAGACTACTATTGTTAAGGAGTTGGATGACTTGTACAAGGACTACTATCAACAATGGCACCAGCCTGATCACATTGAGATTCAGGAAAGAAAGATCAATGTCAAAACCAATCCATTAGCATATTTTGTGTTCCGTTCACAAAGCACGATACTGAAATATTTACACTAGTCTATCTAACTTCTTCCACCTTAAAGTAGACTACTTTTTGGGCAAAAAGAGTTGCTGTACTGTGAAGCCAAAAGATCTACCAGCTATCTGTGTTAAGGTTCAAATATAACTCGCAGTGAACCAATATCACAAGTCCTTCATTAAGACAGCTACAACACCATACCAAGTATACTCTCACATGTGGGGTCTAGGGATGGTGAGATGTATGCAAACCTTAACGCTACCCTGGGGGCGGGGGTAAAAAAGATTGTTTCCAATAGGCCCTCGATCTAACAAACTCTCAACCAAACCATAACCCAAATTGAAACTTAATTACTCCACATTTGACAATCTTGCACCCCATATACAGTGCAACAAAAACATATATATTTGGCAAGAGATTAGCACTGATTAGAACATTGAACTGAATCGAACAAATTATAAATTTAAGCTAATATTACCAGTCTTCGTCAGTGGATAGTGAAACTCATTGAACCTTCAGTGTGCAACGAGCCACCCATTTGAGATGCTCTATTTGCCTTTGCTCGTTCCCTCCTCGCCCTATATTTAGGAGTATCCCATTTTTCAAGAACTTGATCCATACGTCAGCATGCAGCTAACCATATTTTTTCAAGTTCTTTCGGGCCTCATACAAGTGTTCTTTGATCCGTAGAGCTTCTTTCAACTTGAAAATGTGTTGTATTTCATTTTCATGACAAGAATTCCATACACACCTTGTCAAAATAGTTTAATATAAAGTCATGAAATGAGTTGATGGATACAAAGGTAAATTCATCATTGATAGCACACTGAAATGGTAAATTCTTTGGTTTTGATTATACCACAAACAATTTCCACATAAGAATTCTGATGTCGAGTTGAATCTCATGTCAACTACTCCACGGCTCCGTGTAAAATGGTTTAATTGTTCTTATAACCATATGTCCGACGCTATATGCGGGAATGAACCTGGAATAAAATTATATTAAATTATATTATCTTTCAAAAAATTTAAAAATTATGGAAAAACATAAGGGTTACTTACCCATTACCATCAGGGACGATAATTAGCCTCCCGTTGTCACCATATTCTACTACCTCTTTAACTTTCAGAATCTGGGAAGCAACTGTTGTAGCATTAGACGTTGTAGCACTATTAATAGATGACAATGTTGATGTACTAGGACCTTCAATTCTCAATCCAGAAAGACTAGGTGTGGATGATGTCGAAGGTACAGATGAAGACCTACTATGCAAACTATTATAGGGAGAAGAGGGCTAGAACTGGTGGGGCAGTGGGGGCATGAAAAATGCATTTAGTAGTGAAATTGTTGTCCTTAGAGGAGGAAGAATATTTGTAGTAGATGGTTGAAGAGTACTGGTAACAGATGGTGGTGGTGGTGGTGGTGTATATTGAACTGCGAAAAGATTATCAGGTCTTTTCTTACCTTTCTTACGACGTCCATTACCATGACCTTTTGATTCCATTGATTTTCTTTATTAACCACCTTTGGAAAAAAAGAACAACCAAATTGAACAAAACAGACAACACTCAAAAATATGCCTATGCCATCACACATAAACTATACAATAATTCATATGGAAAATAGACTTATATGATATAATATCGTAGACTTATGTGAATTTTCAGAAACAATACAATATTTCAGTGGTTGCAACTTCTGCTAGTGCATCACAGGTCACTCAACCAAAGCATGCCAAAAATTATCTTCATTATCATTATCTTATATACAAAGAAGATCAGCGGCAAACTTCTTTAGGGAACACTAGATACAAGAAATTTTGATTAAGAAACACCTAAATAGTCTAAATAGTCTTGGTGACATGCTGACATATGATTAAAAATACCTTTTTTCATATATCTATTAGACAAAACTTACCACTCGAGCTGTAGTAACTACTGTAGTATCTATTGTAGTTCAGATTCCAAAAAAGAGTATTCAGATACAAGTTCCAATCTACTGTAGTGATATTCGTAGTTGTTGTACCATGGACAACTTGATCTAGATGTTTATATCTTGATATAGCAACTTATAAGAAGACTAGAGGAAGTATGGCTAAGGGGTACCTGACTAGAGGGTGCAATTACAAAAGCAACAGAATATCAATAACAATATTGAGTCCAATGAAGAAGTTGAAAACACAGCACCTGCAGGACAAAAGGAACATGATCAGCAACAAGAAAGGAAGGAAATACCTGGACAAGAAAACTGTCAAATGCAAAAAAAAAGGGTAGAAAAACAATCATCATCAACAATAACACAATCAACAGAATAAGAATCTGAGGGAGCAAGTACCTCAGCAACAGATTTACAACTCAAATTCTCTTCAAAAAAACACTACAACAACATTCAAAAATCAGTAGCAACACAAGACAACAAACCAACATCAAACAGGTATGAATTCTCACTTTAATTTTCAGTTTATTAGCAAAGATCCCAAAGATTGTAATGCTGATTCTGGAGTCCAGAATCAGCACCCCCTAACCCCATAGTTCTACTGTTAATTCTAGTAATCCCACAACCCAAAATCCCAACAAAAAGGCAAGAGTTCAACAGCTTAATAACCACAATCCAGCGGCAAAGATCAATCCTCAATCCAACAATTAAAATAATCAGGTATTGCAGGTTCTGCTAAAAATTATGTAAGCAACAAAAATACATTACATACAAATTCCTATAAATATTTTCTAAAGACAACCCATAACCATCAAGAGGGAGACCAACCTATAATTTGGTCAATACAATAAGGATGTACTGAATTACTAAAGAATATAATATAAAACAAAGAGATAGGAGGAGGGAGACAGATGCACAACGCGCAAAAAGACAAGAACAGCAATGCTAACAAAAAAAGAGAACATTTACAAGATGCTTATCTAAAGCTACAATAATCATACAACATAACAACGAGATTCGAGAAAATACAACAAGACAAGCAAATCATGCATAGTACCAGTAGTTTTACCACTGTTATTTAATCAAACAACCAGAAATGTTCTTACTGGCACTACAAATATTAACAAAGAAAAGACACTATATTGTCAAGAAAAATAGCAAAAAGTAGCAGCTAAAATACAATTCAAGACCTTGATACTACACATTACTACTATTAATAACAACTCAATCCTCGTCGCTTGTTTCACAGTCATTCATCAATTCTTCCGCATCACTTGTTTCATTTTCATCTAGTAACTCCTCCTCGTTTGTTTCATTTTCATCAAGTGATTCTTTTTCACTTATTTTATTTTCATTGGTTGGATCTTCCACGTCGTTTTCCCCGGATGTTCCTTATCCATAATCATTAACATTCAATCTAAGTTCAGAAGGATCAAATTCTTTATATAGGCCTTCACTATGCTGCAACTCACCTTCTAATTCATCATCCACTCTTTCTTCAACACTTGAAATGTCATTCTGATATGCTACATCTAATGCATCCTCTACTTCAACTCTACCTATGGGCTTTATTTTTATAACTACCCGCCATACAGATTTATTCTTACACAAAGAATAAGGAGTGTAATACACTTGTTTTATATTTTGTGCAATGACAAATGGTTCATAGAGTCCATACTCCCTTGATCGCTTAGTTTCAGCTATTTTGTACTAAGGGTGCACCTTTGTACCTAACCTAGGCGTAGGATCGTACCACTTACACCGAAAGAGTACCAACTTTTTCTTTGTCCAACCAACGTGATAATCAAGCTCTAAAATCTCTTAAAGCACACCATAATAATCAACACCACCACCACCTTTCACTCACACCCCACTATTATTGGTTTTCTTACCCTCAGAGAAATCTTCTGTATGAAATTTGTACCTATTGACAGAGTACCTAGAAAACTTCTTAACTTTAGCATAAGGTCCCCAAGCTATATCACGTAAAAATTGGTCATTTGGGTCAAAATTATCTGGATTATGAATCTATAAAAAGTTCAAGAAAGGTTAGAATTTAAATATACATAAAACTGAACAAAAGTGTTAATCATGTTAAATATTAAAGTTAAACTTACATATTCTCTAAACCACACTGAAAACATAGGATAAACAACAACATCCCCGTGTAAAGCCACGAAGTAGCTGTCCGACAAAGTTATGACCTTCATTAGTTAAAGTTTAGATAGTCCTTGAATGATTGTCGTTAATATAAATATACTCACTTATAAAAAGTCAGGACATCGGGATAATTTAATAATACATGTGTTGTAGCTGACTTAAGCTCCACCACATTCAAATATCAAAATGGACCAACTTTCAAACTTTCTTTACCAGGCTGATTGAATATTGAAAATGATGGTGCTGAAGGATCTGTATTGTATCCATCATCATGCCAATTAGGTCATTTTCTCATACATGGTACATCGTGTTCAAAATAATATGAACAAAAATAAGAGGTCTCTTTAGCCAAATAAGCCTCACATATTGATCCCTTAATTCGAGATCTGTTTTTTATGGTTCGCTTACATTTACCAATGGTCCTGCATGGTATGATCGTTTAGATGAAATAATGTTTAATTAAAACACATAAAGGTAAATTTTAAAAGTCAATATCTCTCAAAGGGATACATCCATCTATACTGAACAGGCCCTCCAAGTCGTGCCTCTCGTACAAGGTGAATTGAAAGATGCTCCATAACATAAAAAAATAGGAGGAAATTTTTTTGCCAACTTGTTTAAGGTTAAGCAAATGTTGATATCCATCAAATATAGGTTCTCGTCCCTTAATGTGTTAGAACATAAATCTTTGAAAAATAAGCTTATCTCTATTATCACTTCTAGATTCCATCGAGCAATGCACAAAATGCAATAGGCATCAATGACCCCATGAAAATGTGACAATTATGGCTCTTCATAGAGGTCAACTTTCCTTTCTTCATGTCAACACACCTAGACAAATGTGAAGCATATCCATCTGACATTCTCAAATTGTTAACCTAATAACAAATCACCCTTCTATCCTTCAAAGTGAATGTGTAACTGGCCTTGGGCTTCTGAATCTTATTGTTTAAGTATGTCAAGTACAACTCACTGCACCGACAATACTCCTTTAAGTCTATCCTGGCCTTCAAGTTATCTTTTATTTTGTTACTTACATCCATCACAGTATTAAACAAGTTATCAAAGAAGTTGTTCTCAATATGCATGGCATCCAGATTATGAGGCAGAAGGCTATCCTTCCAGTAATCTAACTCCCAAAATATGCTTCGTTTAGTCCAGTTATGTGTAACACCATAACCAGGTATCCTAGATGGTGGAGACTCTATTACCTTAGGCAGATTCCTCACTCTATCCCAAATTTCTTCTCACGACAAAATTAGTGGTAGCTCCTCAAAATCAGTTTCGTTCTTCATAAAATCACTAGTATTTCTCCCAAACTCATGTTGCATTGGCAAAAATCGACGGTGACAGTCAAACCATGAGTTTTTACCCCCATGTTTCAAAGTGAATGTTTTTGTATCTTTCATACAACAAGGGCAAGGTAACTTGCTCGCAGTCGACCACCCAGACATCATTCCATAAGCAGGAAAGTCATTTATAGTCCACATCAAAGTAGCACACAATCTAAAATTTTGTTTCATTATATATTATATGTTTTCACACCTTCATGCCGCAATAAGTTCAACTCATTAATCAATGGTTGCAGATATACATCAATCAAAACTTTTGGATTGCGAGGACCTGAAATAATGCAAGTTAGAAACATATACTGACTCGTCATACATAATTCAGGCGGGAGATTATAAGGAGTCACAAACACTAGCCAACATGAATATGGTATAGCTGAGACAGAAAATAGAGTGAATCCATCAGTAGATAATCCCAACCTAATGTTTCTTGGTTCACTAGAAAAATCCGGATACACACTATCAAAATGCTTCCATGCATCTCCATCTGACGGATGACATAAAACACCAGGTGGTTTTTTATTTTCATAGTGTCATCTCATATGAGAGGCAGAGCTCATTGATGCATACAACCTTTTTAACCATAGTATAAGGAGTAAGTAATACATCGACTTCACAGGAACCTTTTTCCCTTTGGCATGTGTGACTTCCTTATGACGAGGCTGATTACAAAATTTGCAATATTCTAAATTTGCATCTTCCTTATAGAATAACATGCAACCTTTCTCACAACAGTGAATCCTCTCTGATGAAAGTCCTAACTTAGAAACCAACTTCTTTGTTGTGCAGAAATCTTTAGGTAAGTCAAGTTTATTTGGTTTAAGTTCATTTATAAGTCCAATGATAGAATTCATGCCCTCTTGAGAAATAGAATAATCTGACTTAATACTCAGTAACCGAATGGCAACACATAACTTAGAATGCACTGATCCTTCATACAATGGATGACTAGTTTCCTTTAACTGTTTATAAAAGTGATTAGCCTCATTATTTGGTTCATTTTGAGCCCCTGAGTGTGTCCCAAAAGCAACCCTGACCATCTCACTATATCGTGAACTTCCAATATTGTTCTCTCTTATTAGACTTTCAACATAATTCTGAAAATCAAAATTATTAGCAGCACTACTCTCTCCATGAGTTGTCCACACAGTATAATTCAACATAAAATCCTTTTTATAAAGATGTAATGTAACAACATCTGGACTCAATAACTTGCAACACTTACAATTCCAACAAGGACACTTAAGTATCCCTTCAGTAAGAAAATCATTAAGTGCCATTGCTTTAGCAATAAATTCAGCTACCCCAGCTTTATATTCCCCCCTCAACCCCACACGGTTAGGATAAAGTCTATTATACATCCATGTACGATCTTCATTTTCCATCTACACAAGAATCACAACAATAATAATAGAGAAGAGAAACAAAAATAAGAGAAACAAAACAATAACAAGTTTGTTTAGAGATGCTACTACACAGTGGACACAAGAAGAAAACTAAGAGATTCAATACAACATAGTAAAGCAGCCAGCAACAATAGAATATTTTAATTAAAAGAAGAATTTTTTTATCAGTGAAAGAAATCCAATCCATGTGATAGATTCACAAACAAGATAAAAGAAAGGCAAAAAGGGAGATAAATAGATGAGGTAAAGAATTTAAAAAAAGAAAATAAAAAGAAAGCGCATGTTGATAAAGAACAACCCCACCTGCATTTGGTTGAATCAATACTCAATCAATGGCAAAAAATAATTACTCCCAATGGACACCCACTTTGGTTATCAACAAATGATGCACATACCTATACTATTTCGATACACAATACATATCTTCATTCCTTGATAATTTGCCAACTACTCATTAACATTTTCCTCCATTTTTTTGCTCTTTAGCAGAACATATATTTTCCATAAAAAATGTATGCTGCGGCAAAATAAGTTCAAAATTTGCATTATAGCATTGTTTCTCAAGGTCTGACCGTAACCTTATCACCTAACCAACCCTTATATAAATAAAGCAGCTCGATGCACTAAGCTCTCGTTATGCAAGGGGTCCAAGGAAGGGCCAGACCACAAGGATCTAATGTACGCAATCTTACCCTACATTTCTATAGGAGGTTGTTTCCACAGATCGAACTTGTGACCTCCTAGTCAAATGACACAACTTTACCAATCCCTTACGAAAATATCTCTAGTAATATTTTATAGGGTATGCAGACAGTTTATGGTAGAAATAATTCCTACCATTACAAGAACATTGACATCAAAGGACTCTTCTATCACTCAACCTCCAACTTTATCATATTACTTGACTAAGTGGAAACATGGTCCAAGAAAAAAAACTACGACAACTGAAAACTTCCAACCATATTATATGCAACTGCAGACCTGGTCAATCTAGGTTTCTTTTCTTTGGACAGTTAAATATATAATTTCGGCAAACGGATGTCCCAAAGGCTAGAAGATCATGCACAAATTCCACAAGAGAACAGTTTTAACCCATAAGTCATACTGGACCACCATATAAAAATAGAGGCTTGTTTTCTTGACCATACAAAACAAGAATTGACTAACTAGTGGAAGTCAATAGTTAACTAAATCGAATAATTATGTTATCATATTAAGTGAAATCATTCAGCATATGACGTTCAGCATAACCATCAACTTGAGCAGTTGGATGAAGTAAAATTATTGAGTTACAGATAAACCCGGAATCAGAGGTTAAGACAACAAGCCTCATGACAGAAAACACTGAAAACCACATACGAAATGAAATTTGCATAATACCCAAAATCAATAGCTTGGATCAACATTAGTTCAAGGTGCTTTCTACTAGAGGCCCGACTTTTCTAAAGAACAAATTAAAGCATCACCCTTAAAAAGAAGTCATAATTTCTAGATCCATCTCAGTTGACTTGCAGTAGAAATTAGCACACTTAGCGAGAGCATGCTAGAAATGCAGAACAATTCAACCATTTACTCAAACAAGTCTGCAACAGTTAGTGAGGATACAAGCAATATGCTTATAGGCAGCATTTCAGAAGATATTAGGAACCTTACTTTCCTTCAGTATCTGACTTTAGGGAACAACAACTTTACAGGTACGCAACGTCAAATTGCTAATGCTAGAAACAGATTTAGAGAAAGAATAACACTACAAGACCAGATATTTTCCGAGAAAAGAACTGAAAACACTGAAGAGGTTTTACTATGACCATATCCATAAAATCTTGTACCATAAATGACACAACAATGAAGACTAGGGTCTGCTCATCAATCAAAGGTACTAAAAATAGACCACGTCCATAAACTCTTGTAAAAAATGAAACAAATTTTTACCTCAAATCAGTAAAGATGTGAGTGAAGATAGAAATTTCTTGATTGACCTTCAATACCGTTGTTCAGTGAAATTGACCTTCAATACCGTCGTTCACCGTCGCCGTTACCACTCTACCGTCGCCAATTTTTTAGAGAGAACGTTGTTACCACTCCACCGTTGTGCCAATTTTTTAGAGAGAACATTGTTAGAGAGAGAGACGGCTTAGAGTGAGAGAGAGAATTAGGAAAGTAGTTGTGGTGTGTTTAGGTTATATGTTATATAAATTTTCGACTACTTCAATCGGGTAGTAATTTAATATTTTTAATTATTTAAATTTTTTTACTACAACGATTGGTTATATATATAATATATTTAATTATTTATTTTTATCGACTACATCGATCGGTTAAATAATAATATATTTATTTAACTAGTTATACTTCCGACTACAATAGTCGAAAATACATAATTAATAATTTATTTAAATAATTATTTATTTTTTGTATAAGGGTCTGATTATATATTTAGTAATATATTTATTTAATTTTTATATTTCCGACTACAGTAGTCAAAAATACATATTTAATAATTTATTTAAATAATTATTTAATTTTTATATAAGGGTTTGATTATACATTTAATAATATATTTATTTAATTATTTATATTTTCTAGTAGTCGAAAATAAATATTTAATAATTTATTTAAATAATTATTTAATTTTTGTATAAGGGTCTGATATATATTTAGTAATATATTTATTTAATTATTTATATTTCCGACTACAGTAGTCGAAAATATATATTTAATAATTTATTTAAATAATTATTTAATTTTTGTATAAGGGTATAATTATATATTTAATAATATTTTTGTTTAATTATTTATATTTCCGACTACAGTAGTCGAAAATAAATATTAAATAATTTATTTAAATAATTATATAATTTTCATATAAAGGGCTGATTATATATTTAGTAATATATTTATTTAATTATTTTTATTTTCGACTACAGTGGTCGGAAATACATATTTAATAATTTATTTAAATAATTATTTAATTTTCGTATAAGGTTCTGATTATATATTTAGTAATATATTTATTTAATTATTTTTATTTTCAACTACAGTAGTCGGAAAGACATATTTAATAATTTATTTAAATAATTATTTAATTTTTGTATAAGGGTCTGATTATATATTTAATAATATATTTATTTAATTATTTATATTTCCGACTACAGTGGTCGGAAATAAATATTTAATAATTTATTTAAATAATTATTTAATTTTCGTGTAAGAGTCTGATTATATATTTAGTAATATATTTATTTAATTATTTTTATTTTCGACTACAGTAGTCGAAATATACACAACATTCAGACTGTTGTAGTCACAAATAGTATCGGAATATTTTTTCGTGTAAGGATCTGATTATATATTTTTTAGTCGGAAATTAGCGAATTTCTGATAGTGGTATGGAGTAACTCGAGTATGAATGAAATATCCCACGTCAATGAATGACTGGAATCATGAGTTTCTTAGCAAAATTGGATAGTCCTCTTTTATTTGAGTTGATTTTTAAAGTGTGAGTTACGTCTAAAATGTTATTTGAAATGGTATCAGAACTATATTTGATGTGGATCCTGAGGAATTCGATTAGTTTGGGTGGAAATACTTCGATTTAAGAATGTGCATGCAACAAATTGAAGAGTGAAATCCTAAGTAAAGAATGTTCGGATTCAAACATAAAAAGGTGATGAATGAAATCTTGAACTCCTTATATGATTTGAACAATCTATCTCCTTTGAACTAGTTTTTGTGATTGGAGTTAGCTTAACTTAATTTGGCGCAACAAATTCAATTGAATACTCGCTATCTCCTACCAACATAATGTATCGAGTAAAATATTCGACCCACCAAGACTTAAAACTAGCTAGAACCTAGTGCTTTTGCAATCATAAACTTTGAACCTGAAATATTAGTTTATCAATCAGTGCAAAATACGACAAAAAATAAGGCTAAATAATCTTTCACCCTAAGAGGGTGTTTTAGAGTGTATTGAAAAGTTAATGCATGCATTAGTTTACTGTGTATTAGCAGTACCTTGTTTGATATATATATTTTAATCCTATGCATAACTAATGCTTGCATTAGTTATACACTCTATTTTGTATTGAGGCGTGTATTACTAATACCTCAAAATTCATGGCATTAGTAATGCAATGGATCTAATGCATGCATTAACATGCTTAAAGACATTATTATCCCTTAAAAAAAAATTGCATCCTTTCCAACATATATATTGAGGGTATTATGTAAAAAAAAATTTATATAAATTATGTAATTTATGTTATTTTTAATACATCAAATCAAACAATGTATAAGAAATAATACATGCATAACTAAAACAAGCATAACTAATACAAATATTACTACTGCAAATATTATTAATACACTATATTCTGCATTATTCTTATACACTCTACCAAACATTCTTATACACTCTACCAAACGACCTCTAAAAGTTCAGGATTTTCTTTCCTCAAAGAGGGAAGTTTATATCTTTGTTGAATGACTAAGGCCTAATCTAATTAGGCTCTTTTAGTTGGGAAACAAGTTATTCCACCTTAAGGTGGATAAAAATAATTTTATAATCTCAAAATAATAAATTTTAATATGAGTTATTCAATATATTTTATCCATTAAAATAAATTTGATCTAAAATTAATTATTTTTATTCCAACCAAATGACTCCTTAATGTGCTTGCCAGGTCCTTTGTCACGTGTGGGCATTGGCTGCAGTTTGGGTGTCTGAATTCTGGCAGACGCGCCCTGCCTGGGTCCACTTGGTTGGTGGTCATCAACACTTTTATACATACCGTCTGTTTTTCACTTTTGTCATGCTTTGGTGATTGGTCCTCTACGGACAATCGATTGACCCATACTCTTCCGTTTCAAATTATTGTCCCAAATTTTTTAATTTAATTTCTCATTTTACTTATTTTTTTTATTAATCAAGAAAATTTTAAATTTAATTTTTCATTTTACTTATTTTTTTTATTAATCAAGAAGAAATAAAAAATTTAAATATTTTACTCTTTGTATTAATTAATTTTTTTTAAATTAAAATGTAAACACCATTTAATAAAGTATTATGATAAACTAATCATGTTATTAATTATTTTTCTTAATCAATATGTCATCTCAATTTGGGACGTGTAATTTGAAACGGAGAAAGTATGTCACAATTTTACAACATAATGTATTCGGTAACTCGACTAATGCAATGACAGTGGCGGAGTCGGACTTTTAGTTAAGGGTGTTCATATTTTTCCTTTGGCAAAGAACTGTTTAAAAAATAAGGAAAATAAAGCACTGTTGCACCTGTCAAGGTTCGAACCTAGGTTGTTGATGCGAAAATGCACACTCTTGACCACTAAACTATGCTTCTCTAGCTTGTCAAGGTGTGCAACAACATGTATATAACCATAAATATCTATATTTAACCTAAATACTCAGAAAAAAATTCCGACAAAGGGTGTTCATCTGACCATCCTTCGTTGGCTGTGGCTCGGCCACTGTGCAATGAGATATCTATATAATCAACTTTTAAGAGCATGTTTCAATTACATCTTTTATGATTTTTAGATTTGGAGTTCGGGTCGGTTCATCTATAGTGGCACCTCTTCTTCTTACACCTGGTTTAATAGTTCTTAGGTCGATTTCCAGTAGTTTCAATAACAACGTCAAAAAGGTTTGCTTTCCTTGCTTGTTACCACTTGACTAATGAGATAGAAAGAGCCTTTCTTGCTTATTTAGCAATCATTTTTTGATAAAAGTAAAATTAATCGAGATACTGGCTCGAACGTCTCAATTATCAAAAAATAAAATAAGAGTGGATGCTTGCTAGGGCTGGGACTTTCCATTAATTCTTCATTCATAGGCATGGTGAAGGGAAAATGAAAATAGAAAACAACCGAATCATAAAGTTCTATTTTCTTCTTCCTTTATGAAGAGAGACCTCTTTAGCTCGAGAAGAAAATTTCTCTATCTTTCTTTCATCCTTTATATCTAAATAAATTCACTGTCCGTTTTACATCAAATAATATGTGGAGTAACTCCTCGTGATATTCACATCCTTCACGTCAGAACAACTATATATACATAGACCTAATTGATGTTATAATTAACATGATATATGCATCAATAATAAAAGTTTTTCTGAGTTAATTTTATATTCAAGTCATCTTTAAGGTGTTTTGGGATCTATAAGTGACCAAGTTTTTAAGTGACCATATTTTTAAGGAGGCGATTAATGTTGTTGAACTTCTCTTAAATCATGAGTTCATAATTCATAATATAATTATTAATAAACTAGTATTTTGTATTACATCACTATATCTCAATTTGTCATAATTTTTTGACAATTTCATGGTCATTTGTTTTGAACACCATTGACTCACACAACCACGAAATTACTTATTTTAAAAGGAAGAAGACGTCAAATTCTATCTCAAATTATATTGACTCTTTTCTCATTTTCAGTTGCCAATCAATACAGACACCGGCTTTCGTAATTGACCAATCACTATCAAAGCGTCAACACATGCACTTATTTTTACCATAAATGACTTCAGACAATATGAAAAATATTATTATTGTTATTATCTCTTAGACCCAAAAACTTAAGAGATAAGTAATACTAACAATAATATTTTCCTCTAAACAATCTTTCAATGATATTATATTTACTTGAAGAGATTTTTGCAACATCATTATGGGTCCGAATTTAGTGAAGTTGTAGTCAACGATGCTTGAACATATTTATTATTTTCAAGGGTTCATTAATCATTTATGAACTGTTATTAAGTTGGTTTAGAAGTTTTAGAATATGGGTGCAGTGTGCATTACTAAACAAATAAAGAAAAAAGTATTAAGTTGGAAATGATTCCTTTTTTTTTTGTTGGTAAACTGGAAATGATTCCCATTTCTTTAGGTAAATAACCCAATATCTAGTCATGCCTTATTCAACTTTTTTAGAGTATGAATATCGAAAAATAATGTTATCTAGTTTTGTGGAGATCCATCAATTATTTTTGAGGCGGTGCAGTGTGAGTAGTAATGAATGTGTTTTTATGTCGTGATTCTTAAACACAGAGAATATTATACATGAATTAATTGTTGGGAAACAATGAAAAAATAATAATAATAATAATATTTAATTATTAATAAAATATTATATTAATAATATTAGCAATACAATAACATAACAGTGTATAATATTATTACTATCTCAGTGATAATATTATAATCAATATCACAATTATAACAGTAATCTAAATACCTTTTTAATAAGTTAACAGATTAATTATACTTGAGTCGTGATAGGCACTGTCCTAAAAAATTATTTCAGCAGTGTGAAATATTTTCGTGGGATTAAACAAGCACTTTCCTGATTAATTAGAAGATAATTTAAATTAAATAAATCTTTTCTAATTAATCAAAAATACAGGAATCAACAAAATTATTAATACAAATACCAACAAAGTTAAAATATTAAAGCTGAAATAAACAATAAGATGGTAATTAAATTGGAACTAAGGAAAAGGAAAAAGAAAATTAGATAGAGAAAAGTACATATTATTGGTTCATATTTCAAAGACAGAGTTGCTATTTATAGCATTTGTTTAAGGCGGCAACTTTTTCTCTTTTATTTTTCCCTTCCTTTTCCTTTCTCTCCAAGTAAACAAAGTCAATAATTTCTTTTCCTTTTCTTTTTTCAAATATGTAATAAATTATTTTAAAATAAATAAATTATTTTTCCTACAATCCCCACATTATTTCAAAATAATTTATATAAAAAATATTTTAACTTATTGGATTTGCATGGATAAAATGCAGTAGGTTTGGTGTCTTCTGGACTATGAACTAAATTTAGATCAATAAAATTTAACTTACAGAATTACCGGTGAAATATAATATTTTTATGAATTGAATAATTCTTGTTGTAAGCCAGAAATTTTATCAATCACATTTTGTCATAATTTTGTTGTTCAACACTGTTTTACGCTAATAGGCCATGTGCACGCCTGGTATTCATGAGAGCTCTAGCGACTAAGGCCAAAAGTCTCATAGAACGGCCTCATTCCACTTCTCATATAGATGAATTCATCAAGTGTACACTTCTTTAAATACCACCATCCATAAGGACTATGAATTCATTAAGAGTCAATAACTCATCCCTCCATTTTATTGTAAACATCTAATTTTTTACCAAACCTAACGCTTTTATATCATTTTAGTGTTCAATTTATTTTTTTTAGGTCTAAATTAGATATTTTAAGTTTATCTTATTTTACAAGGTTTGTTAAAATTTTGAAAATTACAAAAATAAAATTACATTTTAATAAGCTTTTATTTTATTATTACTTATTTATTTTTAAAAAATAATAAACATTATATTTGTCTTCTTCTTTTAACTTTTTAATAAAGAATCTAGTGATATTAATATTTTTTAATCATATTTCTAAGATTAGTCATTTAACTTATTTATATTTTTATTAATTTTAAATAGATTTTATCATTTTTATTTTTATTTAAAATATTAAAAAAATATATAATAATTAAAAAAAAACACTAAAAACTACCCTACTTCCCATTACCCCCACTTTCCCCATACTCCCACTGAACCTCTCCCCACTTCCTCCACACAAACACACGACACCCACCCACATATACTATACATATAACACACACAACACGGAAGCAAAAATAAGGAATTAAGGACAGAAAATACAGAGGGGATAAGGAGGAGAAAAGATATGTACACACACAAAATCACATGCACAATAAAACACACAAGAAGGGACAGAAATAAGAAAGAAAGCAAAAATAGTGAGAAAAACAAAAATGAGAAAAGAAGAGGGGAAACAAGTATACAAGAAGTTAGAGTTTGAGGTTTGGTTCATGATTTTGAGTTCGTAGCTTCTTTTTGCTATTGTTGTGAATTACTTTCAAAAGAGGTAACCCTCAGTCTTTCTTTGTATTATGTAACATCACAATTATGTGAAGCTTGATTTTAATAATACAAAGTTGCTCAAAATTTGTATGTGTTTGAATGATTTCTCTTGCTATTATATATTTTTATGGAACTACCACAAGTATGTTCAAATTTAATATTGTTAAATTTAGAGTAAATTAACGTAAAATAGTCCTAATGATTTTGTTTAGTCACTGTTTAGTTATTGCTAGAATAATATTGTATTTGTCTATTTGGTTTAACACCACAAAGAATAGATCTGAACTTGATTTCTGGCTTAGTTATTTTTAAAACTTTTAATTCTAATGACACTACATTTTAATTACTTCAATTGCCTCTAATCACGTGAATCTCCTTTTGTTATCTCTAAGTCATTTTTTAATTTTATATTTTACGCCACGCTATTATATCTTTTCATCGGCTAAAAGTGTGAGAGTAAGTCAATATTAAATTTATATGTGATTAGTAAACTTTATCGACTTAAATAATAAATTTATATTTTTGTCACCGTGAGTATTTTGGCATGCATTTTTATTACATGAATAATTAATTAGTAAAGCTAAACAAGAATAATTAAATGCAAGAAACACAAACTTTTTTTATTCAATAGAGCAGTAACTATTATAGGAAGCACACATTAGAGAAAACAGTGTTTTGTTTGCCTTTGTTTTTAGAAAGGTAGAGTTAAAAAAAAGGTAATCATTTAATAGGATAATTATTAACTAATAGTTATTATATTTGAAATAAACGACATAGTGACTTTCCCTTTCATAAGCTATACTAGAACATAAGGGTTTAATAAAAAATAAGCTTAGGTTTGTGATCGAAAGAAAAAATTTAAATGTTTAATATACAAGTGAAAGTTAACTATGAAGTTGGAAAGTCCTGATCCTGACCATTCGTTATAATAAAATTTAATATACCATTTGAAGTAGTTTGAACCGAGTTGGGTAGATTTTAAACCTATTAGGTGCTTATTTAGACTAAGAAAATGAAGACGATCCATAAAGGACTCAAAGGCGTGAGAAATATATCCAAACCCATGGCATGATCGGAAAGTACTGCTACCGACAAGCCACACATTAATATAATTAAATAATTTTAAATAAATAAAGTAGGATGTAAGTAAATTTTAGGCTAACAAATGTTATGTATCCAAGAGATTAATTTAAGCCAGACGTAAGTAATTAAAGCGACCGTGCTAGAACCACGGGACTCGAGGGGTGCCTCACACCTTTCCCTCGGTCAACAGAATTTCTTATCCGGATTTCTAGTTCGCAAACGAATAAAACAAAGAGTCATTTCCTTTTGATTGAGGATACAATAAGGTGAACACCCAAACTCAATGCCAAGTGGCGACTCTGTAAATAAAATAATTCCTATTCAAAACGTTACTTTATTGGGAAAAACTCATTTTTCTCAAAACCATCTTCCTAGCGGGGTCGGATGCAGTTAAAATAGGGGTGTAATAGATGGCGACTTTGCTGGGGATATAATCAGAATTCGAGCTTTTATATTGACTTGTTTGATTTTATTTAATTTTGATATTGGATATTGTTGGCCTAAATGTGTTATTTGCCTACATGTTTAACTGTTTTGATATTATTTGAATTGCAATATAAACTGTCTTCTCTCGCGCACCCATCTGAGTCTTCTGAGATACTTTATACTCGGAGATGCGGTATACACTCCCGATCTTGAGATACCAGAGATGCGGCGACGCTCCTGGGAAGAATTCTGTAGTTACCAATGATTTAGGATAGGAAGGGACCAACAGTGAGGCCGGAAAGCCCTGCTATCGGTAAACCTGTCCCTGCCCGACTCGAGTTGTCCTCTCATTTTACATTCAGTCCAAATACCTAACTCCGTCAGGTTAAACCTAGTAGAATTGAAACTTAGACATGATTATCCCTATTAGGCTCCACTTTATTTGCATAACGTGCATTTTTAACTTAGTGGAGGCTCGACAAAGTTTTGAATGTCTAAAAGTACCCTATTTTAAGACTATTCATATTTTGTGTCACTAGTTGCATTAACTGTTAGGCTGTTTTGAATGTTGTTCGGCTTTGGAATCCATTAGCGTAAGAGAGACTGAAAATTGTTCTCCAAAACCTATCCTTTTCCGAAACTCAAATAAGGTGCGAGATTTGCTTTCACATTAAAAGACAAAAAAATGATTTTATAAATTATTGAGTTTGCCGCAATCTGGACGAACTGCGCACACCTGATTCTCATCTTCGCGAGATACGTAGGCAGCCCTCCACGGATTCGGTGATCCTAAAAAATGAAGGTTGTATTTTCTTAAGAAAAGAAAAAGAAAAGTTTTGATCCTTATAAAAAAAAAATCAATCAATTTATTTTCAAAATTTTTTTAAAAAAATTATTAATAAATTCAATAAAATCTTTTTCTTTTCAAATAAAAAGCGGATTTCTTCATGTCTCCTGCTTCACGAACTACGCACACCTGATTCTCATCTTAATGAGATACGTGAGCAACGTTTCTTAGGTTCGGTGATCCTCATTAAATTTGAAAAAAAAGACG
The DNA here is from genome assembly GCA_030864215.1 of Capsicum pubescens. Lineage (NCBI taxonomy): Eukaryota > Viridiplantae > Streptophyta > Magnoliopsida > Solanales > Solanaceae > Capsicum > Capsicum pubescens. The sequence continues at coordinate 270,185,047 of CM061542.1, forward strand.
TTAGTCTTCATCTAAAAGAAATACTTATATAAAGTAAAAAAAAGGTGTTTATTAAGATTTCAAAAACAAAAATAGAAAAGAAAAAAAAAGTTTTTCCTAATTCAAAATTCAAAAAAAATGTTCTGACTTCATCTTTTAAGCTTCCTGAACTACGTTTGACCTGATTCTTGTTTCAACAAGATACGTAGGCAACTCTTCTTTTGAGTTCGGTCTGATCTAAAAAAATAAATCTTGACCTAATAATTGGTACCAACATACTTAAAAATATGAATTGAAAACAAATTAAGTGTATTATGAGATACGATAGAGTGGACCAACTTGATTGTGAACTACAGATTCTTTTGATGCCTCTAATTATACTAAAGTTCATTTGCAAAGTTTTCTTGTTCTAAGTCAAGTTTAAAATAAAATCTTACCTCACTATTTCATGTGCATTGAGTGGTGAGCTTTAGATTGAAAATTTAAAGGCATCGCTCTGTTGATCTAGAACTTGGCTTGAATGTCTGTTGAGGCGAAATTTTGAGATACACTTAGTTTGGGAAAGGATCGTAGGCCTTCTTTAATTCGATTGTGCATTCCACAACCCACCAAATGACATTAATGCCTAGCACTTCTCCTTTGAGCCTAAAACCTTTTCTTTGGATAACCACATCTGAGTCTATACCTTTCGAGTGCTTATATGCACTATCCCTCTTTTGGCCTACTTCATTGAGCGCACTAAATAAGTACAAGTTGCAAATGAAAATTCAAGATCAAAGGCGCCAGAGGCAAAGAACGTATAGCCCAGGAGAACAAAAACAAAAGACGACTTCAAAGAAGAAGGAGCAAGAACCCAATTAAAAAAAAAAACTCCAACAAAGATGGAGAGTCTTCATAAAAAAAAGAAAAAAAATTAAAATAATAATAATAATAATAATACTTTTATTGAAAAGAAAAGGGTAAAAGCTCCAGCACAAGATTCAAACAAAGTTGAAGCAAATACACGACAAGGGGCAAAGAAGCACAACAAAGAAGATTGAGCATCAAACCGCAATAAATGACAAAAGCACGAAAATAATGCAGTGCTCATTAAGGAATTAGTCACTTGACTCCCAAATATCATCCTACTTGTCCCTAAGCCTACAATATCAACTAATGACAAGTCCTACATGATTTCATTTTGAGTGTTCTCACATTAGTGGATACTTACATGACTGTCAAGCTTATGGTATCCCATTGCATGCGTTGAATATCTTTTTGAGTGTGAGAGATTCTTGAATGTCCTAAAATCTATTTTTTTTTTTAATATGAGTGAATTAGGATTTTAGTTGTGGCAAGGACACTTGAAACATGAGGATAAGAAGAATTTTAAATCCTTGATTCAGGCAAGATAAATGAAACATGTTGAAACTTAAGCATATTCGAGGTACCATTTCAAACTATAGGAATCACTTTTAGTGTTGATCTTAATTTTTGCTCGAAAGTAATTAGAGATAATTCGACCATGATGCTAATTGTTGGTACCAATTGAAGTCAAGAAATAAATTGATTTCATTCTTTTCATTCTCTGAATCTTTACAAAGCACACACTTTAAAAAAATAAAAAAATATATTAAGCTTCGTGAACTACGTTAGACCTGATTCTTGTTATACAAGATATGTAGGCAATCCTACAATAGGGTTCGATCTCGCTGAATAATTTTTTTTCTTATATCCCTAAAAGGTATAATACTGGAGCATTTTTTTGTATTAAAAAAAAAAATTCAAAGTTCCTCGCATTCAAAATTGGGGCATATTTTTTTTATATATATAAAAAATAATAATAATAAAAAATAAAAAAATCTCACCTTCCTCAACAGGTAAAACATCTCTTCAATTCTCTTTAGGGAACAAAAATTCCCTAATTCTTATCTCGTCTTCATAAAGCGTCATCTCCTAGTGGACATCTCATATCATCTTCATAGGGAGTCATCCCCTAGTTGACATCTTATCTTGTCTTCATAAGGCGTCATCCCCTAGTTGACATCGTATTTGTCTTCATAGGACTCATCCCGTAATGGATATCTTATTTCGTCTTCATAGGGTGTCATCCCCTAGTTGACATCTTATCTCGTCTTCATAGGGTGTCATCCCCTAGTTGACATCTTATTTGTCTTCATAGGGCGTCATCCCCTAGTTGATATCTGATTCGCCCTTCATAGGGCGTCATCCCCTAGTTGACATCTTATTTCGTCTTCATAGGGTGTCATCCCCTAGTTGACATCTTATCTCGTCTTCATAGGGCGTCATCCCCTAGTTGACATCTTATTTGTCTTCATAGGACGCCATCCCCTAGTTGACATGTTATTCGTCTTCATAGGGTGTCATCCCCTAGTTGACATCTTATCCCGTCTTCATAGGGCGCCACCCCCTAGTTGATATCTTATTCGTCTTCATAGGGCGTCATCCCCTAGTTGACATCTTATTCGTCTTCATAGGGCGTCATCCCCTAGTTGACATCTTATCTCGTCTTCATAGGGTGTCATCCCCTAGTTGACATCTTATTCGTCTTCATAGGGCATCATCCCCTAGTTGACATCTTATTTGTCTTCATAGGGCGCCATCCCCTAGTTGATATCTGATTCGCCCTTCATAGGGCGTCATCCCCTAGTTGACATCTTATTTCGTCTTCATAGGGTGTCATCCCCTAGTTGACATCTTATCTCGTCTTCATAGGGCGTCATCCCCTAGTTGACATCTTATTTGTCTTCATAGGGCGCCATCCCCTAGTTGACATCTTATCTCGTCTTCATTGGGCACCATTCCTTAATTGACATCTTATTCGTCTTCATAGGGCGTCATCTTCTAGTTGACATCTTATTCATCTTCATAGGGCGCCATCCCCTAGTTGACATCTTATTTCGTTTTCATAGGGCGTCATCCCCTAGTTGACATCTTATTTCATCTTCATAGGGCGTCATCCCCTAGTTGACATCTTATTTGTCTTCATAGGGCGCCATCCCCTAGTTGACATCTTAGGAAACGCCATTTCCTAATTTTTCTTATTCGTCTTCATAAGGCGCTATCCCCTAGTTGACATTTTAAGAAATAACCCTTCCTATTTTCCTTCTTTATGTCTTCATAGGGTATGACAATCCCTAGTCGCATTTTAAGAAGCAAAAATTCTAATTTTTTTTCATGCATTCACAAGGCATAACATCATTTAGTTGCATTATTGAGAACAAAAATCTTATTTTATTCCATACATAGCTTTGATTTCTATCATTTTTATTTATTATTGTGTAGTTTTTCTAACAACTCACAAAATTTTCCTAGTGTAAACTGGGGCAAAAAAAAGAAAAGAAAATTATTTATTTTGTTTTGTTTTCTTTGATGGCTTGCAGGTTTTTCTGCAAAGCACATGTATATTCAAGAATGAAATTCCGTCTTCAGTCAGAATATAGAAGAATGATCAGTTTGAAGATAGTTAGAGTCAGCTTTGCATTCATAGCGGCCCAACATCTCAAGAGATATCTTTCAACTTCTAATCAGGAGAACAAACATTCAAAGTTATTCAATGAATTGTCCTTTGGAAGAGTGTCAACGACTCAATCCAAGTTTCAAGTTCAAATCTCAAATCCTAACTTCAAGATCAAATTTTGATCAAGGTACCCACCAGAAAAAGGTGAGGCAATAACTGAAGATCCAAGAGGAAGATTTGAAGCAAGAGAATCAAGACCAATAGAATGGATAGGAGCTTATATTTTTCATTTATAGTTTCACCTTTTCTTTTTTGATGTAGTAAAAGGAACCACGAACCGAAAACTCGACGAGATCTCAACTCGACTCTCTAATTCACCCTTCCACTCTTACATCAATTTGAACTACACGTGACCTAATTCTCTTATAACCCGAGATATGTAGGATGTCCAAAGTCAAGACTCGGTCACACCTCTTTCCTACTTATTTACATATTACTGTTGAATAAATAGTTGGGCCAAAAATTAGTCATGTTTACTTCTTTGCTTGAAAATTCTCCATATTTCCAATCAAAGAGGGACATTCTGTAAACACCTAATTTTTGACAAAACCTAACGTTTTTATATCATTTTAGTGTTCAATTTTATTTTTTTTAGGTCTAAATTAGATATTTTAAGTTTATCTTATTTTACAAGGTTTGTTAAAGTTTTGAAAACTACAAAAATAAAATTACATTTAAATAACCTTTTATTTTATTATTACTTATTTATTTTTAAAAAATAATAAAAATTATATTTGTCTTCTTCTTTTAACCTTTTAATAAAGAATCTAGTGATATTAATATTTCTTAATCATATTTCTAAGACTAGCCATTTAACTTATTTATATTTTTATTAATTTTAAATAGATTTTATCATTTTTATTTTTATTTAAAATATTGAAAAAAATATAATAATTAAAAAAAAAAAAAAAAAACTAAAAACTACCCTACTTCCCATCACCCCCACTTTCTCCATACTACCACTGAACCTCTCCCCACTTCCTCCATACAAACACGCGACACCCACCCACATATACTATACATATAACACACACAACACGGAAGATAAAACAAGGAATTAAGGACAAAAAACGCAGAGGGGATGAGGAAGAGAAAAGACATGTACACACACAAAATCGCATGCACAATACAACACACAAGAAGGGACAGAAAGAAGAAAGAAAGCAAAAATAGTGAGAAAAAAAAAAGAGAAAAGAAGAGGGGAAACGAGTAAACAACAAGTTAGAGTTTGAGGTTTGGTTCATGATTTTGAGTTCGTGGCTTCTTTTTGCTATTTTTGTGAATTACTTTCAGAAAAGGTAACCCTCAGTCTTTCTTTGTATTATGTAACATCACAATTATGCGAGACTTGATTTCAATAATACAAAGTTGCTCAAAATTTGTATGTGTTTGATTGATTTCTCTTGCTATTATATATTTTTATGGTACTACCACAAGTATGTTCAAATTTAATATTGTTAAATTTAGAGTAAATTAACATAAAATAGTCCTAATGATTTTTTATTTTTTAGTTTCCCAAGGTATCCCTACAGCCGGCAGCCGTAAGACTAATCCTCCGTTCCTCTGTCAGCGCACTAAGCGGTAGAAAACTGGCCACAGAGTTTTCTCTATTCGCCAGAGACGGGGATCGAACCCCCTACCTCTTGCTTAAGGGACATGGCGCGGAACCACCATGCCAACTCTAGTGGTTCTAATGATTTTGTTTAGTCACTATTAGTTATTGCTAGAATAATATTGTATTTGTCTATTTGGTTTAACACCACAAAGAATAGATTTGAACTTGATTTCTGGCTTAGTTATTTTTAAAACTTTTAATTCTAATGACAATACATTTTAATTACTTCAATTGTCTTTAATCACGTGAATCTCCTTTTGTTATCTCAAAGTCATTTTTTAATTTTATATTTTACGCCACACTATTATGTCTTTTCATCGGCTAAAAGTGTGATAGTAAGTCAATCTTAAATTTATATGTGATTAGTAAACTTTATCGACTTAAATAATAAATTTAGATTTTTGTCACCGTGAGTGTTTTGGCATGCATTTTTATTACATGAATAATTAATTAGTAAAGCTAAACAAGAATAATTAAATGCAAGAAACACAAACTTTTTTTATTCAATAGTATCAGTAACTATTATAGGAAGCACACATTAGAGAAAACAGTATTTTGTTTGCCTTTGTTTTTAGAAAGGTAAAGTTTTAAAAAAAGGTAATCATTTGATAGGACAATTATTAACTAATAGTTATTATATTTGAAATAAACGACACAGTGACTTTCCCTTTCATAAGCTATACTAGAACATAAGGGTTTAATAAAAAATAAGCTTAGGTTTGTGATCGAAAGAAAAAATTTAAATGTTTAATAAACAAGTGAAAGTTAACGATGAGGTTGGAAAGCTCTGCTTCTGACCATTCGTTATAATAAAACTTAATATACCATTTGAAGTCGTTTGAACCGGGTTGGGTAAATTCTAAACCTATTAGGTGCTTATTTAGACTAGGAAAATGGAGACGATCCATAAAGGACTCAAAGGCGTGAGAAATATATCCAAACCCGTGGCATGATCGAAAAGTATTGCTACCGACAAGCCACACATTAATATAATTAAATAATTTTAAATAAATAAAGTAGGATGTAAGTAACTTTTAGGCTAACAAATATTATGTATCCAAGAGATTAATTTAAGCCAGACGTAAGTAATTAAAGCGATCGTGCTAGAACCACGGGACTCGAGGGGTGCCTCACATCTTTCTCTCGGTCAACAGAATTCCTTATTCGGATTTCTAGTTCGCAAACCAATAAAATAAAGAGTCATTTTCTTTTGATTGAGGATACAATAAGGTGAACACCCAAACTCAATGCCAAGTGGCGACTCTGTAAATAAAATAATCCCTATTCAAAACGTCACTTTATTTGGAAAAATTCATTTTTCTCAAAATCATCTCCCTAGCGGGGTCGGATGCAGTAAAAATAGAGGTGTGACATCTATTAGCAGTTCAAGCACTCTCAAGAAGTGCGCAGAGTCAATATTGACTTGTTATTATCCATATGAACCTACTTCATGGGATTTCCAATCACATAGGTTGGGTTACCATCTCTATTGACAGTCATATTAACCTTAACCCCATCTCTTTTGAGGTTTGAAGTATTTATTTTCTTCCCACAGGTTTAGTCAGTGAATCGGCCGAATTCAATTCTGACTTCACATAATCAATGGAAATTATTCCATCTCTCAGCAACTGCTTAACAACATCATGCCTCAATTTCATATGTCTACTCTTACAACTGTAAGATTTATTCTTCGCAATAACAATTGCAGCTTGACAATCACAGTGTGTATACATAGGAGGCATCAGATTATCTTTTTAAATGGATATTAGACAACAGATCATCCTTTTTCAAAGGGATGTTAGACAACATATAATCCTTTTTCAAATGGATATTAGACAACAGATCATCTTTTTTCAAAGGGATATTAAACAACAGATCATCCTTTTTCAAAGGGCTATGAGGCAATAGATCATCCCTTTTAAAATGGATATTTGCTAAGAAATTTCTTAGTCATTCAGCCTCAGTACCAGCTAACTCCAGAGCCATAAACTCTGATTCCATAGTTGATCTAGCAATGATCGTCTGCTTAGCTGATCTCCATGATACTGCACCACCACCAAGCGTGAATACATAACCACTAGTGGATTTTGTTTCGTCTGAATCAGAGATCCAATTTGCATCACAATACCCTTCTAAGGTTGAAGAAAATCCACTATATGAGATACCATAATTCACGGCTCCTTTCAAATAGTTCATTAATCGTATTAATGCAGACCAATGCACATTATTGGGATTATGAGTATATCTACTCAATTTACACACGGCATAAGCTATATCAGGCCCAGTAAAATTCATTAAATGCATCAAACTCCCAATGATCTGTGCATACTTAGACTGAGTAACTGGGTCATCATAATTCTTTTTTAATTTAGAACTAGCATCATAAAGAGTGGCTACAGGAGTTACCTCCCAATATTCAAATTTCTTAAGAAGTCTCTCCACGTAATGTTTTTGTGACAACATTATACCATCTTCACTCCTTATAACTTTAATTCCCAACATCATATTCACTTCACCCAGATCTTTCATATCAAAGTTAGTAGACAAAAATAATTTGGTACATTTCACAATATTTAAACATGTACCAAATATAAGCATGTCATCAACATATAAGCAGATTATCACATAATCACTGTCTACCACCTTTGTATAAACACATTTATCCACTTCAATAGAAGAAAAGCCGTCTTTATTAAGATTTGATCAAATTTCTCATGCCACTGTTTCGGAGCTTGTTTAAGGCCATAAAGAAATTTAATTAATTTACAAACTTTATTTTCTTGTCCAGATATTACACACCCTTCAGGTTGAACCATGTAAATTTCTTCTTCTAAATCGCCATTTAAGAAAACTATTTTTACATCCATTTGATGGATAAAAAACTTATGAATTGATGCCAAAGCAATTCATACTCGAATAGAAGTAATTCTTGTTACTGGTGCAAATGTATCAAAGTAATCAATATTTTACTTTTGAGAAAATTCTTTAGCTACTAACCGAGCTTTATATTTATCTAAAGATCCATCCAAATTAAGGTTCCTTTTGAAAATTCATTTACAACCAATCGGTTTTGCACCAGGAGGTAAGTCAGTTAAAACCCATGTATTATTTTTCACAATTGAATCAAGTTCATTTTTTATTGTCTCTTTCCAAAATTTAGCATCGGAAGAAGATATAGCTTTAAAATAATTTGATGGTTCATTATCAACGAGAAAATTTTGAAAATCATTTCCATAAGGAAAATATTATTTTCTAGGCCTTGTACTCCTTCTCAGTTCCTCAATATTAGAGGTAGATTCATTTTCTTTTTCAACAGGTGCATGAGAGATTTTATTACACAGTGGAAAAATATGTTCAAAGAATTCAACATTCTTTGTCTCGATTATAGTATTACTATCAAGTACATCACATTTCAAGACAAGAAATCTGTATGCAGAACTATGTTCAACATATCCAATAAACATGCAATCAGCAGTATTAGGGCCTATTTTCCTCTTTTTAGGTCCAGGAAGAAGAACTTTCGCAAGGCAACCCCACACTTTTAAATATTTTAAATTAGGCTTATAACCTTTCCACAATTCATAAGGTGTTTTGCCAGTTCTTTTATGAGAAATTCTATTCTGTAAATGACATGCAGATAAAATAGCTCCACCCTACAAATTATCAGGTGCACAAGAGCTAATTAGCATAGAATTCATTATTTCTTTCAGTGTCCTATTTTTCCTTTCAGCTACACCATTAGACTCAGGAGAATAAGGCGGAATTACTTCATGAATAATACCTTCTTTTTCACAAAAAAATATTTAAAGATACATATTCTCCACCTCTATCAGATCTAATTCTCTTGGTTTTTCTACTAAGATAATTTTCAACTTCAGATTTATAAGACACAAAAGCATCAAATGCATCATCTTTATTTCTAAGCAAATATAAGAGAAATCATCAATAAAGGTCACATAATATCTTTTACCACCTCTAGTCATAGTTTGTTTTAAATCACCCAAATCAGTGTGGATCAAAGATAACAGTTTAGTTTCTCTATTAACTGAAAAACATGACTTTTTAGTAATTTTAGCTTCAGCACATATTTCACATTTATCAAAATTACTTGAGTCTAAATCAAATATTAAACCAAGTGATTGCATATTCTTTATATATTTAATATTAACATGTCTTAATCTACCATGCCATAAAGAAATAGACTCAATCATATAAGCAGAAGCAAATGCATTACCATTGATAATATCAAGTACATAAAGTCCGTGATTACAACGTCCAGTTCCAATAAGAATATCGTTTTTGGTTAATATGACCTCGCTATTTTCAAATATAACCTTTATTCTAGCTTTTCCTAATAATGCCACAGAAATCAAATTAATTCTGATATTAGGAACATGCAGCACATTACTCAATGTCAAAGTTTTACCAGATGTGAGTTTGAGAAGAACTTTGCCTTTTTCAAGAACTTGAATAGTTCTCGAGATCCCAAGATAAACAATTTCTTCTTCTTTCTCAACTTGGGTGTTTGATATAAAATTATTTTTATTTATACAAATGTGCCTAGTAGCACCAGAGTCCACCACCCAATTCCTCACATTGGTCTCAATATTCATTTCTGAAATGACCGCAATAATTGTACCATCCGTTTCAGCCAAATTTATTTTTGACTTAGCGGGATTGTCATTTCTTTCACATATTCTTTTGCATTGAGATGCATTTTCTATGAAGATTCTATTATTAACATTAGACATGCAACCAAGTTTATTTTCATACCTGTATTCTGCAGTACCTGCAGTACCATAATCTTCTGACAAACTGACTAGAATGAAAGTAGCCAGAGCAACACCAACATCAGTATTATCAACGGTCTTAGGATCAAAATTATATGCCATAGTTTCTTAGATTGTTGGGGAACAATGAAAAAATAATAATAACAATAATATTTAACTGTTAACAAAATATTATATTAATAATATTGGCAATACAATAGCATAACAGTGTATAATATTATTACTACCTCAGTGATAATACTATAATCAATATGACAACTATAACAGTAATCTAACTACCTTTTCAATAAGTTAACAGATTAATTATACTTGAGTCGTGCTAGGCACCGTCCGAAGAAACTATTTCAGCAGTGTGAAATGTTTCCCTGAGATTAAACAAACATTTTTCTGATTAATTAGAGGATAATCTAAATTAAATAACTCTTCCCTAATTAATCAGAAAATACAGAAATCAACAAAATCATTAATACAAATACCAACAAGTTAAAATATTAAAGCAGAAATCAATAATAAAATGGTAATTAAATTGTAACTAAGGAAAAGGAAAAAAAAAATAAGATAGAAAAAAGTATATATTATTGGTTCATATTTTGCAAAAGGAAGAGAATGTTGTATATCTTGTGCAAAGAGAGAATTGCTATTTATAGCATTTGTTTGAGGCGACAACTTTTTCTCTTCTTCTTTTTTTCTTGTTTTTTCCTTTCTTTTCCTTTCTCTCCAAGTAAACAAAGTCAATAATTTCTTTTCCTTTTCTTTTTTGAAATACACAATAAATTATCTTGAAATAAATAAATTATTTTTCCTGCATTAATTACCTTAAAGGGTACTTTCAGCTTTAAATAATTTAATTTGTGCATTATTAATGCGCAACTTCTTATACTATATTTCATCTTGCACAAACATATATTCCTGCATAATTTCACACAATAATAACGCATGTCATGCTAATACTGTAATATCTTAGATACTTTATGTAAGACTACTTATATTTATGCCCAAATCAAGTACCATACTGTTTTACCTAAAATTTTACGTTTGAGATTAATTATTTGAAAAAATTACATAAATATACCCCTCAACTTATCATATTTATACAAATTTTCAACCTTATAAAGTAATTACAAAAAGCTTAACTAATTATGTATCTTTTGAATGTATCGGGAGCTAATTATGTATCTTGACATGCCCAAAATAAAAAAAAATGTATCAGAAGTTAATTATATATCTTTACAAAGACAAAAAATATTCGTTGGATGTATGATATATCTCGATAAATTCAAAATCGAAAAAATTATATCGGAGCTAATTATGTATCTTTACAAAGGAAAAAATGTATCTTCATTGAATGTATCGAAAGCTAATTATGTATCTCGACAGATCAAAAATCGAAATTTTTAGCAATTACACAAAATGTTGAGATTTTCTGTAATTAAACTTCAAACAATCGGGATTGATGTTATTTGCTCTTTGTTATTTCTACCTTCCTACCAAATGACACAATGTGAACAACATACACAATGTAATTCTACAAGTGAAATCTGTAAAAATGACGTATATTCAGAAAGTAGACCTTACCCTGCCTTCCAACCAATCGATCCCTTAATAATAAATAAATATAATTCTACTAGTGAAATCTGTAAAAATGACGTATACATAGACGGTAGACCTTACCCTACCTTCCAACCAAACGATCCCTTAATAATAAATAAATATAATTCTACAGGTGAAATCTATAAAAATGACGTATACATAGACGGTAGACCTTACCCTGCCTTCCAACCGAACGACCCCTTAATAATAAATAAATGGGCTCGAGTGGGCTTTGTAGGCGTGAGGTTGGGCAGCACCAGCTAATGGGTTATTGGGTACACTAAGTTGAAAGTCTGGCACTTTCCGCGTGACACTGCATACTAACGAAAAACAACATAAATTCGATAAATTGAAATTTAATTATAAAAAAAAAAAAAAAGACATCTTTTTTCCCCTTAACTTATCCTTCCAACTCACTTTAACACTTAAACTTAACTTTATCCTCTTAACATTTTTAAAGTGTATTTGTTTCACCCCTCAAAACTGAATACCACTCTCACAACGGAGAATGGATTACACACGATCCATGTCAATGTCAAATCAGTGTCAGGTCATTGCCACGTAAGAAATTAGGATTTAAAAAAAAAAAAATCTCAGACACATACTATTTTTATGTATTTTTGTTTAAAAAGCAAAAAATATATATTTACTATTTATATATAATATATATATATATATATTAAATAATATTATATATATATATATATAAAATAAAAAATGCCCCCACCCCCACCTCATTTTCATTTAAATAATATATATTTTATATAATTATTTTATGTATTTTTATTTTAAAAATAAAATATACATGTACTATTTTTATATTTATAATATATATATATATATATATATATATATATAAATAATATATATTTTATATGTATATATTAAAGAAAAAATTCAACCCCCCCCCCCCCAATCTCTTTCTCCATTCCAGCCCCCCTCCCTCCGCTCTTTCTTCCCTTTCAGCCCACCCCCACCCCATCCCACGTTCTTTCTCCCCTTTCAGCCCCCCTCTCCCACCCGCCATTCTTTCTCCCCTTTCAGCCCCATCCCTATCCCCACCCAATCCACTATTTCTCGCCTTCCAGCCCCTCATCCTCTTCTTTCTTATTCAAACACAAAAATATTTTCATCAAGTTAAAATTTATTTTTTCAAATTATCTTATTAACAAAAAAATTCAAAAGTAAAAATCAAAAGAAATCTCATTGATGATAAGTGATTCAAAGACAAAATCGTCAATTTAATTTAATCTTTATCTAAATTTTGAAGGAGTTGGATTGAAGGTTGAGATGATGTTCAATGAAGAAAATTTTTTATTAGTGTTTTCAAGTGTGTTCTTGAGTGGTGTTAATGGAGGAAAGTGAAAAAAATTAAAGAAAAATGTTGTTCTTGAGTGGTGGTGTTAATGGAGGAAAGTGAAAATAATTTGAGGTTGTTAATGGAAGAAGTTGAGTGTTGTTGTTGATGATGATTTGAAAAAGAAAGAAGAAAAAAATGTTCATTTTTTTTTATTTTAAATTCATTTTATTGTATTTTAAATATAATATTACTGAAATTAATTTTTTTAACAAATAAACGCGCTCTCTTTTTTAAAAAAAAATATCATGTCAGCATTAGGGGGTGAAATAAATACACTTTAAAGATGTTAAGGGTGGTAAATAAACGAAAGTTAAGTTTAAGTGCTACCGTGAGTTGGGTGGACAAGTTCAGGGGGAAAAGATGTCTTTTCTCCAAACAAAAAATCTGATATCTTATATAATTATTGAAAATCTCAATTTTAAATCTATTGAGATATATAATTTACTCCCGGTACATCCAACGAAAATATTTTTTCCTTTGTTAAAATAAATAATCAGCTTTCGATACATTTTTTTTCGATCTTGAATCTGTTGAAATACATAATACATTCAATGAATATACATTTTTCCTTATAAAGATACATAGTGTGAGGGGCATATACGTATAATTTCATTAATGGTGAGACATATGTGTACCCAAAATATGACAAAGCGTATCATTTATCATAATTCAGAAGTATATTTATTCTTTTTTCGTTTAATAAAATGAATTCTGATTGGATGATTCGAATACCTGCATTTTAATTAAAAGATTTGAATTGAAACCCTTGAAAATAAAAATATTTCATAACAGACGTCAAATCGAGAAATGAATTTCATAATGCATAAATTTAATTTTAATCTAATTCAAATACAAACAACAAAATAAAAACATCAAAAGAGTGAGCAGTCAGCAACCACTAAAAAATTAACTTTTATTTAATAATCACACAGCCAATAAAAAGATTCTCCCACGTTTTCAATGCTCACTTTTATCCCCTTGGAGGAATATCAACTTCTTGCTCCTTTTTATTCATAAAAATAATAATTCTGTTTTTTTACGTGCTTTTGTTCTTTTAATTAATATAATACTTCTTTTATTTAAAAAAAAAATAATCTAGTTTGACTTGATATGAAATTTAAGAAAAAAAATAAAAAAATTTGAATCTTATGATCTTAAATTAAAGATATGTCAATTGTAATAAAACGTCCTTCAATTTTGTGGTCTTAAATATGCCACGTAAAAAGTTAAAATTTAAAAATTGACAAAAGAGGAAATGAATCATATTATTTTAAACGAATTAAAAAGAAAAATAAGTTATTCTTTTTTAAACGAAAGGACTATATATTTATCAAACAAACATTGAATTGGCAAAAAATATATCACACAAGCCTAAATATTGCATTGAAAATTTGAAAAAAGAAATACACCACCAATCTTGTCTAATTGGTTAGCATGTTTGTTTTATGATATCAAATATTAATTATTAAAATCACACGTAAAGTATTCTTATTTTTTGAGTTTAACTATCAAGTGTATGAGTTTTCTGTCTGAATTATCACTAACTAGTTAGCAAAACAAACCTAAATTAATAATTGTTCACTTTTTTTTATCTAAAATTTAGGTATGAAACTCAAACAATTTTATAATTTAAGTGTGTTTTACAAATTAATCGATGATAGTTCAAGTAGAAAACTCACACACGTGATATTACAAATCTAAAACTCCAAAAAATGAAACACTTCGGATGTGTTTTATTTTCTCCTTTCCCTCTTGCTTTTATTGTTTACTTTTAAATAATGGGTGATTTAGATTTTAGAGTTATAACTGAATTTAATATTGTGCTCCAAGGACACGCAAATTGCGAAATAATCAAATAAGAAGATTATTAATGCTCAATCTTGTCAAGCATAATTGAAATAACAAATGATGATGATGATGATAATAAAAAAGAATAAACAATTAACACGTTGAAAGTGGGGGAATATAATTAGCTTCATTTCTGAGTCTAGGGATGGCAATGGGGTGGTGCAGTGCGGGTATGGTGTCGGTTTTTTCTAAATTCGCGAATTTAAAAATCGTTCCGCACCGTCTCACATCACTTTTAAATTCGCATAAACCTGTCTCATACTCATACCCGTGCATACTCACACCGCATTGCTTCACGTTTTTTTTTTTTAAAAAATAAAATAAAATTTGTAACTCCATTGAAAATCACAATATTTTCAGATATGCAATTAGGAAGTAGTAACAACCAATTTCTATTATATCTCTTTTTACTAAGAAATTGTCAAAGGAGTATAATAAGATGAATCAATAAATTAAAATTAGAAATCATTTAATTTATTTGATAATTTAAGTCTTTGCTATAGATAAATTAAATAAGTTATGCACGACAAAGTGATTTAGTACGAAAAACCTTTAAATTTTTATTTGATATTTTGAGTTATAAAATTATTTTACCGATTTGAAAAGAAAAATTATGAAATTATTTATTTGTGGTGTTATATATGTCGTTTTAAGTATGATAAAATTTTAAGTGAAGGGTACATATAATTTTAGGTAGATCCACGATAATAATACTACATTTTAGCTTCTTCTTTTTTTAATTTAAATCCGCATATACCCGTAATTTGCCTCGCGCCGTTTTATTTAAAAAAACTACTCCAACCCGTTCTGCATCCGCCCTGCACCCACATAGCCTAAAACCCGCACCGCTCTATTGTCATTCCTATCTCCGACATAGTTGTCTAGCAACATCACCGAGTCAGAAAATAAGTATCGAGTGAGTTTGAGAACTTTAAGTTATAGAGCATCAGATTAATGGCTAGGGAGTAATGAAAATCATGATGCAGTTAAAATGAGGGGTATAGATATATTTAAAATAGGAGTGTACATGATTTGGTTGGCTCGAATTTCTTAAATATCAAATCAAAATATTTTCATTGGGTTTTTTAATCTACAAATCAAATCAAATCAAATTAATAAAATTTAAATTTTTCAATCTTTTGGAGTTTTTCATGTTTTCTCGATTTTTTTTGATAAAATCTTCATACAAATATATAATTAACTTGTGTTTCAAATATTTCCTTAGTCCTAGGCCCATAGCAAGATACAATTATCTTAAGTATTCCTTAAAATATAACATTAAATATTAAATAAGAAAATAAATTTAAGTTATATATTTATAACAAACTAAAGAATATATATCCAACATTATTGCCATTTCTAGTGTTTAATTAAATATTTTTGTTAGCATTAATATTGATTTAAGTCTTACTTGAATTAATTATTAATATATATGGACTATAAAACTTATTGGACCATTCAAAGTTCTAAGATTAAGTTTGAAATAATATGTTGAAAGATAAGCACAATGAGAATAGTTTAAGAAATATTATAAATTAGATCATAGTAAATATTTTTAAAAATTGTACAAATATAATATCTGATTGATTTGACCTTTTTTAGTTAAAATCAAACGAAACTTATAATAGTCAGATTCTTTTCAACACCAAATCATTAGTCTATTTTTTTTATTTCTTTTTGAGAAATTCATGCAAAATGACAACCCACTATAATTATTTACAACTAAAATGTCCCAAATTTATAATATTATCGGAAATGACTCATTTTGTATATATTCTGTAATTACATATATCTTTTTCTAAAATAGTCGTTCGGCTAAATTAATTACCTAAAGTTTTTGATCATTCAACCATTTTGATCTTCTACTGCTCCTTTGTTGGTCGTTCATCTTCTTCATTTTCCTCCTCCTTTCTTCCTCCCCCCATCCTCCTCGTTTTCCCCTTCTATATTCAATCATTAAAGCTTCTTCAAAAGCTTGATTTTAAAATTCAATCTACTGTAAATATGAACTGTTTCGAGTGAGTTATGTATTAAAAGATTTGAAACATCGAAAGAAACTCATATTTAAATTTGAAGTGATTTAGAGAAAATTTTATGTTGGTTAAATTAAATAGAAAAAAAGTAAAATTAATTGCAAAATGAAAACAAACCCAAAGCTTTTTTTCGGATTGGCTGATTTTTTTCGGTGAAATTCAGGTTGGTCATGTGAAGAGCTAATCAGTTTTGATCTTTTAATCGTTAACAGAGGATTGAAATGAAGACGAATGGATGGATTGATGTGTAGATTTTGTTGGTTGAAATTTTTAAAATTTAGGTGTTGTGAAAAACAACAGTTATGAAACTGGAGAGCAAGATGCACTCACTTTGTTTTTAGTTGAAAAACGCTTTGATTGATGTATTCTTTAGTATTGTTGTCTCCGCGAGTTAAAGAGTTATGAGGCTTATAATTTCTAATGAGCCAATCAGTTAAGTGTTTCACGCCTTATAATTTTCCTATGGTGATTAATAAGGGTGTGTTAATTACTGAGTAAAGCATCTAGTACCCCCTTGAACTATGACCAAATTTGCTACAACACACTCTAACTTCACAAGGATCGCCTATTACCCCTAAACTCAGTTTTAGTATATTTTTGTCATCCTTTTTAGCTGACACAAAAGAGTGTCAAAAATACGCTAAAATTGAGTCCAGGGAGGTAATAGGACTCATGCGAAGTTGAAGTGTATCGTAGCAACTTTGACCATAGTCCGAAGGGATATTGAATGCTTATCTCTTAATTATCAAAAAAGAAAAGAAAAAAGTATGTAAATGAAAATGAATTTTGGCGTCATTAGAAGAAGGAGGAGGAGGAGAAGAAGAGGAAGGAGAAGGAGAAAAAGAAGAAGAAGGAGGTGAAGGATAGGAAGAAGAAGAAGAAGGAGGTGAAGGATAAGAAGAAGAAGAAGAAGGAGGTGAAGGATAGGAAGGAGGTGAAGGATAAGAAGAAGGATAGGAAGAAGAAGGATAGGAAGAAGATAGGAAGAAGAAGAATAGGAAGAAGAAGAATAGGAAGAAGGATAGGAAGAAGGATAGGAAGAAGAAGAAGAAGAAGAAGAAGGAGGAGGAGGAGGAGGAGGAGGAGGAGGAGGCTACATGTTGTTTATAAAATATCGATATGTGTTTATATAATATTTATACAATATAAATATATGCTTATACAATATTTATACAATACAAATATGTGTTTATACAATATTTCTACAATATAAATATGTGTTTATACAATATTTTTACAATATTGATATACATTTATACATTATTTATAAAACTGATACATTCCATATATGTTACATATTTGTTTATGCAATATTGATACATTCCATATACACTACATATCTATTTGCATATCACATATACATGTTTATACACCATTTATATAATATTGATACATAAAAAAAAATTAAAGAAATAATTTTTTTCTTTTAATAAAGAAAAACGCAACAAAAAAAGTTTTATTTTTAAAATATTAATGATGGAAAAAGAAAAGAAAAACGAAGAAAATAGTCTAATGGCCATTTTAAGTAATAGTTGTCATTTTAAGTAATAAACAAAACCTTGACTATTTTTTTAAAATAATTTACTTTTTTATATATAATTAAAATTTTCTCTTTTTTTTCCGATTGCGGTTCATTTTTTTCACTCGGAGGAACCTATTTTCCTCTGTTGTGGATTCCAAATCATGATATGCATATTTTTCAGAGCAAAATAATCTTTTGCCCATGTTCTCTTCAGTAGATCCACTAACGTCTCTCTCTTCCACTAACGCTCCAGTAACGCTCCTCTTCTCCGACTGGTCGGCCGGCGCCGATGCCGACAACAGGTAAGAGTACCTTTTTTTGCCTCTCCCTCGAGCCCTCTCTCTCCCTAGCTATCTTAAGCTACTTCTCTCTCTTTCCCCCTTCCCCCCCCTTCTTTGCTATCTAGCCACTGTAATTGTCGACGGGACGGAGGTTTACGCCGGCTTGACTCAGGCGACGGCCACCAGAGCGCAGATCTGGTAACGCGCAGTAGAAGATCCAGCGACAGGTACAGTGACTGTGAAACTATGACGCTATGTAGAAGAGAAAGATTTGTGTTTATTCATGTTTACATAGTACATCTGCAGTGTATTTATATACACACAGTACACTAGAGTCATACATACACTAGAGTCCTAGTACAAGTATTAAACTAGATTAGAGTTTTGTTGTAACATGAATTCTACTAGTAACATGATATTAACTACTGAAGCTTATCACTAACAACTAGAGCTTATCTCTAAGAATCTTATCATTATCTTCAACACTTTCCCTCAAGCTAATTGGAGGTGATTTGATCACTCTTAGCTTGTCTATAAAAAATAAGAATGAGTTCTTTGCTAAAGCTTTAGTGTGAATATCAGCTCGTTGATCTCTTGATCTCACAAACTAAGTGACTAGCTGTCCTTGAGCCACTTTTTCTCGGACAAAATGATAATCCAGCTCAATGTGTTTAGTTCTGGCATGCAAAACTGGATTGGCGAACATGTATAGTGAACTTAAGTTGTCACAAAATAGTGTGGAAGCTGACTTGATGCATATACCAATATCCTGCAGTATATAAGTCAACCATGTAAGCTCAGCTGCTGCAGAAGCTAAGGCCCTATACTCAGCTTCCGCACTTGATCTTGCAACTGTGTTCTATTTTCTAAAGGACCATGATACACAATTTGCACCAAGATACATGTTGTAACCAGTGGAGGATCTTCTTGTGGTTGCACACCCTGCCCAATCAGCGTCTGAAAAATCGTATAACTTGAGTGAGGACTAGGAGGTAATGCATAGGCCATAAGTGATGGTTCCTTTAATATATCTGAGTATCCTTTTCACAGCTTGAAGATGCATAGAGTTAGGACTCTGCATGAATTGACTTACAGGGTTTACAACATGGGTTATATCTGGTCTGGTCAGTGTTAGGTATTGTAAACTCCCTACAATGTTTCTATACACTGATGGATCAACTGTTATTCCAGTAGCCTCCTGTAAGCTATGTTTTTTAGCTAAGGGAGTATGTACTGCCTTTGTGTTTGTCATGTACGTCTTCTTGAGTAGATCATATGTATACTTGCTTTGAGATAAGTGAATTCCATTTGGAAAATAGGTAACTTCAACTCCAATAAAGAAACTCACCTGCCCAAGGTCTTTCATGGCAAATTCTATGCTCAGCTTCTTCACAACTTCATCCATCAGCCTTGAGTTATTTCCTGTCACAATTATGTCATCCACATACAACAGTAGTAATATAGTTCCTGTTGAACTATGAAAAGTGAATAGCGATGAGTCAGCTCTACTGCACTTGAACCCAATATTGAGAAGGTACATGCTGAATCTTTTAAACCAGGCTCTAGGATCCTGTTTTAGGCTATACAATGCCTTTTTCAGCTGACAAACATGTCCTGGATACCTGTTATCAACAAAACCTGGTGGTTGACTCATATAAACCTTCTCTGCAAGACGTCCATGTAGGAAAACATTTTTAACATCTAGTTGTCTAATGGACCAATATTGAGTGACTGCAATAGATAGGACAACTCTGATGGTAGTTGCCTTTACGACAGGGCTGAAAGTTTCTTCAAAGTCTATCCCTTCAAGCTGTGAGTAACCCTTTGCAACTAACCTGGCTTTATATCTTTCAATTGACCCATCTCGTCTTATTTTGGTTTTATACACCCATTTAGAGCCTATTACATTCATCTTGGCAGTCCTAGGAACAAGAATCCAAGTCTCATTTTCATGCAGTGATTGTAATTCTTCCTGCATAGCGGTTGAACAGTGCGAAGAGCCAAGTGCTTCTTTGAGTGACTTAGGTTCACTTGGTGCAGTGTTGAACCTGTCTGCAGATAAAGAAGTATGAGACAAAGAGAGATTCTTAGCTTTTGACCAGGTAATCATAATATGTTCTACTGGTGCAGTTGGAGCTGAAACAGGTTCCCGAGTTGATTCTTGATCAGCGAAAAACTTTGAGGAATCAACCTCACATTGAATTCCCTTTGGATCTACAGTGTAGAACTTCTTTGGCAATTGTTGGTGATCACTCATCTGTAACTTGTCATCTACAAACAACTCATTGGAAGAGTTTGCCGGAGATTGTTCTTTTGTAGAAGTTGATAATTCCACACTGTCATGTTGAGACTCTTCTGGTGCTAGTACTTTAAGTGTTGGTGTAGCTGATATCACTTCCCCTGAAGTGTTATCCAAAGTAGCTACAGGAGAAGGACTTGATGAGTCAGAATTCTGACTTGCCAATGAACCGCTTGCCTTCTTGGCTTCTGAGAAGAGTTAAAAAAATGTGGCAAAATGAGTTGATCCTTCAGAAGTGTTGTTATTTTCCTGCACATAAGGTAGAGTTAGTTCATCAAAGACAACATGTCTTGATATGAATACCCTTCTTGTGGATGGATAGTAACATTTGTATCCCTTGTGGAGACTGCTATAACTAATGAAAACATATGGATATATCTTTGGAGAGAACTTGCTGCTTCCTTTGATGTAAGGAAAACATCTACACCCAAATACTTTCAAGCTATTATATTCAGGGTGTGCTCCATGAAGCTTATGAAAAGGTGTTTCCTTCTTAAGAGCTGAATATGGTAGCCTATTTATTAGAAAAACAGCTGTAAGGAAGGCTTCTGTCCATAGAAACAAAGGCAATTTAGCATGGAACAATAAAGTTAGACCAATTTTTACCACATGCCTATCTTTTCTTTCTACAATACCATTCTGCTCAGGTGTATTTGGACAAGAAATGTGTCTAACAATCCCACAATTTTCCAAGTGATTAATAAATTGCTAACTAGAGAATTCACCACCTCCATCACATCGGAATATTTTAATGCTTTTAGTGAACTATTTTTCAACCATCTTTTGGAACTTACTAAACACTTCAAAGAAGTCCGATTTTCTTCTTAATGGATAAAGCCATGTGTATCTACTATGATCATCCATAAACAGTGCATAAAATCCCATATGTTGTGAAGACTCAACAGGTGCAGGTCCCCATATATCATAATGAACTTTTAGCAAAGGTTCTTTTTCAACTTTATTTTTCAAATCAAAAGGCAATTTACAACCTTACCCATTTGAAAACTAACACAAACAGTAGGATTTTTATTCCAACAAGTGATATTGATACACTTATTTCTGTCTAAAACTTCTAAGTACTTAGAATTTGGATGCCCAAGTCGGGCATGCCAAACATCACTAGAACTAAAGCTACTCCTTGTCTGCGTTGCTGTCAATGCTAGTGGATTGTTGCCTTCCAATGCATAAATATCTCCCCTTCTAGATCCCTTGGCTAACTGCTTTCCTGTTTTCTTGTCCTTTACATCAAAAGTTAATTCATCAAACTCAATTGTACAATAATTGTATTTGGTTAGCTTGCTTACTGATAATAGATTCTTCATAAGTTCAGGAATAACTAGTACCTCTTTCAGTTTTAAGCCAGATACACTACCACTGCCAATATGTGTAATATTGAGTTTATTTCTATTTCCAACTACTATCTTATCAGATCCTTCATAAGGTTTTAGATTAGATAGTTTACCTGATGAGTTTGTCATATGAGTACTTGCTCCAGAATCCACATAGATTGCATTGTCTACATTGTTGGGATCATTTAAGTTGACAGAGGCTAAGGCTTGAGGCAAGTCATCTTCAGCTTGGTATGAAAAATCCCATCTATAGAAGCATTTGAGTGCATTGTGGTTCTTTCTCCCACAGATCTGATAAGCAGCAGAGTCTTGCTTCTCTTTTGAGGGATTTGCAGTGTTTTGAGTAGGTGGTTGGTTAGAGCTTTGTCCAACTGCTCTAAAACCCCTGTCTCTTGAGTTGTAGTTCATGTTTCCTCTACCTCTATAGAAGTTTTATCTACCCCTATAGTTGTTTTGCTTGCCATGATTGACCTGTTAAACAATAAAAGCAGTGTTGTGGTTGATTTGCTGAGGTTCTTCTCCATCATCTTCCCTGAGATCAAAACCTATCAAAGCATTAACTAATTGGTTCAGAGTTGGATAGGGAGGCTTACCAAGCATAACGGTCCTGAATGTCTTGTACTTGGGTCCTAGCCCTCTAGCAAAATTGATCACTTTACTGTCTTCATCCACTGGCTTGTGTATGGTTGTTAAACCATCACATATGCCTTTGAACTCCTTCAAGAACTCATCAATAGACTTGGATCCAAGTCTAATGGTTTGAAGTTGTTGCTTCAACTGGAACTTTTTGTCCTTAGTGGCTTGGGGGTATGTTTCCTCCAAGATTTCCCATATTTTCTTGGCAGTTTTATAGCCTACAATGAGGTACATAGTTTCTTCTGATAGTGTACCAGAGATCCAACTCCTCAATAACGCATCCTTCTCCTCCCAATCATCAATGTCACTGCTCTTGTCAGTATCTTTACCACTATTTTTTTCACTACTGGAAACAGTTTCATCAGTGGTTTCTGCCTTGGACTCGTCCTTAATGAGATAAGCTAATTTCATAACTTGAATAAGTTGCAAAATCTGAGTTTTCCATATCAGATAATTTGATGGCTTAAGCTTAATAGGAACAGAAGCAATGAGGTGGTGCAGTGAGGAAGCTGAGAGTGAGTTTGAGGCTGATGCCATTTTGGAATAGGACTATTTTAGCGATCAGAGAGTTGATTAGCGAAAGAAAGCTTAGCACTCTGATACCATGTGAAAATCTGACGCTATGTAGAAGAGAAAGATTTATGTTTATTCATGTTTACATAGTACATCTGCAGTGTATTTATATACACACAGTACACTAGAGTCATACATACACTAGAGTCCTAGTACAAGTTTTAAACTAGATTAGAGTTTTGTTGTAACATAAACTCTACTAGTAACATGATATTAACTACTGAAGCTTATCACTAACAACTGGAGTTTATCTCTAAGTAATCTTATCATTATCTTCAACAGTGATGATCGGCGACGCTCCGGCCGCCGTTTTCCGGCGAAGCTATTTTCAGTAACCAACTCCGAAAGAATAATTGACGGTACCATCAGCACGCAGGAGTACCCCGGTGACACCTAAAATTTGATATTTAAATACTGTTACCTATATTTATACTTTACTATTTATTATCTCTACCATTTCATTTGTTTTGTGTTGTCTCTTGTGAGTATAGTGTAACTGTCTACTTTTGTTTATTGGTGGATAATTGTTGTGTGGTTCTAGCTGCTAAGACGAATAGGGTATTTTGTGCGCGTTTTTTGTTTCCCTAATACTTTTTTGTTTTCCTGTTTTTCTATTGTTGTTGTGTTGGGTTGTCTATTGGTTGAGGGCTTTGTTTGGGCTTTGGTTTGGTTTTTAAGTGGTGGTTGTAGTGATTGATGGTGGAATTGGGTCATGTTCGAGGGGGTTGGGATTGGGGACGGTTTTAGGTAAGGGTGAAGTGGGGATAGCAGGGGTGGGTGTGGGTGTTAGGTCGGGTGTTAGGGTTGGTACGGTGAGGGGTGGTAGAGGTAGGTGCGAGGCGAGAGAAGATAGGTTAAGGGTTGGGTCTTAGAATATAGGGACCCTTCAGGGTAAGTCCATAGAGCTGGTGAAAATTCTTAAGAGGAGGAAGATTAATATTGCGTGTGTTCAGGAGACTAAGTGGGTAGGGTCTAAGGCTAGGGATGTGGATGGGTATAAGTTGTGGTACTCAGGGAGCGACAGGCGTCGGAATGGAGTGGGTATCTTAGTGGATGAGGAGCTTAGAGAGCATGTGGTGGAGGTTAAGATGGTCAGTAATAGGCTGATGATGATTAAGTTGGTCTTTGGGGGGTTTACATGGCATGTGTGTAGTGTTTATGCTCCGCAAGCGAGCTTGGAAGAGGAGGTGAAAGCGAGGTTTCGGAAGGCTTTGGACGAGGTGATGAGAAGCGTTCCTAGTTAGGAGAAGATTGTCATAGCAGGGGATTTCAATGGGCATATTGGGGTTTCGCCGGGAGGTTAGATGATGGGCATGGAGGTTTAGCTTTCGGTGATAGAAATGATGAAGGAGCAGCTTTGTTGGACTTTGCGAGGGCTTTTGGGCTGGTGGTGGTGAATTCGAGCTTGTCGAAGAAGGAGGATCACTTGATTACCTTCCGAAGCGCGATAGCCAAGACTCAGATTGACTTTCTGCTACTTAGAAAGGGGGATAGGGTTTTATGTAAGGACTGTAAAGTCATCCCGAGTGATCATCTTTTGACTCAGCACGGGCTTCTAGTGATGGGCTTGATTATTACGAAGAGCAAAAAGAGGAGGAATGAAGAGGGTCGGCCTAGAATTAGGTGAGGTGGATTGACACCTGTTAGTGGGCGGGAGTTATAGGAGAAAGTTATGGGATTGGGTGTGTGGGATTGTAGAGGGGACGTGGATGCTACGTGGGATAAGGCTGCCAGTTGTAGTAAAGAGACTGCTAGAGAAATATTGGGTGTTTCGAGGGGTCGGGCAGGTCGTCATAAGGGAGACTGGTGGTGGAATGAAGAAGTTAAAAAGAAAGTGGAGAGTAAGAAAGGGGTGTATATTAAGTTGGTGAAAAGTAAAGATGCAGAGGAGAAACGGGTGAATAGGGAGGCCTACAAAGTAGCAAGAAAGGAGGCTAAGCAAACAGTTACTGCTGCTAAGACAACAACGTTTGAAAGCTTGTATGCGGGATTAGAGGAGAAAAGTGGGGAAAAAGGTTGTTTAGGCTTGCTAGGGCTAGGAAGCGGAAGGGTCGGGACATCGACCAAGTTAAGTGCATTAAGAGAGAGGATGGTAGAGTTTTGGTGGAGGATGTCCAAATTAAAAAGCGATGGCAGGAGTATTTTCAGAGGTTTTTGAACGAGGAGGGGGACAGAGACGTTAAGTTAGAAGAGCTGGAGCTCTCGAAGGATAGACATGATTTTGGTTATTATGGACGTTTTACGATTGAGGAGGTCAGAGAAGCTATTCACAGAATGCGGAGGGGAAGGGCGACAGGGCCTGATGAAATTTCGGTGGATTTTTGGAAGTTTGTAGGTAGGGCAGGTTTAAGGTGGTTGACTGATTTGTTTAATAATATTTTCAAGATGGCGAGAATGCCTGAGGCTTGGAGGTGGAGTACGATGATTCCGTCGTATAAAAATAAGGGTGACATTTATAGTTGCACCAACTATAGAGGTATCAAGCTGTTGAGCCATACTATGAAGATTTGGGAGAGGGTGGTTGAGCGGATATTGAGGAGGCTCGTGTCTATTTCGGAGAATCTATTTGGTTTTATGCCTGTTCATTCGACGACGGAAGCAATCCACCTAGTTTGGAGATTGGTGGAGTAGTATAGGGAAAGAAAGAGGGATTTACATATGGTGTTTATTGACTTGGAGAAGACGTATGACAAAGTCTCTAGGGAGGTTCTTTGGAGATGCTTAGAGGCAAGAGGGGGTCCCGGTGGTGTACATTAGAGTTATTAAGGACATGTACGATGGAGGGAAGACTCAGGTGCGAACGCCGGGGGAGGGAGGGACTCAGAGCATCTTTCAATCGAGACAGGATTGCATCAGGGTTCGACTCCTAGTCCTTTTCTGTTTGCGTTGGTGTTGGACGTGTTGATGCAAAGTATTCAAGGGGAGGTACCTTGGTGTTTGTTGTTTGCGAACGATGTAGTGTTGATTGATGAGATGCGGGGGGGGGAAGGAAAATTTGGAAGTTTGGAGGCAAACCCTTGAATCTAAAGGGTTCAGGTTGAGTAGGTCCAAGACGGAATATATGGAATGCAAGTTGAGTGACTTGAGGCAAGAGGAATATGTGGTGGTGAGGTTGGATTCCCAGGATGTTTATAAAAAAAGATAGTTTTAAGTATCTTGGGTCTTTGATTCAGGGGAATGGTGAGATAGATGAGGATGTTTCTAACAGTATTAGAGTAGGTTGGATGAAGTGAAGGCTCGCCTCGGGAGTGTTGTGTGATAAGAAGGTCCCAGTTAAGCTTAAAGTCAAATTCTACAGAGTGGCAGTCCATTCAGCTATGCTCTATGGAGTAGAGTGTTGGTCAGTCAAAAACTCTCACATTCAAAGAATGAAGGTGGCGAAAATGAGAATGTTGCATTGGATGTGTGGACTTACTAGAGGGGATAGAGTTTGGAATGAGACAGTCCGGGAAAAGGTGGGAGCGGCTTCGGTGGAGCACAAGATGCGGGAAGGAAGGCTGAGATGGTTTGGGCATGTGATGAGGAGGGGCACGGATGCCCCAGTTCGTAGGTATGAGAGACTAGCGTTGGATGGCTTCAGGAGGAGGAGAGGTAGGCCGAAGAAGTACTGGAGAAAAGTGATTAGACATGATATGGAGCAGCTTCAGCTCACTGAGGACATGACCCTAGATAGGAAGGTGTGGAGGTCGCAGATAAGGGTAGAAGGATAGGTTGTGTGCGTGGCTGGTAGCTAGTAGTTAGAAGAGCCCTGGTATAGCCAGATTACTAATCCTAGGACTGTGTCCATAAGTAAGAGCTCTTTGTCAGGAAGTTTGGGGGTGGAGGGTGTCTCTGGCCGGTGTCTGTTACTACTAGGTGGGTGTCATTTTTCGAATGCCCTATTTCTTATCTCTTATTGCACATTGCACATAGTTACCTTATCTCATACTGCTTTGATTTATATTTTTATATCTTAACCCTTTTTATGTGATGCCATCCATCTTGCTTCATGTTTCATTATGTTTTTGTTTATTATTCCATATCTTGAGCCGGGGGTCTATCGGAAACAACCTCTCTACTTCTTTGGAGATAGCGGTATGGACTGCGTACACTTTACCCTCCCTAGACCCCACTTTGTGGGAATACACTGGGTTTGTTGTTGTTGTGGTGGTGGTTCATTTTGTTCACTCCTAATTTGAAGTTATATCCTGTGTAACACCTTGTATGAATCTCGCCTGCCATAACGACCATACCTCAGATATTTTTTTTCTTTACGTGGTAAACTGAGTAACTAATTTTGAGAATTCCAAATTAGTTGAATTGATCACTACACTCTTAATTAAGCTTATCTTGACTTGTCACTGAAATGTTCCCGGCCTTGGTAACTCCAGAACCAGATCTACAAGGATCACATGTCGATATAACAATATCGGAGAAACTCATAAGCTAAGGTTGGTACCGCGAGCCTTTTGCAATGTCATATCCGATCTGTCTTCAATTTCTACGTATTATCTTCCAACACCTTACTTATCATGTTATGTTAAAGTTTGATTTTTCAGTCCATCTGGATCCAGGAATTCCCGGCCTGTTTGCATACATACAAGGCCCATTTATACTCTATTCGAGTCTTTGTGGCTTTGTCCACCTTATACAAGATGATATATATGTTGTAGTTGTAAGCAACCATGTAAGATCCAATGCAAAATATTAATAAAGAAATAATGTATTAGTTTTACGTATACGTCAATGTTCCTGAGAACAAAATAAGAAACAAAAATCAATTTACTATTCCTTCTAATTTCATATATTAACTATTCATTCGTTCCATTTTATATGAAGGGGTTTAGAATACATATATTGGATATAGTAGAAGCGCACACACCTAATTTTCACAATAATAAAAAAGATTCACATAAAATAAAATTGAATTGGAGTAACTTTTAAAATTTTTGTGGAACAACTTAAATTTGATAGAAAATTGAGATTCTTCCCAGGAAATTGCATGTCATAGATTCAAATATGGATGACTTTAAATATTTGATCTCAATTAGAAATGTCTTTAAAGAATAATCTTTCTTACTTTTTAAGTATAGTACAAGTATCATTTTACCCCTCAAATATATTTTTTAAACTTTCCATACTTATTTGTCTTTCAAATTTTATTTTTTATTATTTTCACTTTTTATTTTTCCTTTACTTTTATTATTCTATTTTTTATTATTTTCCTTTAATTTTATTTTCATGTTTTAATTCATTTGTCTCAACTTTTATTTTTTTCTCAAGCATTATCTATTTTTTTTTCCTTTTTTTTATTCATTTGTCTTTAACCTTTATTTTTTAATTTTTTTTAATTTTTATTAGTTCTCTTTTTTTTTTCCACATTTTTCTCAAAATTTATTTTTATTTTTTCCTCTCATTTTTTATTTTCTCAATTTTTTTAATTCTTCGCTTTTTTCTTAATCTTTATTTTTTCCTTGTCTTTTTTTTCTCACTCTTTTTTTTTTCTTTATTTTGTTTGATCGCTTTTTTCTTTTAGTTCTCTTTTTTTCCCTCATTTTTTTTCAAACTTTATTTTTATTTTTCTCAATTTTTTTAATTCTTCGCTTTTTTCTTGATCTTTATTTTTTTTCTCAATCTTTTTTTTTTATTTCTCTATTTTGTATGATCGTTTTTTTTCTCAACTTCTATTATATTTTGCTAATAAATAAAAAAATTGAATAATCTGCAAAGAGATCTTCTTTTTTTGACATTAAAGCAAAATTTAAGGGCATGAATTGTTGTTACGAAATTCTATAAAAATTCTTGAGATGAGTCGTGTCTCTAAGACAAAAGTTGTAGAATATCTCATAAATAAAGGCATAACGTGGTAGTGTCAACTCTTGTCCGTGAGACATAATTTATTATTTGAAATTCCTCGAGCAAAGAGGTAAGAGTTGTAGAACATCCCATAAATGAAAACATAACGTGGTAGTGTCAACTCTTACTCGTGAGACATAATTTATTATTTGAAAGTCTTTGAGCTAAGTTTTGCCTCTAAGGCAAGAGTTGTAGAACATCCCGTAAATGAAAACATAACGTGGTAGGGTTAACTCTTTCCCATAAGGCATAATTTGTAGTTTGAAAGTCTTTGAGTTAAGTCTTGACTCTAAGGTAATAGTTGTAGAACATCTAATAAATAAAAACATAACGTGGTAGAGTCAACTCTTGGCCGTGGGGTATAATTTGTAGTTTGAAAGTTCTTGAGCTAATTAAGTCTTACCTCTAAAGCAAGAGTTGTAGAACATTCCGTAAATGAAAACATAACGTGGTAGTGTCAACTCTTGCCCGTGGGGCATAATTTGTAGTTTGAAAGTCCTTGAGCTAAGTCTTGCCTCTAAGACAATAGTTGTAGAACATCTCATAAATGAAAATATAACGTGCTAGTCAACTATTGCCCATGACGCATAATTTGTTATTTGAAAGTCCTTGAGCTAAGTCTTGCTTCTAAGACCATAGTTGTAGAACATCTCATAAATGAAAATATAACGTGGTAGAGTCAACTCTTGCCCGTGAGGCATAATTTGTAGTTTGAAAGTCCTTGAGCTAATTAAGTCTTGCCTCTAAGACAATAGTTGTAGAACATCTCATAAATGAAAACATAATGTGGTAGAGTCAACTCTTGTCTGTGGGGCATAATTTGTTGTTTGAAAGTCCTTGAGCTAAGTTTTGTCTCTAAGGCAATAGTTGGAGAACATCTGATAAATGAAAATATAACGTGGTAGAGTCAACTCTTGTCCATGTGGCATAATTTATTCTTTGAAAGTCCTTGAGCTAAGTCTTGCTTCTAAGACAATAGTTGTAGAACATCTCATAAATGAAAACATAACGTGGTAGAGTCAACTCTTGCCCATAGGGTATAATTTGTTGTTTGAAAGTCCTTGAGCCAAGTCTTGCCTCTAAGGTAAGAGTTATATAACATCTCATGAATCAAAGTATAATGTGGTAATGTCAACTTTTGCCCATGAAATATAACTTCTTGTTTGAAAGTCATTAGTCTTACCTCTCCAATGTAGTAGTGTCAACATTTGCCTATGAAACACAACTTATTATTCGAAAGTCATAAGTCTTGCCTTTATAATGTGATAGTGACAACTCTTGCTCAGCAGATGTAACTTGAATGGAAGAAATCAAAGAAAAAAACAAAAATAAGAAAAATTGTGAAAAAGAAGAAAATGAAGAAAAATATTTAAAAAATAAAAATCAAAGAAAATGTAGAAGTTGAGAGAGAATAGGAAAAAAATAAAGGTTGATAAAAAAAAGAAAGATTAAATAAAAATAAAGGTTGAGAAAAATTTAAAAATTTAAAAAGAAAAGAAAAAATAAAAATCAAAGAAAAAAAAATATATATATATATATTTATAAAAGTAGACGTTGAAAGATGTAAAGAAAAAAACAAGAGTTGAAAAAAACTAAAAAAAAAAAAAGAGAGGAAAGACAAAAGAAAAAAGAAAAAAAAAAGTTGAGAGGAAAAAAAAGAAAAAAGGAAGGGCTGAGAAAATTAAAAATAAAAAATAAAAATCAAAAGGAAAAAAAAAAGTTGAAAGATATAAATATGGAGTTGTTATTCATCATGAGGATCATTTATGTAATTTTTTTTTTTATTAGGGCATTTTGTCCAAAAAAAATATTAATTAGTAGGTAAAAAACTATTTTAAAGAAATTTTTTTATTTGAGACTAAAATTTGAAAGTCACCCTAATTTGCGCCTATTTTTTAAAATTCATCCGATTCTTCCTGTAGTATATAACTGTGCAGCTTCACTAAACTTTGCTAAGTTTCCAAAGGCAATTTCCCTTCGATTTATCACACGTTCTTTCCTTTTGTTTTAGAGTTACATTTCTATAAAAATATGGTAATTTTATGATTAGAGGTGGATTCAGGATCTACAGACTTCGGATGTTAAGTAGATTCATCGATCAAATTAATCAGAGACTTCAAATTCTAGATGCGCGCCAACTAATGGCTAAGGGATTCATTCGAACCTTTTCGGTGAAAACTTATACAATTTATACATGATTAAAATTACTTTTATGTATATATATAGTAGATATTGAATCCCCTTCGATTAGTTCGCGTGTCTACCTCTTTTGATTTTGAACCCCCATTTTGGCTGCTTCAGCTTTCTTTTATATTCTAAAAAAGAAAGCAAAAAAATATCTTTCAAAGTTACAAAGGGTTATATGCATTGAAAAAACAACGGAGTAATGAGGTTGTGACGGTGATTGATGAAGAAATTCCACGAAGTGGAGGACGAGAGAAGAAGCAAGAAGTGTGATGGAATTCATAGAGCCGGTTTAGAAAGAAGAATGGACAATTTTTTTACGTGTTCATCTTTTAATTTAAATAATAATTAATAAGAAATAAAAGAAAAGTCAAAGAAGAAACACAATTGAATAATTAATAAAAACTTGTCAAAATTAAGTTGTCGGATGAAACAAAAATGAATTAATAAAACTTGTCAAAATTAAGTTGCCAGTGGGTGTCAAATCCGTGCCCCTTTGGCAAAATAAAAGACCTTTGTCGCTAGCACTGCAAATCACTTTCATTCTCTAGGTGACAAGTTTATTATTTATACTATATATTTATATAGAGATTTTTCGTCGAAATTTACGAGCGACGTGACATGTTTACGAACCTTATTAGATCCATTCCTAATTACAAATATATATTCAGTGAAATCTTATAAGTAAAATTTGGAGAGAATTGAGTGTGCGTAGAGGTAAAGAGTATTTCCGAAAGATTCTCGACTCAAGTATAAGCAAATCCAATTACAAAGAAGAAAACATAGCAGTGCAAAACAATATATATCCATTCCTATCAAGAGTAAAATGGGAAACACACACACATATATATAAAAAATACTTTTGATTTTAGAACTTAAACAACTAAATTGAAACAATAATTTTTAGAAAGAAAATCAACTAATACAAAATGAAGAGAGTAAAAAAATAAAGCAATGCAAAGCCTAAATTTTTATTTTTTTTTAAAAAATATCAAAATAATGTAATAACAACCAAGAATAATAAATAGTAAAAACAAGAATTGTTATAATACTATCTACGATCCACTAACTCTCTACCTAAGTTCATGTCAATTTCAGAACTTGAGGCTATATTTTCTCTTTTTTATGTTAAGAACATTCAAAAACATATATGTAGACATCAATTTTACTTTGTTTATATGCGGCCGCCACCTCATAAGATCACTTCATGTACACAAAAATAATAAATAAAGTGAACAGTTGAACTACTCCTAAATTCGGTCCAAATGTTACTACTATCTTTTTTGTTCCAAATGATATGTTGCATTTAATAAATCCGAGGCAGTTATTATATAGTTTATCAATCAACAAAAATTAAAGCTACCAAACACGGACTAGAAAGGTAAACAATAAAAGGAGTCAAGAGTATAATTCTAAGTTGTTAGAATTATTAAAATTTGTTCTCGTATCGATATATATAATTTTGACCACACCTGTTAATATTTTTGAAGAATCTAAGCAATATATATAATTTTATTCTTCTCACCATTAACAGGTCTCATCTTTATTCATATCAATAGACACAATCTTACTACTACAACAACAACATATCCAATATATTTTATAATTGAGAATAAAATATACACAATCCATATGACTACCACATATGACTTTCCTATTTATGATTTCTGAGTTCATTGTTCAAAATGGTAGTATATTATATTAACTAATATCCACTCCAGAGACAAAGCATAACTTTATTCCTACTTTGGTAAAACTTTGGTTTTAGAATCCCACTTCCATTACATTCTCAAATTTTAAATAAAATAAAATATATAAAAAGAGAAAATAAAAGGCCTCTACCTCTTTCCCAATTCAGACAAAAGCTTTTCTTTTTTCCAATAAAAACGTTAATTCAATAGCAATTGTCCGCCCACGCTCCACCCCATCGCGTGTCAAATACTCTCTTTCTCGGTCGTACAATATACAAGGGCTCGTTTGGCATTGAAATTTGTGAAATTTGAAAAATATTTTTTATTTTTTAAGGGAAGTTTGGCGATAAAATTATAAAAAGTCATATAAGTTTAATTTTTTGTTTTTAATTTTTTAAAGTAAAATTTGATAGTCCTCCCATTTTTATTTGTTCCAAACAACATGTTTAAAACACAAGATCACAAATGTTTGTTACTTTCTTAAATTATATCAAATTCAAATCATATAAATAAATTAAAACAAAAAAAATATTTGAAATTGATGTTTCTAGAAATAATGTGTGCCATATAAGAATTTCAAGATTTTTTTTTTATTTAAAGTTGGAGGTAGATCTGTGCACTTATACGTATAATTTTAATGTCTCATATTTTGACATTTTCTCGATAAACTAATTCAATTTCTTTCACAAATTGATCTTTATTGCATCTTTTTTTAGAGGAATTGTATTTAACTATGAATACACTATAATTATTTTGATTGCTTTGGAGTAAAAATTACTTTTTAATAGTATTTTTCAAATTCTAAAATTTAGCTTCAAATTAAATGATCCAAATTTTCATATTTTTATCTCCAAACATAATTTTCAAAATCCAACATAAAAAAAATTAAATATATTCATAGCCAAACTAACCACTAAATTCCAATGAGACTCCAAAATTCATTTTGTTTGGTCAAATAACTATTTCACTATAATAATACTCCTCCCGTCCAACAATACTATTGACTTGACACAAAAATAATACCTAAATAATAAAAATAATATATAAATAATTTATTTTTATTATTTTTAAATATAATAAAATTTATGTCTCAAATAATAAATAATATTAAATAATAACAAAATAAATTATTTATTAATTTTTTAAATTAATATTATTAAATATATAAAAAATATTATAGAAGTAATAGAAAACTACTGAGGTAGAATAATAATGATCCTATCCTAAGTATTAATAATAAATAATACACTCCGCATCTACTCATAATCACTACTTCAAAAAAAACAAAAACAAAAAAAAAACTTTGAATTCTCCATTATTCTGTCATTTTTGACTTCCACAGTACCCATCCTTCGCCGGTAATTCCACAAATTCACCGAATTTTCATTTTCCGGCCACCGGAATCATGCCGGAGCTAATTCAAGCTAAACAAGTCTACGCGCCGCCGCCCCAGCCGCCGCCGCCGACGAGAACATTACAAATTTGGAAATCGCTATTAAATTGGCTCGCTTTCTTCTTCCAGATCTTTATCCAGATCCTTAAAGGAACGCCTTTCGTAACTCAAGTTCTCTCCTATTTTGGCCTACGTAATAGTAGTTCTCTTCTCTCTTCTTCTCCGCAGTTTAAACCGTTGCCGGATGTTGAGCTGCCGGAGGAGGAAGAATCTCCACCGTCAGCCGTCGCTCCGTCGGCTCTGAAAATCAAAGGCGGAAGTGTACCGGATAGTGTTGAAGAGGAACGTTTAAAGAGGCTAACGGTAAAGCTTTAGACCTTTAATATTTACTGATATTGATAATGTTTCTGTTTTAAAATAAAATAGTTGTCGTATTTTTCTTTTCTAGAGTTAATTTAACTAATTTTCAAAGCTGAATTAGATCACAGTAAATGTTGATAATACCTCTGTTGGAAAATAGTTGTTATGTTTTGCTTCTCGAGAGTCTGAGTTAACTAATTTTCATAGCTAAATTAGATTACAGTAAAGTTTAACATTTACTGATGTTGATAATACCTCTGTTCTGAAATAGTTGTCGCGTTTTGCTTTTCCAGAGTTAATTTAACTAATTTTTAAAGCTGAATTAGATCACAGTAAAAGTGTTGATAATAATACCTCTGTTCGAAAATAGTTTGTTATGTTTTGCTTCTCGAGAGTTGAGCTAACTAATTTTCTGATGTGCCTCAAGTTATACAAAGTTATTCCATGAGGCAAAATAAACAATAATAGGACTTAGTATAAGCTATACAAACTTATTTCAGGGTGTTTTTTTCTGTAGAAAAAGGGGCAGGGCAGTAGAAGAAGGTATTCAGAAAAAAAGGAAAAGGGAATTCTGGAGTGTTCTAGCCTCGAATGTCTAGGAATGTCGAAATCTGTGTAATCTTAGTATTATGTATTCTATTACTGAATTTCATTCATGTCTTAGGTTGTATTTTAAGGTGTTAGCAGTTTCCAAGAGGCTGTTTCGGAATTCTGGTTAAAATATCACTGTATTTAGTGTAAAAGTTAGTATTTGTTCCTTTATTTACTGTTTCCGACAGAAAAATCTATCATTTTCTAAATTAGATTATGGTAAAGTTTTATAGATCTTAATATTTACTGATGTTGATATTCTCTCTGTTACAAAATAGTTGTGTTTTGCTTCACGAGAGTCAATTTAACTATTTTTAGAGCTAAATTAGATCACGGTAAAGTTAATATTTATTGATGTTGATACTCCCTCCTTTCCAAAATAGTTGTCGCGTTTCATCTTTCGAGAGTCAATTTAACTAATTTTCAAAGCTAAATTAGATCACGATAAAGATTTCTACACCTTAATATTTACTGATGTTGATAATGCCCCTGGCCCTCTATTATAAAATAGTTGTCGAGTTTTGCTTCTCACGAGTTGAGTTTAACTAATTCTTGAAGCTAAATTAGATTAGATTAATGCAATATTTTAAAATTAATATTTAGATATTCAAAAACTATATGGGGAAGTGTTCCGTCATTCGTAGCTCTCTCGACTCCGCGAATCTCTACCGGAAGTGTTCCGATTAGTGTCGAGGACGAGTAACATTTACAAAGGCTCACGGTAAAACTTTGTAGACCTTAATATTTATTGATGTTGATATAATTGGTTCGCTGTAGTTGGATTTGAGTATTCCATTTTCCTTTTGGCATAATACATAAACAAACACTCAAATTTGACCTATGATCTGGCGAGTAAGCACTCCAACTTCGAGAGTGCACATCTAGAGACCTTAGTTTGGTTTCGATTGGCAACTAAATACTCCGACTCGTCCCCAATGTGTCTCGTGGACAATTGATGTTGACGTGACACATAAATTATGGAGGTGTCTAGAAGATCATTTCGTAAGCTGGAGTGTTTAACTAACACAGTGGAGATGAGTTGAGATGTCTAGATGTGTAATCACAGAGTTGGAGTGTTTACTTGCCAACGGAGATAACTTTGAGTGTTTGTTTATGTATTATGCGTTTTCCCTTTATTGGATCGTATGACTAAATGTTTTGCCATATAAAGGGGAAAAAGTTCTTCAGCATATAACTCTGTACTACTAATGCAACAAAGCTCTTTATTACTAGTACATATTATGGTTATTACTTATATAATTCTGTGTTACATACTGTTTAATCAGATGTAAAAGTCTGCTTAACTAATGCTTGCATAACTTTTGGGGCAAACTAAGTAGGTGTTTGGCCATGACAATTTTTTCACTTTTTTCAGAAAATTATTTCACTTTAGTGAAAAAAGTGAAAATAGTAGTGTTTGGCCGTAAGAGTTATTTCACTTTAGTGAAATTCACTTGTTTTCACTTTTTCCACTCCTATTTCTCTCATAAAATTCAAAAACAACTCCAATTTATATTCATGGCCTAACACAACACCAATAACAACTCCGGAAAATTATTATTTTCATGGACAAATGAGGCCTAAGTATTCCCTTTGTCCCAATATATGTGACACCGTTGGAATTTTGACAGTCAACCAAGTTTTCCTTGACTAAAATTAAATGCTTACCGATTTTGGATATGCTGATAAACTACTACGTTTTTAGTTGATATATCAGTTTTAAGGGAATGCTGATTAGAAGTTGGATGATTGCAAGATCACTTGCAAAGGAAGTTTCAGTAGGTGTTGATATCTAATATGGGAGAAAGACAAATGCAAAGTAGACACCAAGAATTTTAGGAAGCATTGTGTAGTTCAGTGTTTGATTTCTATCCTTCTGCAACTTGAAGCTTCAGTTCAATTCACTGCCAACCTAACTAATGTATGCTTATGCATGACCGTCTTGTTTGTTACTTGCTGTAGTAGGGAGATGGTCAATAATACATTTTTTTTCTTCCCCATTCTTTGATTCATGCCATAATAAACTCACGTACAGGGTAAGAGGATGAATTGTATAATATGATGTGTACAGTGGATGTAGTTATATGAAATTACCTAGTGATTTTTTTTTTTTCGGTTGGAATTTGAACCCGAGTCTCTTGTGATTTCACCCACTTCATTGGACGCTAGGCCAATCTAGTTAAATAGTGTGAAAAAGTACGCGCAGATTGGTCCAGGATGATCACAAGTCAACTTGCAAATTTAGTCTAAGCATATAACATGCAAAATTAGGAGTTAGCTTCAATCTGAATAGATGAATGGTATATATGGAAATCCAACTTGGTAAAAGGAGGAAGTTTTAAAACAGGACAACTATAATGAGGACATGCCTTGGAGAATCATTAATTTTCCAGAAAATGTGTCAAAGAATAGAGAATGTTGTGACTACAACATGCGCTTTTGGTTAGTAAGGTGATTGCTATTTTTTTGCAGTGTTATGGTATTCTTTTGGGTTTCTTCCGATCTCTTCTTTCCTTATTTGTTGGGAAGGTGGTGTAGTGGACAACGTTCCTTGAACAAATGGATTGTCAAATTAGCTGGCTAGTTTATGGTCATGCAAGTCTAGTGAGATTTTTGTTCGGCTTAAAACAGGCTTGAGCCAGCAAAGTGTTGTTGTAGCAAGTTTGAAGGCTGCTATATATGTGTAATAATAAGCCCTTTATTGATAATAGGTAGTGCTCTTTTATACTAGAGAGCCCGATATCAATAATCTTGAGTGTATGCCAGGTCTTGAAATTTTGAAGTGTTTAATAACGTTGTGTGATCAGCTGTCAATTACATGGCTGGCCACACCATAGCAAAATTTTTGACTGTCGTTCTATTAGTGCATCCCATATCCTTCATCTTTGCCGTTGGCTTGTGTGCTGTGCTCTGGTGTCACAAGCAGAGCCTTGATTTGCTGTGTCTCTGTCCCAAGACGTTAAGTACATGAATACACACTAACATCTTGGCGATTATGGTGAAGTGCCTTTGTCTCTGTCCCAAGAGGTTAAGTTCATGAATACACACTAACATCTTGGCGATTCTGGTGAAATGCCTTTATCTTTAGCCTTTCTTCAGCATGCTGTGTCTTATTTTAGATGTACTCATATCAGAAGGGGATGTCAGATGGGGGGAGGATCTTTTATTTTATTTTTGCTTTCTTGTTGCCAATTTTACATTTTTTTTTAATATTTGTCTATGTACATGACTAAATCTTGGTTTTGAAGAACATACCTCCACAGCTTAACTTGGTGAATAAAAGTTGTAGTTCAAAGAAGTTTCTGGCAGAATCTTTTAAGAGTACTGACATCTAACTGAATCCGAAAGTTGACTTGTATCAAGAAGACAACAACAACAAACCCAGTATATTCCCACATAGTGGGGTCTGGGGATTTTAGGGACAAGAGGGTCTGAATTCACTTTCTCTAACTGTGCCAACAACCTAGCTGAGACTTCGCATATCTTGCTTCTTGCAACATGGATGGATTAACTGCTGACTGTCAATTGTGTTGATCAATCTTTAATAGATATTTTGGTAAAATGACTGCCTTCTGGTTAGGTTTTTCTCACGTTCTTAGATGGTGGACGCAGGTGGTACTTGACTTGGATGAAACTTTAATTTGTGCATATGAGACATCAAGTTTGCCTGCCATCATTTGCACCCAGGCAACAGAGTCTGGGTTGAAGTGGTTTGAACTCGAGTGTGTATCTTCGGAAAAGGTAAACTTTCTGATTTATACTATTGATGGAATATTCTAGCAATTTTCTTTGAAATCCATGCTAATTCTCTTCTTGGAGGTTTTAGGAATATGATGGCAAACCGAAAATCAACTATGTCACAGTTTTTGAACGTCCTGGATTACACGAGTTTCTAAAACGACTTAGCGAGTTTGCTGATCTGGTTTTGTTTACTGCTGGACTTGAAGGTTAACTCATTACTTTCTAGTTTGACTTAGTTATCTTCCTTTTCCATTGATAACTTCATCCAAAAATATTGAGTTTATCGTTGTATGTGCATACAGGATATGCTAGACCTGTTGTTGACAAAATCGACCTTGAAAATTTGTTTAGCCGTAGACTTTATCGCCCTTCAACTATTAGCACGTAAGTAATACTTGTCTTTCTGTCTTTTACTGTTTTTTGTCTTTTCTATCTAGCATCATTTAACATGTTAATTGCGAGGCTAATCTGTTTTTTTAAAGAGTGTCATAGAGTAAATAAATAATCTGAAAGTAAATGGCATAAAAGAAGTAAAAATATGATGTTATTAGAAGGAAAATTGGATTCATGAAAATGTTTGATGCTAATAAGTAAATGTTGAACTCATCGGTGTGTTGTGCACCACACTTCTATCGAGAAGTCTACATGGACATTATAAGGATTGGCGCATTCATTCTTCTCTCGAGAGATGTTAGAGCTTGAAGCAAGAAGCAAAATTCTAATCCGTATTGACTCTCTGACAAAATTAGCTAAGAAAAGTGACAAGTGTAAGATTTGGATTCAGTTGATGACAGTGACAATAACATGCTTGAGGGGTAACCAGGGAGGTGTCGATGTCCTTGATGTGAATACACAGGCTGAGGAAATGGATAGATTTCGAATGAGGGAAAACTCACGTTGAAATTGATATCCTTGAGTTAATAGTTTGTGCGGAAGAAGATGAGGTGGAAATGGCTTTGAATGTTGTCATAGTGACATCAGTTCAGTTTTTCTCTCTTTGGTTTGTTTGATGGTGTAAATAAGTCATTATCATTTGAATACCATGTTGAATTCAAGGGTGATATTAAGTTGAACGCCGCCTATAGTCAATAATATACACACATAGATAAACAAAGTCAGGTTATAGTAAATCCTTTAGAAAACACCACATGGAAATAGAATAGCACGGCAATATGTTGAGGTGGGAGCAACATGGACGTATATAAGTCAATGGATATGATGTCGTGGGTATGACGTTTTCCAAATTTGTTGCTTAATAGTTTTTAATTATAGTTCACATGGGTATTTCGTTAATGATGACGGTTTCTGACCATCATGTTGTCTATTTTATTTTTTGATATGTTCTATTCTGTGTGAAATTTAAAGAAAAGACAAATGGTACGGATTTGGAAAATATAAACTCAGTATTTTCGGTTTCTTAAAATAGGATATCAAAACCAAAGCTAATTAAATTCGGTATCGTAGGGTTCTCCTTTTTTCTGTTTTGATTTTATTTAGTTCCAATTGGTTCAGTTCGTTTTGGTAATTCGTTTTTTACCAAATCATGAACGTTTTCCTACTATCAGTTGCTTTCTCTTGGAATTTTTGTCCTTATGAACTCTGCTTTTCGTTGATGCCACATATAACCAGTGGCAGAGCCATAATTTGAAGTTTATGAGTTCATTATTCTTTTCCTTTCGAGTTATTGGGTTCTAAATAATAATTTATACATATGCAATAAATTTGTTGAGACAAATATCGGGTTTGGAACAAAGCTTTTGGGTTCAGTCGAACCCATAACTTGTATTCTAGCCCCCCTGCCTATGACACCTGAAGTAGTTTGAAGTCACTGTTGTTTCTAGAGAAAAATCATCAAATACACCCTGAACTTGTCCCGAAAAGTCGATGACACACTCAAACTATTATGACGACCTATTACACACCTATTCTACTTGAAAGTGTATTTATTTGCACCCTGAAAGCTGATGTGGCACAAAGCTATAAATAAATAAAAAACAGGCACATTTATTAGAATTTATTTGTGTTTTTTTTTTAAACTTCCAAATCATTTTATATTTTCTCGTTCTTCACTTATCTTCCTCATCTCTTTCTCTATCTTCTTCAACACTCATGAACCACCATTCTCAACATTTTGAGCTTCAAAAAGCTTCATTTCTTCACTTCTTTTATTTTATTGTTGTTTCAAATTTTCATATGTACTTTTATCATTAGTATTCCATCTTCATTCTTAATTTTTTTAAAAGAAATTTCATCATCCATTTCACTAAAAAAAAATGAAATAAATTAAAATAATTTATGAATCACGGGTTAAAAAAATATAGCTTTTGGTGATGAAGAATTGTTGTTTCATTGAAAAAGTATAAATTTTTCAGTGGTTTGTTAGTGAGAATTTTATTTTTTCGACAGACTTAATTCAGCGATTTTTTTTTTTTGACATACCCAATTCAACAGTTTTTTGGCATACCCAATTCAACAGGGTAATTTTCATCTATTTAATGATCGATTGCCTTTGTATTGTTGATATAATTTCTCTGAATGTGTGAAATTTCGATTAAAAAAGACGTAGATCTAAAAGAAAAGAAAAAATAAGGTACTAAGGACAAGTACACACTGATGACATTTGTAACGGTGTTGTTGTCACTGTTGGGTGGTGAAGAAGAAGAAATCGAAAGTGACTTTTGACGGTGATAATGGTGATCTTAATGATAGATTTGATTATGGGTGTTGAATCTTGTGGCCTTTTTTTGCATTTTTTGTGGTGACAATAGTGATTATGTTATTTCGATGGTGATTTTCTTGTGGGGGCTGAAATTTGTGGTGATTATTTTTGTTTTTGGTGGTGAAATATATGAATTTAGTGATGGTATGGTGGCAATAATGGTGATTTTATGGTGTAAAATGAAGCAGCAGCAATTAAGTGATATTGAGGGGAAAAAACTTGAAATATGACATAGCATCTGATGTGGTATCTGATTTGGCAGCGAGTGGCATACTCTCCCATCATGTGACTGGTTATACATGCACTAGGGTGGAAATAAATTCAGTTCAAAATAGTATAGGTGTGTAATAGGTCGTTATAAGAGTTTTAAGTGTGTCATCGACTTTTCGAGACAAGTTTAGGGTGT
This sequence comes from Capsicum pubescens, assembly GCA_030864215.1. Lineage (NCBI taxonomy): Eukaryota > Viridiplantae > Streptophyta > Magnoliopsida > Solanales > Solanaceae > Capsicum > Capsicum pubescens. The sequence continues at coordinate 270,227,362 of CM061542.1, forward strand.
ATTTGATGACTTTTCCCTTGTTTCTATATTATATAACTACGGTAAATTTGACACTATATGCACATCACAGGGAATTCCGGGAACATGTGAAGGATCTGTCATGCATATCAGAGGATTTATGCCGGATTGTCATTGTTGATAACAACCCATTTAGTTTCTTGTTACAGCCTTTAAATGGAATCCCTTGCATTCCATTTTCTCCTGGACAACCCCACGACGACCAGGTATAAGATTTGAGCAGAAAATATTCCTCAAATTTTAGCCTACTTTGATCCCCCATGAGTTTAATTGGCTTTTATCTTTTACATTAGCTTTTGGAAGTAATCCTTCCACTTCTCAAGCATCTATCTGAGCAGAAGGACGTAAGGCCTGTGCTTCGCGAAAGATTTCAAATGCCCGAGTGGTTTCAAAAACATGGAATCCCTACTTGTGAATTCACAAATGTACGATGATCTTTTGTAAGTAAAGATTTTTGCTATTCCAAGAGACGGCACACCTATACTCTAAATTTGTTGTACAAGGTTAGTACCCTCTTCACCGGAAGAACAAATTTTTGTATAGATTAGTGCAGAGGAGTAGCCATTTGTGAAGACCCAAATTTCTAATCTATTAGATTCTTTTGTAACTTTGTTTATAGCTTCCATTGTGAGAAGATATTCATGTATGTGCAATTGTTGTAAGCAGTGATTTCCAATATTTATACCTTCCCTCACCAAAATTATGTACATATTTGATGATTAGTATCTCTCTCCAGCAATGGAGAAAGTGTTAATTTGTTTAAGCCTTCCCAGTTCTTAAAATTTTGTGGCTACAGCATATTATTGTTCTTTTTGTCTTGTAAAGTAGTCTTCCTATCTATTCAAACTTCGATGGATAGAGTTATCCAATACTAGAGTTCAGTGGTGGAGCCAGAATTTTCATCAAGGGGGTTCAAAATCGAAAAACATAGGCACACGAACTCGCCGAAGGGTGTTAAACATTAATTATATATACATAAAAAAGAATTTTCACTATATAGAAATAGGATAATTTTTCGCCGAAGGGGGTTCCGATGAACCTCCTAATCACAAGGTGGCTCCGCCACTGCTAGTGTTGGTGGAAAATTTAGTTTAGCTTTTGTGTAAAAGTCAATGAGTCCTCCATTATGTTGGGTCAAGGGGGAATCAAAGTCGGGAGGTCATAAAATTATCCTGGTCCTATCGAACCAGTCACTTCATACCTGGCCTGAAGGAAGGAATGAATCAAGGGATAAGACTGTGACTTAGCTAGAAGGCCAATAGCCTGGTACCTCGTGAAATTAGTTGAGGTACTTACAAGCTGGTCTAAACATCACAATTAGTGTTTTAAACAAGCTAGTTGATCACAAGACCATGTTCTTGAAGCTCAGGCACCAACTAAAGGGAAGCAAGCTTGATGAAATGTGTTGTGTAGGAACGTTTAAGACTCCCTCCTTCATTAAGAAAAGCATAGCATTAGTCTGTACTTGACCGATACACTTATCTCTTCTTTAACTGAATTATTAAAGTACGATTTTGTAATTGGACAGAAGAATTTAACACCACCTTGATTTTTAAGTGATCAATATTTTGGAACAAATTTGTTTAGCTTAAGTGAAAAGAAGACCGAGATAAGAGTAGAATGACACAACTAAGCATGCACATACTAGGTCGCAGCTTGTATTTTCTTTTTGATGACGGTTGTGTAAAACTAATTACGCATCTAGACTATTCTACTAGATATCTGCTATTTCCCATGATCTCTTTGTGAGCCTGTGACATAGGCATCAGAAACTCTACCCACCATGCAATTCAAGTGACATGTTGCATGATAAGGTGTCTGGTGGCCCTATAACAACCATATTGCACTGTGTGGTATATATTTCCTCTGTGATCCACAATATCTTCCTAAGTACTTCCTATTCAATTCACCCTTTCTTATAGATATATAAAATAAAATATGTCAACGTTCACACCATCTTATCCTTTTTGCCAAGTGTGGCTTCTTGGAATAGAATGAAAGGAGAAGAAACAGTGTAGCCCATGTTGGATTTTTTGTTTAAAATTAATTAATTAAAAGTTTTTTTTTTATGAAAAAGGTGTCTTTAGAGCAAGGTTATATCCTTTATGAAAAGAAATATCTTTTAGTGAAGAGTGCTTTTGAAAGGTTGTGTCCTTTCATCATTATTTCTATTTAGATCAACTTTCTAAAATATGAAGTATATGGAGATATAACTTTCCCCAAAGAATTTTTTCTTCCCCAAAAGATGAAGTCTTGATTTTTTGCTTTCCAGAAGAATTTCTTCACTATTTGCTTAGTGCAGAATTTAATAGGCTTGCCATATCCGCTAAAACTATTTGCGCCCATAGCAATCTCACAGAGGAGAGGGAGCAAATATCATTTTTGGGAAAGCATTTCGAACGTGTTTCAAGCCTCTAATCCTATTTTCGATGTTCATATCACTAATCTTCATCTTTGTCTTCTTCTTCGTTCGTATTTATATGTGTTCATGAAACATATTTTCCAACAGCCCATACTGATAAAAACAGGAAGAATGGGTCCATGTATCTTCTTCGAGTCCGGTGCCAAAAGAGCACGCTTAGGAAGCCTTAAAGCTACGATTTGAAACTTTTGTTTTTAGGTTTTTGGATCGTGCTCTTTTGATGCCGGACTATGTCTTCTTCGTTCCTTTCTATGAATTGGCTTTTAGATGTTTAATACCAAATTTCTAATCTATTAGATTCTTTTGTAACTTTGTTTATAGCTTCCATTATGAGAAGATGTTCATGTATGTGCAATTGTTGTGAACAGTGATTTCTATTATTTATGCCTTTCATTACCAAAATTTATGTATAGATTTGATGATCAGTAGGACTCACCAGTAATTACAAAGTGTTACTTTGTTTAAACGTTCTCAGTTCTTAGTATTTTTTAGGGGCAATCCTTCGAGGCTATAGCACAAGTTAAAACGTACAGATGTTTCGTAATCATAGCAACACTCCATTAGTAAAAACATAGCATTAATCATTGGTTATATTTGACTGACACACTTAGTAGCCATTTGACCATGAAAACTAAAATTTTTCGGAGTTGGAGTTGTGTTTGACCATGTCTTTTTTTTTTTTTTTTTTTTTTTTTTTTTTGACTTTTCAAAAAACTTTTTTAACTATGATTTTATGCTCCAACTTTTACAAACTATCAAAATCACCCAACTAAAATTTACCTACTAATGGGAAAAGAACACAATTCGTCACTTTTATAAAAATAATTACATATACATGACCATATTTAATGAATTTCAATTATGACATATATAATATTTACATTAATAACCATTTTCTCATATTTGAAAATTTTAAATATGAATGTTATATTAACAGATCACTGCTTCCTATTTTTTAGGTAACAAATATTATCTTACAAACAAATTTATTTTTTTAGGAATTTATTTAATTTATTTTCTTTATTTTCCGTTCCTAAAAAATAGGAAATGATGAGTTGTTATTAAATTTTAGGGTGCCGTTAATTTATTTCTTTAATTTTCTTATACATGAAAGATTTTACTGTGTGAATAAATTATTTCTATGTAAAACATATTTTGCATATTTATGATATATTATATCATATACCATAAGTATATAAATATGCTTAGTATGTTTCTTTATACTTTGTATATTTATATGTGTGTATATGGTATATACATGGTATAAACTTCATATATAACACGCTTTGTATATTTTATGTTATAAATATGCTTAGTATGTTTCTTAATATTTTGTATATTTATATATGTGTGTATATGATATATACATGGTTACTTTGTATATTTATGTTAAAAATATGCTTAGTATGTTTTTTAATACTTTGTATATTTATATATGTGTGTATATGATATATATACATGGTATAAACTTTATATATAACATATTTTGTATATTTCTGTTATAAATATAATACTTTATATATTTATGGATATAAATATAATACTTTGTGTATAAAGATACCAAGTATTATGGTATACAAAGGTAACAGTTGCAGTTTAAGGTATAAGTTTGTTAAATTGGACATATTTTTTATAAAAAATATGTATCACCGATTTATATTTTAGCATATATATGGTATAAACTATTTATATTTGAATAGTATAATAAAGATGTACACAATATAATATATATAATCAAATTAAAAATAAGAATAATTTGTGGCAGTGGTAAACTAATCTGCTATAACTTTATTAATTCCATAAATATAGAAAACGATTATCCATTATTAATTACACAAATATAATTTCTTAAATGTCCGTATCACAACAGAAAAATTATTAATATTATTATTTTATAGTAATTAGGTAAAATAATGTCTTAAATAAGGGAGAAAATTAATGATGAGAGAGAAAAAGAGATATATATTAATTAGGACAACATTAAGTTTGAAATTATAATTATCTTATTCTTTAAAACTGTTATATACGTAATATTGAAAAAGTAATGTCATAAAGAGAGTTTTATGTAAAAATTTAAAAGATTGGGGTTATATGTAATAATAATAAAAATTGAAATTGGAGTTGGAAAATTGTGAAAACACCAAAAACCTGTTTTCCCTTTTTCAGAATTTTTTTTCGGAATTATTTTTCGAATTTTCATGGCCAAACACCACAATTTTCAACTCCAATTTTTTTTTTCAAAAAAAAAAAGAAAAAAAATTCATGGCCAAACGGCCCTTAATCTCTTCTTTAAATGAGTAATTAATGGTTATATGCTTTTTGGGGTAGTAATAATGTAATTGGAAAATAAAAAATATTTAATACCACCTTTATTTTTGAAGTGATCAATATTTAGCAAATTTGTCAAGCTAAAGTGAAAAGGAGAATGATAGTAGTTATTTAAAAAGGAACAATATAAAGAGATCTTATTTTCTCTTTTCACAATAATGGTGTTGGGCCAATTTCCGCATTTCTCAATTATTTCACTGAATATTTGCTATTTCCCACGGTCCCACGAAGTCAACTAAGTCAAAATCACTTAGCATCTCTACTAGAATTGAATTTTGATCTTCAATTCCATGATTTTCCATCTTATTTCATTGATTGGTAATAGGACACACACACTTGAGTAGAAGGTCAAAATGGCAGAAAAAGTGTGGATTCAGCAAAGTGTTATTCAAGATTGCTCTGCTCTGCTGGGACAGATCTAATTAATTAAGCATGCATGCATACAATTAGAATTATGTGATGATCATGATAATCTATGTTTTACTGCTCAAATATACTTCATTAAAAACACATTTTAATAAAGTGGTACAAATTGCGTACATTCTATCCCCATCAGACCTCACTTTGTGGGATTCCGACAGTGGATGTGATGTTGTTACCATTATTCATACTTATTTATCCAATGTTTTTTTGCTTTTTATGGAATTGATGAACGTTGTGATATGCATATGATATATATATGGACCGTATATATAATATGGTATGGAAAAAACTTTAGCTTTTATTATGAATATGATATATATGGACCATATAACATGGTATGAAAAATACTAAACTTTTATTTGAAAAGAAAACATGATGGAGTAGTTTATTTTTTTTCTTTTTTTAACTCTTGTTTATGAAGTATAGAATTCATGCATTACATAAGATAAAAATAACAAAATAATTACCAAATTAATAATCTGGTATAGCTTGCGTAAATTCTATTCTCTCCAGACCCCACTTTGTGGGATTCAGACACCGGATATGTTGTTATTATTACCATTATTCATAGTTATTTATTCAATGATTTTGCTTTTTATGGAATTGATGAACTGTTTGATATGAATATGATGGAATTTATAATGTGGCCACTTTGTGGGATTCAGACACCGAATATGTTGTTATTATTACCATTTTTCATAGTTATTTATTCAGTGATTTTGCTTTTTATGGAATTGATGAACTGTGTGATATGAATATGATGAAATTTATAATGTGGCCGGTGGCCCTATATAACAACCATATTGCATTATGTGGTATATATTTCCTCTTTGATCCACAATATCTTCTTTTAAGTACTTCCTATTTTAATTCACACTTTATTATAAATATAAAATATGTCAACATTCACACATCTTATCCTTTCGGTCAATTGTGGCTTCTTGATTAAAAAACAATGAAAAGAAAAGAAAAGAAACAAAAAGAATGGGTCAATGTGTCATAAAAAAAACAATCATATTTTTCGAATAACAAATAAAATGTGCCTTTTTGATGTTGGACTCTTGTCTTTTTCATTCCTTTTTATGAATTAATTTTCAGACAAGGAATTTTAAGGGCTATAGTGTAAAAAATATTTATATAGTTTGATATAAGTAAATTTTTGTGATAAATATTTTTTTGCTGATTTGAGTAGGAGCTTAAAATAGAAATGAATTTTTTTAGAATTTATGATTTTAGATATGATATACTTTTGAAACTTCAGATACATGCCACGATAAATGTGTGATTATGAAAAGTTTTTATGAAGAAAAATATGAAAATCTTAAAGTGATTTTTTTTTTTCTAAAATAGTATAACCTGTTATTCTTTTTGAAAATGATGTATTATTACTTTGTAAGATAAGTGCATAAATTTGAATAATTTTATTAAAATAATTTTAAAAAAGACTTTACTAGGTAATTTCGTGAAGTTGAGCGACCATTTTTGAAATCGACTCGAAATTGACATACTATCAACATGTTGCATTTAGGAATTTTAAAATTTTGGTATTTTTTAATAAGCTTAGCTACGAATATTTGGAAGTGAGCTGTTTGGAGCAGCTAAGCAAGATTATTTTAACACCTTAACTTTTATTAATATAACTAAAATGATTAATTAATTAAAATCGTTAACAAAAGTAACAATTAAATTATGTAGATAAAATCAGTCATGACTCATGTGAGGTGTCATTTGAGAATCTTTTTTAGTTAGACTAATCATATTTTGTAATTAAATTATAATTATTTTTGCCAGTTTAATATATCATTATCTACTTGACATTTGGTACACATTTCAGTATATATAAGGTAAAAAGGGGTTGATTTTCATATGTGGTCCATTATTGAGTTTTATCATAATAGTAAATAGAAAATTATTTTTTTATTACACTGAAATAATTAAATAACTAAAATGCTCAATAATTTTTTTGCACATTTAAGATATTGAACTTTAGTTACTCAGTAACGAGATATTAAATCACAATAATTCATATCATTCCACATTACACCAGTACAATCATCTCAGCTTTATTATTTTAGTGATAAATTTAGTGATTTTATTTCTATATTTGACAACATTTAATTATATTTATATGACAATAAGATTATCAAAAATGAAATAAAATAATCTCATAATTTATTTATTTATTTTACCTAAAAAGCAAAAAAAGAGACATATGACCAAATTGCATTTATGACTCGTCCTGTTCAGTATATGGACACTGCAAAATAGAATCGTTCAAACATAATGGCTGAGCGTCCCTATACATTCAATCAAATTAATTTTTGTACCCCCTTCCCATTTTATTTTAATAAAAGAACTTTATAATATATAACTTTCAAAATAATTAATTTTATAGATAAAATAATTATTAAATTAATTCTGTTTTAATTTTATTATGATAACAACAAAAATATACTCAGTAATTTCTCATAAAATGAATTTTGAAAAGAATAAAATGTTCACAGACCTTATCACTACGTTTTGAAGGTAAAAAAACTATTTTCGAAAAATTCTTGACCTCAAGTAAAGCAACAGAAAGTAGTAACAATGAGAAAAACGATGGTGAATAAAAATATGACAACCAATATATGACAACCAATAGTAACACAATGTGGACAATATATCTAAGAAATCATAAAATCAACAATCAGGCGTGATCAGTTAAACATACTCCTCCGATTGCTTTTACTTATCACTATTTTTCTAATTGGATATTTTAATATTTATACTAAACACTTTTGAAATACAAAAGATATTTTTTATTTTATTCTTAACATTAATTACTTATTCTTCAATTTTTTTTTTTTTACAAGTTAACATTTACTCATTTGTTTCTACGTATTTACTTTTGAACTCTGGACTTCCCCTAGGAAATTATAATTGAGATGTGTTTTTTACTAAACATTCATATTAGTTGAAATTTAGTTATTAAAAATAATTTTAAAAATAAATATATATTAAATTAAAAGTAAATTATAAAAGATAATTATTTTTTCTTAATATCTCATAAAAATAAAAATTTATTTTAAAATAATAGACAAGTAAAAGTCAAAGGGATGACTAATAGATTTAAATAAGTTTCCTAATATATCCACTGCAATACTGAATCTCTAAAATCTTTCCAACAATTTCTTCTTTATATCTTCAAATCCTCTAAATTTAAAATTTTCTAATAAGCAACTGTTCACACTTTATATCTCACAAATGAGAAAAAAATTCTGATGACGTCACCCTTCTCCGGCGCCGTTATCTTCGCCGCCGTAATTTCACTGTTGACATCTATTTTCCTTCCATTTTCTAACGCCCTCGGTAGTTCCGCCACTACTCTCGCCGTCGTCTACGGCGGCGCTACCACCAACACCACCACTATCTGCGGCATTATAGCATCTCAACCAATCCAAAAAATCTACTGCTGGTCGGAAAATCAACCAGCAGCCACCCAAATATCGCCGGAGGTATCGTTCACCTCCATCGCCGGTGGACTTAACGGCTTCGCCGGTATCGAAGCCGGTGGAATTTCACTTCTCTATTGGAACTCAAAATTTGAAGTCAAAAGGCTCTTTATAAGTCACTCTACCTTGTTAACGAGTGTTACAATGGGCGATACTCAAATTTGCGCTTTAACAAATGGTACACAAACCGTAAGATGTTGGAGAGATCACACAGAGCAACCCCCTCCGTTGGCTCAATTCATGTCTATTTCATCCGGGTTAGGATTTTCATGCGGGATATTGAAGAGTTCTAACAGGGTTATATGCTGGGGAAATAATAGCGAAATTGCTGAAGCTATTCAGTATGGTTTCGAGAATATTACACTGGTGAATATATTTGTTGGAGGGAAACATGCTTGTGCGATGAATACTTCGGGTTTCGTAATTTGCAGAGGAGATAATGGAAATGGTCAATTAGATATTCCATCAAGTTTTGCTTACGAGTATTATGGATTAGCTCTAGGTGAAAAACATACTTGTGGTATTCGTAAAACGAATTATACAGTTGTTTGTTCAGGTGGGAGTGGTACATTTTCGAGTAATGTAACAAAAGGGTTTTCGTTTGAAGCGATCGTTGCTGGTTTAGATTTTACTTGTGGATTAACTAGTGATAATTTTTCTGTTGTTTGTTGGGGACCTGGTTGGACTAGCAATTTGTATCCTTCAGGTACTGAGCTTCCTTTACCAATGATTCTTCCAGGTCCATGTGTTCGGGATACATGTGTTTGTGGAATATATCCTCAATCGGAGACGTTGTGTTCTGGCAATGGTAATGTTTGTAGGCCTTGTGATTTTTTGGATCGAGTAGAATCACCACCGCCACCAGCATTACCACCGGTGTTTATGATGGTGCCGTCGTCACCATCTAAAGGAATGAGGAAGGGATTGTTGGCTTTTGTTATTGTTGGATCAGTTGGGGTTGTTGCGGGGTTTTGTACAATTGTTTATTGTATATGGACTGGTGTTTGTTTTGGGAAGAAGAAAATTCATAATTCCGTTCAACCTACTATTAGTACTAGTAATAATGCTGCTCAACAATGTTATAGTAGTGGTCAAGTTTCAAGATCATCGACTCTTAGGCGTCAAGGGTCGAGGCTAATGAGGCGTCAAAGGAGTGGAACTTCATCTATACATGGTGATAGGGCTGAGCAGTTCCTGTTTTCGGAGCTTGTTGCAGCTACGGATAATTTCTCTTTGAAGAACAAGATTGGTGCTGGGAGCTTTGGGATTGTTTACAAGGGAAAATTAGCTGATGGGCGTGAGGTTGCAATTAAGCGTGGTCAAACAAGTCCGAAGATGAAGAAATTCCTAGAGAAAGAGAGGGCCTTTGAATCAGAATTGGCTTTCTTGTCCCGACTACATCACAAACACTTGGTTGGATTAGTTGGTTATTGTGAAGAAATGGATGAAAGACTCTTGGTTTATGAGTTCATGAAGAATGGGGCGCTTTATGATCATTTACATGATAAGAACAACGTGGAGAAGAGTAGTAGTGTAGTGAATTCTTGGAAAATGAGGATCAAGATTGCATTAGATGCTGCTCATGGCATCGAATACCTTCACAATTATGCAGTTCCACCTATAATTCACCGGGACATTAAGTCATCCAACATCTTGATCGATGCAAATTGGATCGCAAGAGTGTCAGATTTTGGATTGTCGTTAATGTGGCCGGAGACTGATGCCAGCTTCAGTCAGCCCATGAGGGCAGCGGGCACAGTTGGGTATATCGATCCAGAGTACTATGGCCTAAATGTCTTGACAGCAAAGAGTGATGTCTATGGACTTGGGGTAGTATTGTTAGAACTTTTGACAGGAAAAAGAGCCCTATTCAAGACTAGTGAAAAGGGGGGTATGCCAATGACTCTGGTGGAATTTGCGGTACCAGCAATTATGGCTGGAGAATTGAACAAGATTTTGGATCCCAGAGTTGGGTCGCCAGAGTTGAGGGAAGCAGAGGTAGTAGAATTGGTTGCGTATACTGCAATGCATTGTGTGCACTTGGAAGGAAAACATAGACCTACCATGACTGATATTGTTTCTAATTTAGAGAGAGCATTGGCTGTATGTGATGATAGCCATGACAGCATCTCTAGTAGTCCAGCCTTCATTATTTCAGATTGACATTCCACGCATATCTCCGCGACAGATTTTCACTGCTGTCACTAGACGATAAGTTCTGGTGGTTAGAATCGTAGAATTCATTTAACAATTGTTGTTAAACTGTAAAGAGTAGATTGTTTAGTAGTGTCTCCAAGTGATTAGTAAATTATTGATAGTTTGGAGTGAAATTCTTTTCATTCCTAGAGGGATACAATCTTTACCACTCCTTTAGCTTCTTCTTGATAGGACTAACTGACTTGTGGTCATTGTTCTTTTGTGTAAAGGTACTTAATGCACAAAAATCCAATTGTTGAATTGGCAATTCACGAGTATTAAGATGAGGGAAAATTTCAAAAAATAACAACTATAGAGCCTTAATTGTAACTTTTATAGTAACAGTTTTAAAATTATAAAAAATAGCAATATGTATTTTGTATTTCAGTAAACTGTTGCTATTTAAATACATATACAATCAGAGATTCCCTTCCTAATTTAATGCTAATCCGTTTGTGTTAATTTATGACACATTTAATTTTACAAATTCCTTTACCTTATAAAACTCTTTTTTTTTTACCACAACTGTTAAATTACAGCTACTAATTGAAATTTAAAAAACGTTTTCTATAATCAACAACTCAAATCAAATTCAAAATACAGATTCAAATTTAAAAACATTTCCCTTCATGGTATTTTTTTTTTGCTGATCGTCTAAATTTTGAAGAGAAGATTGAAAATACGACGGTGCAATTACAGGTATCGATAAACAAACTTGATTCTATTTGTGATTTTCATAAAATAAAATTGCGAAAATTACTGAAAAACTTGTAACAAAATTGCGTAACAGTCGCAGAATTAAAAAATTTGAGATCGTATATGAATTTTATCAGTTCTAAAAAAAAATGATTTGATCGAAATTCTTTTTTTAAAATTCAAAGTTATCTGTGTCGTTATGTAATGTGAAGATTGAGATGCAATTGTTATACGTTAAATTTGAATTTTAGTCGATGATAACTAGTATTTGAATAAAAGATTTCTTTTCGTTGGAATTCGTTTTGCAATTTTGTATATATACAAATTACTTGTTGTATATAGTACCTATTTGATATTTAATTTTATTTTTACTGTTTTTTGATGTTCTGGAGATCGACAATGGGGAAGCATACCTGCTCTTGTTAAACACTCTTGTAGATGGACATATGAACAACATTATGAAGATTACATATGTTTCCAATTATATGTATTTATAATATACATATGCAGTATTTTATGTGTAAAAATCATGTATTCTTATATGTATATTTTTAATATGCAGGACATATATTTCCTTTGGCATGTGGTGTACTTGATTCTGAAAATGATGCATCTTGGACTTGGTTATTTGAGAATCTGAAGAAAGCATATGGTGAAAGATAACATATGTGTGTAGTTTCTGATCGTAATGCAAGCATCATAAAAGTTGTTGATGGTGTGTACAATGATGTACCACATTATGCATGTATGCGACGTCTATGAAAAAATGTACAATAATATTGTTATAGTTTAAATGTTACACTTACAGTTTAAATGTTGATCTGTTCATGATGTAGCATTATGTCAAAAAATAATTGCTTTATTTTTTCATTAATAATTATATGATTCTAAATTTTGATAAAAATGTTTGATGTTATTGAACTTGTTATAGTTAAATTGTTGCAATTTTTTTTATTGAACTTGCTTAACTTAATTCATTATGAATACATTGTACAAGACATATAACATCATTGATTTATACCTAAGAAACTGAAAGCCACACTTATCAATTTTTTAATCTGAAAAAATACATATGAGAATCTATTAAGTACTTATGCCCATCTATAAAAACTAAAAATAAGTTAGCATACCTTTATGTAATAAATAAAAAAAATTAAAAAATACATATAAAGACGTATCAATTATGTAATCAAAACTTTAAATACATATGCTTTTTTTTTTTTTTTAAATATATGCATTAATCATACATAAATATGCATTATTCATAGATGTATACACATAATTGAAAAAAATCTATGGATAACTCATAAATACATATGCATATATATATATATATATATATCCATAGTAGAAGCTATATTTTCAAACTTGCAAAAAATATATGCAATATTCATATATACATATGCATTATGCATAAATACATATGCATAGCTGAAAAAAAAACGCATGCATTACTCAAAATACATATGCATAACATGAAAAATTCAAATGCATATATAAAAAATACATATAGTAACTGAAATTTATATATTAGTTACTCAAAAATATATTCAAAACTGAAAAACACATATTCATACCAACATATGCATAACAGTAACGTACACTAACCACAAAAATTTTTATTTTATAGTTTAAACATCAAAAATCTAAATATCACATCAAATAAACATAAAATATCGATTTTCAACATTAAAGTAACATATGAAACCTAAGAAATATTCAACTAAATGTTAGTCCACCTAAAGTTAACTATTGTCAAATACAACAAATTCAAAATAAACGTCAAATATCATGCACTTCAGTATCTTTTGTTATCCCAATTTTCATAGGAGGCCTCATTGGTGCTTCATCATCACTTTGTGCTTTCTCCTCTTCTTTCCTCGAACCATAATGCCACAACTTTGAAGCATATCTCGTGCGAAGAAGATTTGAAACAACGTCAATATTTAAAACACATTCACCAAAAGTAAGGCACTCAGCATATGCCATCATATATAAACCCCAATCCCTGCAAATACAAATATATATCTTTATTATAACAAATACATCTTATACAATTCCTAAAATACAAATACATATTTTAAATTTAACAGATACATATCTTCACATTATAAAGACAAAAATAAATATATGAACATATTGTCTATAAAATATAAGATTATAAATTAAAAAATGCATATCTATATCGTAACAAATACAAATCTTACAATACCAAATACAAATAGATATCTACACTGTAACAAATACAAATCTTATCAGTACCAAATACAAATACAAATCTTGTCATTACCAAATATAAATACTTATCTATACTGTAAAAATTACATTTTATAGAAATCTGGTCGAAATATACTGACCCGCCGCTATCACATCACCGGAAAACCCATAAAAAGGATGGCCAAGACCGTCCCTCACCGGATCTGCAAAATCAACAAACCACCAACTAAAATTCAATCCCATTGATCGGTTTCGGCTAATACTCGCCGGTAAAACAACATTAATGTCGCTGGCGATCACAGTCACGGTGAAATTCATTGGATAGACCCTCCCTCCGTTGAAAATCCACCAGAAAACGCCGAAATCGACGAGTCCAATCGAAGCAACTAGCCCACCCATCGCCGAAAACGACATCCTTTGGCTTGAAAAACACCAAAAAAATCACAAAACACCAAAACAAAAAAAACGAAGAAGAAAGCAATATGAAAAAAATAAATATAAATTATATGAAAAGATGAGCTACAAATAATATGGAGCACAATGTTTGTTAACAGATTGAGAGATAAAAATGAAAATTAAAAAAAAATAGAAGATGCGGTTAATTGGAGAGAGAGAAGTGAATATTGCGTGAAAAAAGGGAAAAGGTAAACTTAAGTGATACAAAAGTGAGTGTGTATCAAGAGAGTCAAGCCAACACAAGAATACCAAGATGAACAATAACAATGCTAGTGAATCGAAATAGGCCACACACGGCTTCACTAAACTTCAAGGTTTACAAAAAATGACAAGATGATAGAGATTACAAGATTATAATAACAACAACAAGAGCAACAAAGTGGCAACAACTATAGTGAATCGAAAATGGCCCCACACGACTTCACTATGTTACCACACAAACAACAAGATTACAAATTAAAGATAGTAACTTGACATACAATATTCAAGAATCTAAGAACCCTAACAACATGAAAGGACCCTAAGACTAAAGAATATTATTACCAAGCTTTTACTTGGACCAAGAGGAACTCAATGACCTCAAGATCCTAGTTTCTAGCCAAGATTCAACCCAAGTGTCACTCCAATTGGGAATTTCGGTTTTGAGCTTCTCCAATGGAAGAGAGAAGTTCAAAATATTACAAGTCTTGTGTTCTCAAAATACCATGAATGAACTAACTCCAATATAACCTTAACACTATCTATTTATATTAGTCCACAAAAGGAGATAACAAATGACCATCCTACCCTTACCAAGGGGTGGCCTTGGAGTGTAAGTTTATTACACTTCAAGGCTCCTCTTCACACTTAAAAACATTTAATCAATTAGAAGGCTCAAGTACCAACTCACACAAGGCCATTTGCATGAACATAGCTTGGAGTTTTTACAACTCCCGAGCTTGGCTACGTGTGAATGGTCGTGAACTTGTTGGACAGCTTGGTACACCCGTATCATCCTCTCCATATTGAGAGAAATTTGACCTCAAATTTGATATTTGGTCATCCTCAACCGCATCCACTAGAGAAAGATCACACACGTTGAAAGTGTTGTGCACTTGGTATTCTGGGGGAAGGTCAATCTTGCAGGAATTATTATTGATTCTTTCAAGTACTTGGAATGAACCATCACCCCTTGGCATCAATTTGGTCTTCTTTTGAGATGGAAACCGATCCTTCCTAAGATGAACCCACACCCAATCTCCCGGTTCAAGAATGAGTTTCTTTCTTCCTTTGTTTGCCCGCTTTGCAATCTCTTGATTTTTCTTCTCAAGTCGAAGACACACCTTCTCATGCAACTTTTTCATAAAATCTGCCCGCTTTCTTTCATCTAGGATAATCATAAGATCACTTGGCAAAGGATTTAAATCCAAAGGGGTAAGGGGGTTGAGGCCGTATACACACTCAAAGGGAGTCATTCCCGTACTTGAGTGTATGACACGATTATAGGCAAACTCAATTAATGGTAGGTGTTCCTCCCAAGAAGTCAATTTTCCCTTAATCATGGAACGTAGCATAGCACCCAAAGTCCTATTTACTACTTCCGTTTGGTCATCGGTTTGTGGGAGGCAAGAAGTGGAGAACAACAACTTGGTACCAAGCCTACCCCACATGGACTTCCAAAAGTGACTTAGGAACTTAGAGTCCCTATCACTCACAATGGTCCTGGTAACACCATGCAACTTGACAACATTATCAATAAATAAAGAGGCCACACTAGGTGCATCATCACATTTAGAGCATGGAATAAAGTGTGACATCTTAGAAAACCGATCAACCACAACAAAGATACTATCCCGACCTCTTCTAGTCCTTGGTAACCCTAACACAAAATCCATAGATATATCAAGCCAAAGATGTAATGGGGTGGGTATCGGGGTGTACAACCCATGAGGTTAGAGTCGAGATTTGGCTCCTTTGCAATCTACACATTGGCCGTAAATCCTAGACACATCCTTGTGCATTTTGGCCAATAGAATTGCTCCTCCAATATTCCAAGGGTCTTTTAGACTCCAAAGTGACCCATTAGACCGCCATTATGTGCTTATCTCACAAACAACTCTCTCCAAGAGATAGAGGGTACACACAATCGCCTACCTTTAAACAAGTAACCGTCAAACTTGGCATAGGGATTTGAACCCCTAGCTGAATCCCACTTGTTCCTACCCCATTCTTCACATTCCCTATAGATAGGAGCAAAGTGAGGGTCCTCGGGATACAATTCCTTTAAGATCTCAAAATCCATCAATTTTGAAGACAAAGTAGACACAAGAACATGTTTTCGAGACAAAGCATCGGCAACTACATTGTCCTTACCCTTTTTGTAATGAATAACATAAGGGAAAGTTTCAAGAAACTCAATCCACTTGGCATGCCGTTTGTTAAGCTTATCTTGTGCCCGAAGATGCTTCAAGGACTCATGGTCCGTTCGAATCACGAATTCTTTAGGCTATAAATAATGTTGCCAAGTGGCCAAGGCTCTAATCAAGGCATACAACTCTAAATCGTACGTAGAGTAGTTTAGAGTTGCTCCTTTGAGATTTTCGCTAAAGTAGGCAATAAGCTTTAATTCTTGCATTAAAACCGTGCCTATACCAACTTTGCTAGCATCACATTCAACCTCAAAAGTCTTGTCAAAATTCGGCAATTGTAACAAAGGGGCCGAGATGAGCATAGCTTTCAAGTCCTTGAAGGCTTTAGCTTGTTCATCTCCTCACTTGAAAGGCCGATCCTTTTTAATTACTTCGGTCAAGGGGGCAGCAATGGTGCTAAATCCTTTGACAAAATGTCTATAAAAACTAGCCAACCCGTGGAAGCTTCTCACTTCACCTATGGTTTTGGGAGTTGGCCAATTTTTGATAACGTCAATCTTAGATTCATCCACTTTAACCCCTCTTGAGCTCACCATAAAACCGAGAAATACAACTTCTTGGACACCAAAAGAACACTTTTCTAAATTAGCATATAACTTCTCCTTTCGGAGGACATCAAACACACATTGTAAATATTTTACATGCTCATCTAAGGACCTACTATACACCAACATATCATCAAAGTAGACAACAACAAACTTTACGATAAAAGGTTTCATCACATGATTCATTAGCCTCATGAAAGTACTTGGAGCATTTGTTAGGCCGACTGGCATAACCATCCATTCATAGAGATCAAATTTGGTCTTGAAGGCGGTTTTTCATTCATCACCTCGTTGCATACGGATTTGGTGATAGCCACTCCTCAAATCAATTTTAGAAAACAAACACGAACCACTCAATTCATCAAGCATATCATCTAGCCTAGGAATAGGGTGATGATATTTTACTGTTAGCTTGTTGATGGCTCTGCAATCAACGCACATACGCCAAGTCCCATATTTCTTGGGAACTAGTAGCACTGGGACCGCGCAAAGGGCTCATACTCTCCTTGATATACCCTTTGTTGAGGAGTTCCTCAACTTGGCGTTGCAATTCTTTGGTATCCATTGGGTTGCTCTTATAAGTCAGTTTGTTGGGTAATTATGATCCCGACACAAAATCTATTTGGTGCTTAATTCCCCGAAGTGGGGGCATCCCTTGTGGAAGTTCTTTGGGAAAAACATCTTCATAATCCTGCAACACACAAGAAATCAAAGGAGAAATAGAAGAATTAGTGGGGTTAGTGTTAAAACGATATGCCAAAAGGAGCATGTGTGTCTCATCATCACGATCCACGAAGAGCTCTTTCTTTCTAACCAACATCACCATGTTTTCTTTTCCCTTTGATGTTGAGGCAGCCCCGGATATCCCCACTACTCCACCTACGGGTTCCCCCTTTTTTTCTTCATTTTTGTATTTCTTCCCCTTTTCTTTCAATTCTCTCATCCTTTGATGCAACTTGTTAACTTGTGAAGGCAAAAGTGGATAAAGTGTGACCTTTCGTCCATCCTTCTCAAGTGTATATCGGTTAGACCTCCCATCATGTTTGGTAGACCTATCATATTGCCAAGGTCTACCTAATAACAAGTGACACGCTTGCATTGGTATTACGTCACAAAGCACTTCGTCGTGGTAGTTTCCCACCTTAAACCGTATCACACATTGCCTCATGACTTTCAATTCGCCACATTCATTCAACCATTGCAACTTGTAAGGGCTAGTATGAAGTATAGTTGGAAATTTTAAGAAGTTCACCATAGAAACACTAACAATATTTGCACAACTACCACTATCTATCACCAAAGTGCACACACTTCCCTTCACAAGGCATTTAGTATGGAATAGATTCTCCCATTGGCTAGGATCATCTATCGCCTTACTAATCATGGCATGCCTCACTACAAAGTTTGGAACCACACACTCCTCTTCTTGTGGATAAGCATCCTTACAATCATCATCATCATCATTATGTGGCTCACTTTCGGGTTTCTCTCTATCTTGAGGCTCAGCCTCATTCTCTTCTTTTTCAAGACCCACTTCCTCACTAAGGTAATACAATATCCCTTTACTTAGGATCACATTGCATCGGTTTGGACATTTATTGGCTTTATGTCCCCAACCTTGGCACTTGAAACATTGGAGCCCTTTAGGATTAGGATACTTGTGAGCGTCTTGTCGGGGAGGAAATTTGTGGACTGTTTTAGGCTCAGGCAGCCTTATAGTGGCGGGTTGGTCCTTGTTTTTGGGCCAACTCGAAGATGGTTGAACCATATCTTTGCTCCTCGTCCAACCCGAGGTTGATGTTCCCTTTGCCTTGAATGACGACCTCTCTTTAAGCTCCCTTTCAATCTCAAGAGACACTTGGAAAATTTCTTCAACGGTATCAAACTTGTGAAGCGTCAAATAAGTGGAGATCTCTTTGTTCTACCTACACTTGAACCGAATGATGTAATGGCCAATTTATTCTCCACGATGATCAAGATTCAACATGAGTTGTTGAAACTCATCATAATATGCCATCACACTTCGATTCCCTTGTCGCAAATTGTACAACCTAGCAAGCAACTCATGACGATAACTTTCGAGAAGATACCGTTGCCTCATTAGATACCTCAATCGAAACCATGGTGGTGGTTTTCCATCAATCAACTCATTACCAAACCGTTTGACATATTCCCACCATGTGTTAGCATAGCCTTCAAAGTGAGCTATGGCATAACAACTCTTCTTGTCCTCCAATATATCATTCACTTAAAACACTTTATCACACACCGACTCCCAAGAAAGATATACCTCGGGGTCACTTTCACCCTTAAAGATAGGTAGGCTCAATTTGATGGTATTGATGCCTACGTCTCTCTCTTGGTATCAGTTTTCCCTTTCTCTATACCCTCGGTATCTTCTTGGATCCGTACGTCCCTCTCTCATCTCTTCTTCCCTCATATAAGCATCGTCAAAGGCTCCATACCCTTCATAATACTTTCTACCATATTCTTCAAAGTGGACGGGATGGTTTTGGATGTTTGGAACTTGATTTGGAGGGATTGGATTTTGTAGAGGTGGTGGTCTTTGGTTTAGTAGAGCTTGGAAGAGAGGGTTTGGATTTTGTGGAGGCATTTGACGTCCGAGTCCCTCTTACGAAACTTGAAGAGTTTAGGAATGGGTTGGTCTATTGGAGTCTTAGTTTAGGGGGTTATGAGTGGTTTTGCTTGCGGCATTTAGTGGAGCTAGTGAAGGATTTGGCAATTGTGGCCATGTTTCGGGAGTAACGGTGGCCGAGGAATTTCTATCATGTACACTTGACAAAACATGTCGAGGAGTAGAAGGACGAGAGTTCCTTTGACTCTCTACTTGTTCTAACCTCCCACTAATAGTCGTCACTTCTCCCCTTATGACTCCCACTTCCGTACTCAACCTTTCAAGAGCTCGGGTCATAGCCTCAAGAATGACCCTCATATTCTCCATTTCATTAGAATCCATGGTTTGAGATGTGGTTCCCTCCATTGTCAAGGTATCACCTACACAAGCAACAAACAAGTTAGTTTAAAACCTCTCCTCACTCACACACTCTTGGATCACTCACACTCGAGCTCTACAAGTGTTGTAGATTGGCTAGTAACCCATGAATCCTTAAGGTTTGAGTATGCTCTTGTCCGGAGTAGATTCTTGTTTGAAACTCAAAGAATTCTTGTCGGACTAGAGTCAAGGAGTTACAACGTATTCAAACGAAAAAAGCACACAAACAAACGATGACACGAATACAAGGCTTCAAAGGACTAATTGACAACCTAGTAGGAATGTACTAGCTTGCTAATTAGTTCTCGAGTCAATTAGAAGAAACTAAGAATCAATAATTAGAAAATAGAATATCCAAATTGAGCTTAATTAATGACGTGAACAATGATTAAGGTGTTGTGGCAGCATGAAATTGGTCACGGGTCCATACATTTTGTCAACAACTTGAAGCCTTAATCTTCACAATTTTGTAATGGATAACTTTGCTTTTTGAGGGAAAGTAAAGTCTTGTAACTTTTCAACTTTTTCCAACTCAAAAAGATGAGTCTTGACTTTACTAGTTCCACAAGACAAGGCTCCTTATTTTAAGAAAAAGTGGTTGTTAAGTCAAGGAAGTGATGTTGGCAAGTCTTTTCACAAACAACTTTACAACTTTGTCTTACAACCCTTTTGGATCTATTTTAGTCTTTATAGTGGTCAAGCTATGAGATGATGAGAAGATCAAGATGAACACCACAACAATACTTCAAGAACATAACCAAAATTCACCAACAATAGCCCACTTTAAAATCAAGCAACAACACACAAACTCAGCCTTCTTCAAGTTCATCATACTACCACTTCAAGTCCACAATAGCAATGTCAATATATTAAGCTCAACTTAGCTTTAGACACTTTTTGTGTTGATGAGAAAGAAATCAACACAAGAAACAAACTAGACAAACAAAAGAACATCTAGATATAAACACACAACTCCAATCTTGGCCAAGACAACAACACAACACAATTTTTTGGGCCAAGAACAAGATGGACAGATTTTTTTTTTCTGGAATTTTCAGATTTCAGCTACCTTTTTTTTTCTTTCTTTTTTTGGTATTTTTCAACTACCAAACCCAAGATTGATTTTTTTGGAAAAAAATCAACCACAAGCTTTGATACCAAATGATACAGAAGTGAGTGTGTATCAAGAGAGTCAAGCCAGCACAAGAATAACAAGATGAACAACAACAATGCTAGTGAATCGAAATAGGCCACACACGACTTCACTAGACTTCAAGGTTTACAAAAAATGACAAGATGATAGAGATTAAAAGATTACAATAACAGCAACAAGAGCAACAAAGTGACAACAACTATAGTGAATCGAAAATGGCCCCACACGACTTCACTATGTTACCACACAAACAACAAGATTACAAATTAAAGATAGTAACTTGACATACAATATTCAAGAATCTAAGAACCCTAACAACATGAAAGGACCCTAAGACTAAAGAATATTATTACCAGCTCTTACTTGGACCTATAGGAACTCAATGACCTCAAGATCCTAGTTTCTAGCCAAGATTCAACCCAAGTGTCACTCTAATTGGGAATTTCGGTTTTGAGCTTCTCCAATGGAAGAGAGAAGTTAAAAATATTACATGTCTTGTGTTCTCAAAATATCATGAATGAACTAACTCCAAAATAACCTTAACACTATCTATTTATATTAGTCCACAAAGGGAGATAACAAATGACCATCCTACCCTTACCAAGGGGTGACCTTGGAGTGTAAGTTTATTACACTTCAAGGCTCCTCTTCACACTTAAAAATATTTAATCCATTAGAAGGCTCAAGTACCAACTCACACATGGTCATTTGCATGAACATAGCTTGGAGTTTTTGTAACTCCCGAGCTTGGCTACGTGTGAATGGTCGTGAAATTGTTGGACAACTTGTAGAACTTGTTGGACAGCTTGGTACACCCGTATCATTAAGGGAGAAACACACGCTCCTCTCTTAAAAATTGGTAAAATATTGCTACTTTTGCTATAAGTTGTAATTTTTAAAAAGTACTGCTATTTATTGTAATTATAGTGTTAAGGATACTAGTTTCTGTAATTTTTCTTTAAGATAATGCATAAATGCGTTTTTCAAATATCAACAATAACAACAAGACAAAGGCAAGTTAATTATACAGAGTAGCCAGTCATACTAAATGTTTCAATCTTCTATGTTACTTGGACTCTTCAAAAAAGATAGACTGTGTGTCGGATTCTTCAAAGTTGTGTTTTTGAAAGATCCGGCCCGAATTTGACAACATTTTTTGTAAAGTCCAAGCAACTTAGCCATTCTTGAATCAGATTAGGGATGTCAACTGTAAACAAGTCATTTCATCAAGTGATTTTTCTATCAATTTGAAAAAAACCATTCGAATCAACTCACATGCCCCTCAATCATATTATACAGTACGACTATCTTCCACTCGCATAGATATGATTGAATGTACTTAGGCCGACCTCAATTCTGACTTTTTCTAGTAATATATGGTCGTTGAAGCTTACATCACCCAATAAAAGTGAGTGCCCCATCTTAATAGATGATAGACAATGGAGTAGACAGTAGTAATCTACAAAAGCTAAAAAGTGGTCCAAGATTTTGAAGTTTTTTGCTCTGGTAACACAATAGTATTCTAGCTTATGTAGTTTTCAGCCTTCCTACGTGCATGCGTCCGCCAGAATGCCTCCTTAATTTAGAATGAATCCAAGCCGAGACATATCTAGGTGAAGTAAAGAGCCCATTTCAAATAACAATAACCTAGTGTAATCTCATAAGTGAAGTTTGGGAAAGGTGGTGTGTACATATTCTTACCCGTATCTTCTAAAGGTAGATAAATTGTTTTAATAGACCTTGATTTAAGTAAAACATATCAAATAACAAATATGTAACGTAAAAAAAGTGAGGAAAACAACAATAGCCAGAACAAAAAATACAATTACTAAAGCAAAGAAAAAAAACAAGTAATATTAGAATGAGATGATATTAGAATTGAAGAGGAAGACACTAAGAGAGTAATATTAATAAAACTGAAAAGAAAGATACATCTACTAATCCCGTGTCCTAATCCCTAAACTCCATATTTTTTAATAAGGGTAGCTTACATAAATTTCGAATTTTTAATGGATTCTAACACTTTTTTCCATAATTTTATTTAATTACATGATATCCCAAATTTTAATATTTATGATACATATTTTTAGCCTTGACATATATACATTGTGATACGTTTGTAATTAGTGGTTTGTTAAATAACGAAGTAATTAATTTTCAATTATTACAGGGAGTAAAATTAGACACAAATCTTGAAAATGATAAATCTGATTCCAGATGTATCATAATGATACATTTCGTAAAATTACTCACTAATCATTAAAAATTTGATCACACGCCAAAATAAATAATTTATATATGTCAAATATACGTTAAATGTATCAAACATTTATAAATAAATTAAAAATATGAATCACTATCACAAAGTATATGTCATATGTATCATCAGTATTTCAACAACAAATGTATCATACTGGTAATGTATATATTTTGATAACTGATTAACAATACCAATACATATTTTTTCCCTTTTTGGGCAAAATTCAAAAATAACATACTTATCCCCTTAATTATGAGTTTCATAGCAACAGTTTCATAATTACATAATATAACAAGTTGTATTTTGTATTTTTGCAAACTGTTGTTACAAAAATACAAAAATACATATGATTTTTACTACCCTTATGATCGATATGCATTTTGTATTTTTGCAAACTGTTGCTACAAAAATACAAATACATATGCGACAAAATGTAATTTAATAAAAGTGTTGTTATTTTTTATAATTTAATACTTAAGTATGCTACTTTATGTATTTTTTCCTTTTTTATACTATTATATCAGTGTTACACATATCGTTTCTCACAGAATAAAATGTATCAATGGTGCACTTATAAAATGTATCACATAATTAAATAAAATACCATATGTATCACTTGAGAAATATCCAAACTAAATGAGGTTGGTGAAACCATTAAATGAACAAAAACATATGCATCATCCTTAAAATTATGAAAAGAATATACAAGTTCTTGATAAATATATTTATAGATGTATTAAATACATTTATTTGATACATATGATTGATACATATGTATATGTCTTGATACATATGATTGATATATATGTATATGTCTTGATACTTATGATTGATACATATAATCCCCCCTCAGTCATTCGTCCGCACCATCACCGCCCCCTTGGCTACCCCTCCCCCCATCGTTCATCCGCACCATCACCGCCACCTTAGCTACCCCGCACCTCTTCGTTCGCCCTCACCATCTATCACTTTGATCGTTATCATCAGAAATCTAACAACTGATTATTGAATTTACTTATGATTGATACATATAATTCACCACTCTCCCCCGGGGTGTTCGTCTGCACTATCACTGCCGCTTGGCTACCCACCCCTCCATCGTTCATCCTCACCACCATCGTCACTTTGATCGTTCTCGTCGAAAATCTAACAACTGATTGTTCAATTTCTCATCTTTTCCTTAATGGATACTGACTTGAAAGTTGAAAAAGAATTCAAAATTAATTAAAGAAAAGTTGATAAAAAAATAAAAAAAAGACAATGAAATTGGTGAAGAAATTGCAGTAAAGGAGATGAAAGTTGTATCAATTGATGATAATTTGGGAGAGGTTTTACGGGATGAAATATTTGAAAAAAAAAATCCTCAAAGATAAATAGATTACATGCATTAATTGTGGAGTAAAAGTAGGGTGAAGTTTTTATTCATATGCATCAAGAGTAAAATATAAAATCTAAAATTTTAAATAATTATTTAAAAAGTAAGAGATTTTAGGTAATAAGGTCTCTGTGATTTTGTGTAATTTATCCTTTTAATAATGCACAATTAATTTCTATAGGTAGAGCAGAAGTAGATGAGAAATATTGACTTTGAACATTCCATGAAAAGGCCATCAATAAAAGCAACCACCGGAAAATATGGCATGTGTAGATCTTTGTGGGCCAAAAACTAGTCACTGGAAAATATGGCATGTGTAGCTCTTTGCCGTCCGAAAACTATCTTTTGCCCCTCTTGGATAAATGAAAATGGAACTTTCAAATGGTATAAGTGAAATTATATGCGAACAAATTTTACTAGTCAAAACTATATGAATTTTGGCTAATACTTTTGTTATATTGCTATAAGAGGAATTGCAACTTATGTTGCTTTTTCTACAGTTTCTAAGAATTTACATTATAACTTTTAAATATTGAACTAATCTAACCCAATTCAATTTTTAAGATTAGTCATTGTCTCTCCAAAGTGAAAATGTACTCCCTTCTTTTTACATTAGTTGTCATATTTATCTTTTGAAAGTTAATTTGACTCATTCTCAAAGCCAATTTTGGTCAGCTTAGTTTAATATTTGAAAAAGAGTCAAAAATGCCCCTAAGCTATGTGAAATTGAAAGAAATGCCCCCCGTTAATAATTTGATCCTATTATGCCCTTTAAGTCAATTTTTGGTATCCAACATGATTTCTTAAAGACATTAAATTTATATTCAGGGGTATTTTAGATTTTGATAATGCTGAAGAAATAACGTGTTAATCTCAAAATTAGTCACCGTATCAACAAAAGCCTTGCTACCTAGAATCTTGGTGTAACTCCCCGAGAGTACAACCTGGGCGTCACACGGTGCTTATAGTCCCGAGGGACCACAACCTAACTTATGAGCTGGTACCTGCTGCGAGCACTGAATAATAATATCATAATTGCGAAAAAACAACTGATATGCCATAAGGTTTTATTACTGAATTAATACTGGAATATGAATCTAGCGAAACAACTGTCTCTGAATCTGATAAAATACTGATAAACTAAATAACTAACTGACATGTCCGAAAGCCTCTAAACTGACTGAATATGAGTTGATGGGACAAGCCCCACCTAACTCCAACTAACTACTAGATTGAAAAGTATAAAATAAAATAAATCCATCCTCGAAATATGAGGACCCACCACAGCTACTGCTGAGGATCTGAAAAGTTTATGTGCGATTCAGAAACTGGGCGTCAGAACCTATGATATAATACATCATAGCGCAAGAAAAAGATATGCGATCAGTACTTTGAATGTACTGGTATGCTAAATGAGGTAGGCTAATATGCATGTTTTCATGAGTGGAAATAATAACTGTCTGAATATACGTGTAAGCATGGAGTATCGAACAGAGTGCATGAAATCTATAGATACTGAAAACATGGGGAATCTATAAATACTGAGTATGCATGAAAGTCTGTAAATACTGAAATGCATAACCAAACATATAACATGTTCTGAATATAGTCTGTAGATACTGAAATATGATACTGAATCACTGATATCTGTATGCCATGGTCAAACAACTGAAACTGGATTATTGAACTGAGACTGTGACTGAGACTATGACTGAGGATATGACTGAGACTGTGACTGAGATTGTGGGAGGTATCATCTAAATGATATGCCCCAATCTAAGCTAATTGGGGTCCAACCTGTAACCCCAGATTGAAGAGTGTTAGTACCGTGCCACGAGTACTAACGCTAGCTGTGTGGATCCACTATACTGATGTACTATCCCGAAGGACTAATGGTGTCAAGTCTGAACTGACAGGTGACCCCTGCAAGATAGTCAAGCCTAAACAGACGGGTGACTTCTCATATCTTACGCTGGCTATGTAGTTCTGGAGTTTAGGGGCTGCTACTAGACACTCTGCCTATCTGATGGGAAAACCGCCATCCCTACACCCGCTCGGTGCTAAATCCTACTCCCAACTGATATACACTGAAATACTAGACTGTTTTGAGTTTAACTGACTGTTTTGAGTTTAACTGACTGTTCTGATAATGCTCATAATATAATCTGAAGTTATTCTGAAGATACCAAAATGAGACTAAGTAAACATCTATGGTTTTCGGTTATTCAATAACCCCAGGACTCAAAACAATAATAGTAAAACGACACTAAATCTTGGAGGACATAGCATGGAGGCTTTTATTAAATATTTATTCTTGTAAGCATGTTATCAAACACTTGATATGCATGGTGTATATAGAGCATGCGAATTAGTTTAAAGCTTATAGTAAAGCACAACTTCAATACCATTATCACAAATCATGAATTAAATCAGTGGACAACAATATTTAAACATATGGAGTGTAGTAATAGACATCAATTTCATTAAAATATGGTATAGAACAACATTCATGGAAATTCATTGTTCAATCATAATTTTAAAACCAAGATAACTTGAAGAGATAAAAATTTCACAATATAAATCGGATACTTGGACTATATGGGTGAAAGGAACCCATGGATGAATATCTAACATACCTGGGTTAATGAATTTGAGAGGATTGATGGAGAGTTCTTGAGATTTGGCCTTGAATTTGAGAGATGGGGTTTTTGTTCTTGAGAAAGAGGATCTTCAATTTAAGAGGAATTGAATAAATGATGATTATTTAGGTCACTTAGGGGTTAAATCTTGTATTTTAGGCTAATTAGGGCCGTGGAAAAAGACCCAAATACCCCTAAATAAATTTACAAACTCAGGCTGGAAAGTGAAAACCCTAATTTTTGGCTCCGACGTGACGCACCAAGATCGCGTTGGGCCACTGGAAATTTATGAGTGCCATTTTGGCCATTAGCACGACGCGGTGGGATCGCGGTCGCCCATTGGTTGAGATCTGGAATTTCACCACGACGCGGTGACATCGCATTGGCTTACTGAAAATTGCCAAATGTAAAATGGGACTCCTCCGCGACACGCCATAACCGCAGAGCTTCTCCGAAAAGTGACAATTGTGATTATACACTTCTCCGCGACGTGCTACGGGCCCAAATCACGGTGCTTTACGACCGAAACTAAAAATTTTCATAACTTCTTACTCGTTTATCGGATTAAGGTGAATCTTATATCGTTGGAAAGCTAGTTCAATTTCCCACAACTTGGTGGGCTCTAAACTAAGGAATAATGAGTATTTCAAAAAATTTATGTATGAATACTCACGTACTGAGGTTTAAATTATGCTAGAGAAATATGGAGTATTGCAATATCTCCCCCTTGGGATCATTTGTCCTCGAATGAGACTGATTAAGCTGAGAAAACTGATGGACTGAGATTACACACTGAATATGCATATTTGATGCATGGATTACATGAATGAACTGATTTATGAATGCATGACTGACATGAACATGATGTTCAACTGAAACTGAGCATGATAAAGAGAAACTTTAAGGAGATAAATACCTCAGACTGGATCCGAGTTTGCGGAGAAAAGATGAGGGTACTTGGTCCGCATAGCTGCTTCTGTTTCCTAAGTGGCTCCCTCAACGGACTGATTTCGCCAAAGAACTTTGACTAGTCGAACTTCTTTTTTACGTAGTCTACAAACTTGACGATCGAGAATTTCGACTGGGACTTCCTCATAGGAAAGACTGTTCTGAACATCTACACTCTCTAAGTGAACGACTACTGCTGGATCACTGATACACTTCTTCAACAATGAAACATGAAACACTGGGTGTACTGAAGCTAGGTCTGGAGGCAACTCAAGCTCATAAGCTACCTTTCCGAAATGATTGAGAATTCTGTAGGGACCAACATATCAGGGACTGATCTTTCCCTTCTTGCCGAACCTCTTCACTCCCTTTATGGGAGAGATCTTTATGTAAACAAAATCACCGAATTAAAACTCCATATCTTTTCTCCTCACATCTGCATAGAATTTCTGTTGGCTCTGGGCTACTTTAAGCCTTTCTCTGATTAAATGGACCTTTTCTAACGCATCAAACACCAAGTCAGGCCTTACTAATGCGTCTTCACGCACTTCAAACCAACCAATCGAAGATCTACATCTCCTTCTATAAAGAGCCTTAAATGGAGCCATCTGGATACTGGAATGATAACTGTTATTATATGCAAATTTGATCAAAGGAAAGTGGTCATCCCAACTACCTTTAAAATCAACTATGCATGCTCTCAACATATATTTAAGAGTCTTGATGGTCCTTTCTGCTTGGCCATCTGTCTGAGGGTGGAAGGCTGTGCTGAGGCGGACTTGGGTACCAAGACCCTTTTGGAATGCTGTCTAGAAATGAGAGGTAAACTGGGTACCTCTATCTGAGATGATAGCTAAGGGAACATCGTGCAACCTAACCAAATTTTTAAGATAGAATTTTGCATAGTCCTCGGCAGAATAAGAGGTATGGACTAGCAAGAAATGAGCTGATTTGGTCATCCCATCTACGATAACCCAAATAAAATCATGCTGATGACAGGTACGAGGAAAACATGTCACAAAATCCATGTTCACTTTCTCCCACTTCTAAGTGGGAATACTGAACTCCTGTATGGACCTACTTGGCTTTTAGTATTCAATCTTAACTTGCTGGCATATAGAGCACTTAGCTACGAACTCTGCAATATCCTTCTTATCCCACTCCATCAATAGACCTCCCACAAATCACGGTACATCTTAGTGGACCCTAGATGAATCAAGTAATGCATACCATACGCTTCTTTGAGAATTTATTTCCTCAAATCATCTACACCCAGTACACATAGTCGACCTTGACAATGCAGGACACTATCTCCCCCTTGGGAGAAAATCTCCACCTTTTAATTTCTGACTGATTCTTTTAACTTAACTAGGCTGGGATCCCTATCCTACTTTTCCTTAAATTCGGAAACTAGAGATGATTCTAAGCTACTCTGCACCCATACACTACCTTTTGCTGAATCGACTAAGTTGATATATAGTCGGACAAGCTGATGAACTTCCTGAGCTAACTTCCTCTTACCATCCTCAGCATGGGCAATACTACCCACAAACACTCTACTGATAGCATCAACTACTACATTAGCCTTGCTCGGATGATACAGAACACTCATGTCATAATCTTTCAATAAATCTAACCACCTTCTCTGGCGCAAATTCAAATATTTCTAAGACAACACATACTGCAAACTCTTGTGATCTGTGAACACATCAACATGCACCCCATACAAGTAATGCCTCCAAATCTTTAAGGCAAATACTGCTGCTGCTAACTTAAGATCATGAGTCAGATAATTTTTTTCATAAGTCTTAACCTATCTAGAGGCATAGTCTATAACCTTACCTCTCTGTATAAGGACACAACCCAAACCTACTCTGGATGCATCACAGTACACAACAAACCCATCTGAACCATCTGGCAAAGTAAGAACTGGGGCTGAGGTGAGTCGAGTCTTCAACTCTTGAAAACTCTTCTCACAGGAATCTAACCACTGAAACTTGACTTTCTTCTGAGTCAATCTGGATATGAGGGATGCAATAAATGAAAACCCTTCGACAAACTAACAATAATAGCCAGCCAAACCCAAGAAACTCCTGATGCCTGATGGAGAAATGGGTCTGGGTCAGTTTCTCACCACTTTGGTCTTTTAAGGATCAAATCTAATACCATCACCGAAAATAATATGACCAAGGAATGCTACTGATCTTAGCCAAAATTTGCACTTACTAAATTTGGCGAATAACTAATAAGTTGTGAGAGTCTACAATACTATCCTGAGGTGATCTGCATGATTATTTTCACTATAGAGTTGACAAAAATGTCATCAATGAAGACTATAACGAACATGCCCACGTACTTCTTGAACACTCAATTCATCAAGTCCATGAAAGCTGCTTGGGCATTTGTAAGATCAAAGGACATGACTAGAAATTCAAAGTGACCATACTGAGTTCAAAAAGCTATTTTTAGAATGTCACATTCTTTGAATCTGAGCTGATGATAGCTAGATCTGAGGTCTATCTTAGAAATGTAGCTAGCACCCTGAAGTTGGTCAAACAAGTCATCGATTCTAGGGAGTGCATATTTATTCTTGACTGTGACTTTGTTCAACTGATGGTAGTCAATACACATTCTGAGAGAACCGTCTTTCTTACGCATGAATAGAACTGGTGCACCCCACGGGGAGATGCTGGGTCTGATGAATCCCTTATCTAGGACATCCTTTAAATGTTTCTTTAAATCTTTAAGTTCTGCTGGAGCCATTCTATATAAAGGAATGGAGATAGGCTGAGTATATGGAAGAAAGTCTATTCCGAAGTCTATTTCCATTTCAGGAGAAACTCAGGGAAGATATTTAAGAAATACATTTTAGAATTCACTTACTACTAGAACTGACTCAAGAATTGAAGTTTCTGAACTAGAGTCTTTGACTCGAACAAGATGGTAAATAAACCTATTATAATAGATGACTCATCTATTGGAATCAACTTCAGGTTCTATAGTTCTGTAATATGAATCCCAATAAGTGAGTTATTTATTGTAATATATTACTTAAATATTGCAACAAATTACTCACCTGTTACAGCAGATAACTCATCTATTAAAATCAACTTTAGGTTCTATAGTTCTATAATATGAATCCTCTTTCCAATAGATGACTCATCTGTTGGAATCAACTTTAGGTTTTATAGAACTGTAACATGAATCCCAATAGGTGATTCATCTATTATAATAGATTATTCACCTATTGTAACATATGACTCATCTGTTAGGATTTACTGTAATACCCCGTACCTTTTCCTAGCTCGAAATCATCTCGAGAATGTTAGAACTTTCTTTGAAATATGAATACCCTTTTGTACATATAGTATTTTAAGATTTTCACTTTTTTTTTCATGTGTGAAATCGAATAAGTTTTCCATTGATACCAATTTCATCAAAATCCGGTGTTAGATGAGGAAGTTATGGCCAAAATACAGAAGGCAGTAAAACAGTTCAGGTACGACGGTGCAGGACGACGGACCGTCAGACAAGAGACGAACTGTAGAACACGACCGTCGCATTGAGGTAGTGATCCAGCTCTTTGGATGAGTACGAAAGCGAGGTCCGACGGACCGTCGGACAAGCGACGGACCATCGCACCATGGCAGTAGGTCCTAGATCTGTCTCAGTCCGACAGTGAGTCCAACGGACCGTCTATCCAGCGACGAACCATCGCATGTACTGCTCAGTTATTTTAAGTCATTTTAATAGGGATATTTTGGTTTTTTACCACCCACTTATATATACCCAGTTATATCCGGCCTCAGCTCATTTATTCACTATTATTTCATAACAACAAGATTAGGGTTTTCTCTCTAAGATTAATCTCCACGAATAAAATCTAAATCTTCTTCAAGAACTAAGAGATTTAAATTCTTCAAGTTCAAGAACTTTAAGAAACTCAACCTAGGTATACATAGTATTCATTGATGGACTCCTTTCGTCTATGAAGCCCAACAATCCCTTTTCTAAGTTCAAGTTTTGGATTTCCTTTATGAATTTCATGATTGGACTGCTCTTGTTCATGTTGATAATGAGTAATTGAATTGTATTCCATGTTGGGTGATAAATTTTATGTGGGTTGATTAGTATAGATATAGATTCATGCAAACTTATGACTAAACCCTTGAATGATGAAATTAGAATCGAATCATGATGTTTAATTGTTGTATAATATTGTTTACATATACTATGCCTACCATGTGTTTGATAAAAATGCCTAGATAAAGGAAAATTCCCAACTAGCATGATATCATAATATCCCCATGTATGTACAAGTTTATGCCTATCATCTGTTTGATGAAATGATTCAATAAATGAATTATGGATTATGGTGATTATTATGTGTTCAAGTATGTCATGCTTTGTCAATTTCCTTCTATCGAGTCCTGGGGGTACTTGTACCCAAAACATTAGCTGTGTGCCTAGAGCCATGTCATGTTTTCACAATACTCTCAGTCAAGCCATGATCCTTAGACTTCAGACAGTCTTATGACTCAGGAAACCTCAATGATCTCATGAACTCAGTCAGTTGTCAGATATCAGTAGTATTCCATCAGTAAATGGGATTCATTAACTCAGTCCATATTCAGTTCAGTAAATCATGGTCAGTGTCTATTCAGATGGGAGTAGAAATTAGAACCTAGTGAACCCAAGGATGGGAACTCACCTGCTAGTAGAGGGTGTGATTCTTAGAAGCAATCCTTGCATTCTAAAACTACCTATCCAACGTAGGTTGAGACATCATACCTGTTAGTTGAGGGTAGATGGGGTGGCTTAACCTACTAGTTGAGGGTTTCCACCATTCTCATTTGAGTAACTTGCTAGTTGAGGGTCACTCTCATGTTGTCCTTACCAGTGGTGAGGTATTAACACCCTTCTAATCAGGGCATAGATTGGACCCCGCTCAGTTATTATAGCACATTTAGGGCATGTC
Organism: Capsicum pubescens; assembly: GCA_030864215.1. Taxonomy (NCBI): domain Eukaryota; kingdom Viridiplantae; phylum Streptophyta; class Magnoliopsida; order Solanales; family Solanaceae; genus Capsicum; species Capsicum pubescens. Next base: position 270,260,928 of record CM061542.1, read on the forward strand.
AGTTAGATGACTACTTCCCACAGTTTCAATATCAGTATCAGTCAAGAACTCAGATAGTTCTTCAGATTTCAGGACTGTCAGATACAATCATCTCAGTTTAGTACGAAACTCAGATAGTTCCATCAGAATCAGGACTGTCAGATACATCCACTTATGTTATGAATTATATCAGTATCAGTATGTCATGTTATTAGTATTCAGATTCAGTGATCATGTTATCACAGTATTAGTGTTAGTTATTATGTCTCATGCATGTATTCTCACGCTCATGATAGTCAGTCTATTATTATTATTGTTTATGCATATGAACACCATGCATTCAACCTACCTTATATGCATACCAGTACATTCAGTCGTACTGACGCATTCGTGCTATGGTGTTTTATACCATAGGTTCAGAGACACGAGCTCCAGAGCATCAGTAGATTCCAGATATCAATAGTCAAAGTTAGCAGTGAGTCCTCATCCTTCTAGGACATGATTATTCTCTATTATCTCATTAATTAGTTTATTAGTTTGAGTTATTTGGGGACATGTCCCATCAACTTCTCATTCAAATAGTTCATTCAGTTAGAGGCTTTCTAGTCTACTATGTTCAGTTAGTTTATTTCAGTTGTTTTGGGTATTTCATACCCCATTCAAATGTTATACTTTTATCAGATATTATGTTACAGTTTGAACCTTATGGCCTTTCAGTTCATGTTTTCGAAATTATACAACATTGTATGCAGTATACAAGTACAAATATCAGTCATGGGTTAGCTTGTGGTCCTTAGGGGTCATAAGCACCGTGTAGCGTTCCGAGTATCAGATTCGGGGCATTATATTTACGATACTATTCTTGAAAAAAACTTGAAGCTTAATCCAACAGATGTCTCATCTGTTACAACATTGATAATGATAGTGTAGTGTATATAATTTCTTATGTTGTTGTATATACAATCATTAGTAATTTTATTAGAACTTCGTTATTAACTTTTTAAACAAATGTTTGTCTTTAGGTACCACCAGTGGAGAGATCAACAATAACAATAGGGGTGGATTGTCATGGTGAAAAGAGTGAGAAAAACAGTAGATATATTGGCATTGGAAGGAGGGTTAAATGGTAGATACGATAGCGATAAAAGTTTGAAGTGATGTTTTGTATGATGATATTTTGAACTCAATCATCAGCTATTATGGACTAATTTGTCGACCGAAAAAACTTGCACTAACTTTCAAGATAATCGATTTGGTTAGATTGTGTGCTTATCTCAGTGATTTAGCTAGGCCATTGTTAAGGATGTACGTGGTTAAAAAATTGATAGAGAATGAGAATCAGAATGTACAAGAATAAAAACAAGATATAATTGATGATAAATTGGATGATCTGGATATGAATAGTCCAGATGATGATCAAACCCCTACGCCCGATGTTGCGAGTAATATAGTGGGAAGTTCTTCTCAATCAATACAATCGGGCAATCTTCAAGATGACGAGACTAGTTTTTACAAGAGAATGACATTCAATAATAAGGATGAACTAGCTACTTATTTTTATATTGCTTGTTTGAAATGATTTTCGACTAAAAAAGCTGATTAATTTGGGTAATGTCTATTATTTTAGATGTACTCATCCAAACTGCAAGTGGTGGTTGAGGGCTGTGAAATTCTTAAGTTTTGATAGATTTGTTATTAAAGTTTATGAAAAGTATCACACATGTAGTTTTGGATCAAGTTACGAGCCATAATCACCATGTCACGTCAAAGGTCCTTGGTAAATATTTCAAAAATAGGTTCCGCAATGGCAAAGACCCTTCCACAAGTGAAATGGCCAATCAACTCCATACAAAATTGGGCTGTATGGTCAGTTATTGGAAGATTTACGCCCATAGAGATTGCAAAGTCTTTGATTAGGGGGACACATGAGCATGAGTATGTTGTCCTTGATGCCTACCGTTACATGCTTGAGTCTACAAATCTTGAAAGTAAGACAACGTTTCATGTTTTTGAAAATGGAAGGTTAAAGTACTTTTTTGCATCCTATAGTGCTTGAATTCTTGGTTTTCAACAACTAAGAAAAGTCATAGCCGTCGACAGAACTTTCTTGAGGATAAAGTATCAAGGAGTTTTGTTATCGACAGTGACACAGGATACAGAGAATTACATCATTCCTTTTGCTTTTTGTGTAGTGGACAAGGAATGTGATGCCTCGTATGCATATTTTTTTGAAAAAATGCGAAGCTATGTAGACAATACGGATGAGTTGTGTATAATTTCAGATAGGCATCCAAGTATCCAAAAGATGGGTTCAATTATCTACCCTTTAGCCCACTTTGATTGTTGCAAGAGGCATCTCAGAGAAAATATTCGAAATAACTATCACAACGAAAGGGTCGTGTTTCTTTTTCATAGAGCAGCTAAAGCATATGCTACAACTAAGTTTTTGACCATTTCAATCAAATAAGGGATATGGTACCCAGGCCAGCACAATATCTCGAACGTGTCGATTTTCAGAGATGGAGCCGGACATTTTGTCTGGGAAATAGGTACATTATTATACATTTAATATCTTGTTTAAGTTACAAGTTTGTATTGTAATATTGTATGTTGTACTAAGTGAATTTTTTGTACATGTATAATATTATGACGTCAAACATAGTTGAATAGATGAATTCAATGTTTGGCATTGAAAGGGAATTTCCCATTGTAGCACTATTTAATGAAATAAAAATGAGGTATGCCAATTTTTTTCACAAAAGGAGTATGCAGTTCGTGAACTCAAGAAACAGAGTAGTTCCAAAAATAAAAAATAAATATCAAAGAACCTCAGTTTGGAGAATAAGTAATTGGCTCATCAAATAGCAAATTACAAGTTCAGTATCGACGGTCATGATGATGTTGCCACGGTCGATCTTCAAAGAAAATCTTGTACATGTAGAGTTTTTGACTTGAACTAAATACCTTGTCCATATACTATGGCAGGACTTTGATCCCAATATGGTGCATGATACAAAACTCAAATTTATGAGTACACGTCTCTATATTATTCGGTGGAAAGATATATAATGGCATATTGTTAGAATATTAATCCGGTGCCTCCTAAATATTCTTAGGTTGTTCTTGCTGATCTTTTAGAGAGATTAATACCTTCTCCTTATATTGACCCAAGCAGTATCAAATTGGAAAGAAGACCATATAAGAGGAGGCGTGGAACCGGAGAAGCATTTCCATCCAGAAAAAACAAGTGCTCCATATGTAAGAGTGTTGGCCACAAAAGAACTGCATGCCCAGATAGTAATACTCCATGATTGTTGTAATAGTAAATATTCTTGTGTTGTTGTTTTGACTTTGATAGTTTTAACTCATTGTTGGGAATATAAATGTTATTATTTATTGTAAGAAATATATTTTTATTTATGTTCCTATAATTAATTTGTGCATTAATAAAAACGACAACTGGAAATTAACTACATACAACAAACTACAAAAATATTTTCAGCAGATTACCCATTTGTTGCAATATATGGTCAATCTGCTAGAAGACCATAATACAGTTCCTACCACTAGATTGTGTTCATCCAATAGATGACCCATCTGTTGCAACAGATGGGTCATCTTTTAGACAAACTTAAACCCCTTGCTATTGGATTGTGTTCTTCCAACCGATGAACGATATGTTGCAACAGATCTGTTGGAAGAACACAATATAGTTTTTCCATTGGATTAGATTTTTCCAATAGATGACCTATCTATTGCAACAGATGGTCCATCTATTGAAAGAACTCCAAACCTTTGTTTCTACTGGATTCAAAATTGTGCCAATTCAATTATATTTTTTGCGATTTTGTTTATGTGATATAGACTCAACCCAACCAAACTTAACTTCTTATAGTAACTGATTCTTCTTTTCACTCCAAGCGCTCAAACTACCTATACCCCTCAACATCTTAAGAAAAAGAAAAAGACATAATAAAAATTAAATAAGAAATAAAGTCAAAGTCGACCAAACATAAATTTTTTCATTCATTACATACAAAATACAAAACCAAATAAAATAAAACACACATTAGGTAGATTTGATATAAATAAAGTAAAATACATATGATAAAAGAAAAAATATAACCTAATTATTATTATTATTATTATTATTATTATCAACCAGATACCCATTGGGCAGCAGCAGGGCCCTCAAGCTTTGAATATCATGAAGCACCCTTTCTCTCATGGAGCTCAACTCCCATCAGAGTTCATGAACCAGCCTTTCAAGTTTCTGCATTGTGTCGAGCAAAATCGTCATGTCCCAAACTGGACCAGTCATATCTAGAATATGCATGTATTAAGTGAAAACTTAAAACACTAAAGAAAAGAAAAGAGTCCGAATTTAATACAACATATACTACCATCTGATAGTTTAACCAAAAAAACACGCCTTACATATGAACAAATTTCATTTTAGAAGAAGCAAATAACGAAAAAGAAATTTGCTTTTGAAAGAAAAGTGGTTGGAGATGTAATGGTGTGTGTTTTTATGAAAGACAAGATGCAAAAAATAAATAAAGTGGAGGAGACTGAATGAGTAAGGACCTATTTATAGAGGATTGAATTTGAATATGTTAGGTAAAAAATCACGTCTGTTCACCTTCTTTTTAATAATTTTATATCCCTTAATTAAATCAAACTGGTGACTTTTTGATTATTTAAATTAAAAAAATAGATTAAAATATAAAAAAGTGAAAAGTGACTTTTCATCTTTTTAATATTAACATTAGTTATTTAAATTAAATAACCATTTTTTATGATTTAAAATTGTGTTTTTCATTTTCCCTTATTATTTATTTATGAACCATTTTTCTTTATTAAATAATAAAAAATTCATGACTTTTTACTTTTTCAATAACTATTTTTTTATTAATAACCGTTTTTGTTGAGTTCTTCCAACAGATTGTCCATCTGTTGCAACGGATTGGTCATTTAAAAAAAACAAAAAACCTGAATTTAGTTCTTCCAATAGATGTCCCATCTGTTGCAAAATATCGATCATCTGCTGGGAGTACTAATAACCTTTGCTATTGGATTGAGTTCTTCCAACAGATTTCCCATTTGTTACAACTGATGGATCATCTGTTGGAAGAACTCAATCCAGTAGTAGCAAGGATTTCTCCATTAGATTTTTAGTTTTTGAGATTGTTGTTAACCTTTCCAGAAGAGAAACAAGAAAGGTTTTTAAGATGGTTACCCATTTAGCCTTCGTTGTTGTGTACACTACTTCATGATAGAAACATAAGATAAAAACACTATTTTGTTTCTGTCATTGATGGGCTAGGAAGAATAAGGTGCATGCAGATGGATGGATCCACATTCTTATGTAGGAGGTATGTATTACTGATCAGGTTATCGTGGCAACACACATAAAGTATAATGATTTTGTGAATGCTGTTTTTTACTAATTATGCATTGATCCTTCAAATCAGATCTTGCACTTTACGATTAATTTTCATAGGTCCAAACTGATAAGGCCGAGGGACCAAGAAAAAAGGTGGTGTTGATACCATGTTATAATTTAATGATGGTTTTTCTCATGTTCATGCTCTATGTTTTGATAAGTGATCAAGATTTGATGGTAGTGTAGTGATTCAATAGTGATTGGACTGGTTTTAATAGTGAAATAGAATTTGAGAAGGCCTTTAAATCCTCTCACTGCAGCAAACAAGAATGAAATCCAATAGAAATTTCCCAGGTCCAATTTATTTGGATGGGTTTCTTAAAAAGATAATTATTCAGCAAAACTGTAAAACCCCATAAAATCCTAGCTCATTTTTGCTCACCCTTCCATGTTAAAGGGGTCAAAGTCTTAGAAATTTTTCACTAAGTGTTAAGAATTAATCATTCTAAAATCCCTTAAACTTCGATGATTTTATTTTTGACCTTCCCAAGGTCGTATTGTTGATTTTAAAGTTGATTCATGATCAGGGTAGTCAATTGTACGTCTCAGGTGAGTTTTGAGATTTTTGGACCAGCGTAAGAGCGTGTTTGGATTTTCAAAACAGTAGCAGCCTACAAAAAGCCCATGATTCCCTCTCCATAGAACTTCTCTAGAGCCCGTACCCCCTTTCTATAGTGCCACTCCAAAGCCCGCACCTCCCTCCTCATAGCACCGCACCAGAGCCCGTGCCGCCCGCTCCATCTCAGACCGTGTATTTCCAGATTTAATTTACAATTTTCCAAGGGCATTTAGGTCTTTTAGCCTTCACGTAATCAGCCAAAACATAAGATTTAAGTCCCAAGAGAGTATTAATTATCTATTATTTCACAATTCTTTCAAATTAAAATAGCTCTCTTTCAAGAACAAACCATAACTCATCCAACATTCAAGATCAAGCTCAAGGAATCCATCAAGAACATTCTCAAACCCTCCAATTAAGGTATGTTAAGTGTTCATCCTTTGTTATCTTCTACCCTTGGAGTCCAGGAATCTCTTTTTAAAAGTTAAGTTATGAGTTTTGCTTGATTTGAATTGAATTATATCCATGAATGTATTGTTGTTGAATATTCAAGTTAAGAATATATGGATTTCAAGTAGAATAAACTAATGTGTATGTTAATTGATGTAAATCTCATGTCAAACGTTTAAATTGTGAAGTTAATATTGTAGCCATGGTATGTCAGTATGTTGTTCTTTCACATGTACAAGATTATGCCTATCATGTGTTTGACAAAATGTCTAGATGAATAATGACTACTTGTTTTAATCCTAAAGTTGTAGTATGGTTCTATTGTCAATGTTATCGAGTCCTTGGGGTCATGATACCTAAAATTTAGCTATTTACTTAGTTGTCAGTAGTTATAGAAGGGTCCCAATTGTATCATGAGCAGTAATACTCAGTCAGTTAACATGGTCAGTGTGAATTTTGTCACACCTAGTTCAGTTTAGTGATCAGTGTTGATTCAGTTGGAGGTAGGATTCAATACCGATCGAACCCAGGGATGGGGGCATTCCTACCTATTTAGGGTGTGACCCTCAGTAGAAATCCCTGAGTTACAGAACTACATAGCCAGTATAGGTTAATATGTCATCCTTCCAGTCTAGGTTTGACAAACATATTTACACCTCATGAGTCTTCCTGCCAGATTAAGGTTGACCCAACCATTGTTAGTAACCAATGGCACGGTACTAATACCCTTCCAACTGGGGTTACAGGTTGGACCCCAATCAGTCTTTGTTGGGGCATGTTGGTTAGATAAAAACTCCCATGTTTCAATTTCAGTACTCAGTTTAGAATTCAGTCCAGTCTTGCTTGATCATACATATAATTTACCAGCTACTTGACTATCAGATTTCAGTATTGCAGTTTATAGATTACTTCAGTACTTGTTTTATGCGTGGTCTTTCATTTTTAGTCTTTACAGTTCTCATGCACTCTTACTCAGTGCCACATGCTATATATTCAGTTAGTTATTACTCATGAACATAAACCCATGCATATTAGCCTAACATCATTTAGCATACCAGTACATTCAAATATACTGACCATTATTTTTCTTGTGCTATGATGTCTTATATTATATGTTCAGATGCTCGAATTCTCGATCATCCTTATAATTTCTAGCGTATTAGTAGTAACAACAGATGTGGTAAGTCCTCTTACTTCGAGGATAAGTTATCTTCTATCCAGTTATGTCAGAGTTTAGTTATTTAGTCAGTCAGAGTTAGTTGGGGGCTTGTCTCATCAAATCCACCTTCAGATAGTTTAGAGGTTTTTAGACTAGTACAGACACTGGGTTAGTTTTCATTTGTGAGTACCAGACATTTTATTTGTATTGCCCATTTGTTTTCAAATGTTTTAAACCATTATCTAGTATTTTTTCAGTTGTTAAAACCTTATGGCATTTTAGTTAAAATTTTGCATATGTTGTTTATCAATTTTATTAAGTTATCATAGCAGGTACCAACTCATAGGTTAGCTTGTGGTCTCATGGGACCATAAGCACCGTGTGGCATCCGGGGTGTACTCCTGGGTCGTTACAAACTTGGTATCAAATCCTAAGGTTTTAAAGTGTCCTAGGGAGTTTGAAAGCCGCGTTGAGTAGATTTTATGCATGGGTGAGTAGCGCGCCACACTTATGGGTAAGAGGCTACAAGACATTTAGGAAAAAGTTTCCCTTCTTTTAGTGTCCATATCATGCGAATGAGAAGGATCTCAAGTTAAACTCTTTAACTAATTCAACTTTTTCTTCCATTTACAAACTATCCCTCCCAGGAAAACTACCAGAAAAGGAAATGGAAACCAGCCAGCACTTCTGCCCGTTCAGGAAGATCCCCTAAATGAGTATGTTTCTTATGCAGAGTTTAGATATACATTCACCACTCTATCCCACTTAATAGAAGCCCAAAATGTGTGGCCAGCTGCTATTAGGCCAATCTAGTAGCCAATGCTGCCGCAACCAGGATTCGACACTTCACCCGAATGAACCCTCATTCATTTTTTTGATTGAAGTTTGAATAAGATCCACAAAAATTCCTAGATATGGTACAGAAGGTAACAAGAATTATGGGGGTGACTTCCAATGAGAGTGATGAACTAGATGCTTACCAGCTACAAGATATAGCTCATACATGGTTTAAGCAGTGGAAAGGGAATAGGGGTGCAGAGGCTGTACCTATAGAGTGGGAGGAGTTTGCTACTACTTTCTTAGATAGATTCTTCCCGTTGAAGTTGAGGGAGGCTAAGGTGTTAGAATTTATCAACCTAAAATAGGGAAACATGAGTGTGAAAAAGTATTCCCTCACGTTTACTCAGCTAGACAGTTATGCTCCTCATGTAGTGGATGATAACAGGTCCAGGATGAGCAAGTTTATGGATGGAGTATCTGATATTATGGGTAGGGAGTGTAGGACCACGGTGTTGATCAAAAAGATAAACTTGGCAAGGTTGATGGTCCATGCACAACATATAAAGGAGGAAAAAGTCAAAGAGAGAAAGAGAGAAGGAGAGCAAGAGGACTAGAACAGGTAGCTTTAATTTCACTTAGCCAAAGTCAAAGGGTGGTAATCATCCTTAGTTCCACCCAAAATTTTCAGTCCCAGCTCTGTCTTTAGCTTGTGCACCTATTCCTAAATTCAGGAATGACAAAAAGGATAGGACGTCAGGATCTAATTCTCAGGGTAGTGTGAACAATGCTTAAACAAATTATTTTTTCCAAAAATATGGTAGGAACCATCATGGTGTTTGAAGAGCTGGCAGTGATGTATGTTTCGGGTATGGAAAGCCAGGTCATAGAATCAAAGAATATCTATAGGCAGGTTTGTAGAATCAGTACAATCATCCCCCAGCTCAGTCCAGTCGCCCATATCAGCAGGGTGCCGCTTCTAGTACCACTAATGGGTAGTGCCCAAACAGGCTCTATGCACTTCACTACCGAAAGGATCTGGTATATAGGAATTGTTTGGTCCTACTATCCCAGAAATTCACTTTAGTAGATCTTGTAGAGTTAGAGATGACTGATTTTGATGTCATTCTCAGCATGGATTGGATCCATTCATGCTATGCTTTAGTTGATTGTAGAAACAAAGTTGTTCATTTTTAGTTTCTGAATAAACCAATCCTTGAGTGGAGGGGTAGTACCACAACGCCTAGGGGTCAACTTGTTTCATACCTTAGGGTGAGAAAAATGATATCCAAAGGATGTGTCTATTATCTTGTGCGGGTCAAAGACTCTAGTTTTGAAACTCCCAACCTTGAATCAGTTATAGTAGTAAGGGAGTTTCTAGATGTTTTCCCTGAAGACCTTTTCGTAGTTCCTTTTGAGAGGGAAATTGAATTTGAAATAGGCCTTCTTTTGGATACTCAACCTATTTCTATTTTGCCATTCAGAATGGCTCCAAATAAACTCAAATATTTGAATAAACAGTTGAAATACCTCCTAGATAAGGGATTCATCAGGCCCAGTGTTACCCCATGGGGAGCACCAGTCCTATTCGTGCATATGAAAGATGGTTCTCTTTGGATGTGTATTTACTACCGTCAGTTGAACAAAGACACAATCAAGGATAAATAACCACTTTCTAGAATCAATGACTTGTTTGACCAACTTCAGGGTGCCAGTTACTTTTCTAAGATAGACATAAAATCCTAAGAGAACATGACATTATGAAAATAGCTTTCCAAACATAGTATGGTCACTTTGAGTTTCTAGTCATGTCCTTTGGTCTCACAAATGCCCCAACATCCTTTATGGACTTGATAAACTGAGTGCTCAAACAGTACTTGGACATATTCGTTATAGTTTTCATTGATGACATTTTTGTTTATTCCCATATCAAAAAGGATTATGCAGACCACCTCAGAATAGTATTATAGACTCTTTGAGCCTATTAGCTGTTCGCCAAATTCAGCAAGTGCAAATTTTGGCTAAGGTCAGTAGCTTTTCTAGGTCATATTATTTCCAATAATGGTATTAGGGTTGATCCTCAAAAGACCAAAGCAGTAAGAAACTAGCTTAGACCCGTCTTTTCGTTAGATATCAGGAGTTTCTTAGGTTTGGATAGCTATTACCGATGGTTTGTTGAAGGGTTTTTTTCTATTGCATACCCCATGTTTATATTGGATCAAAAGAAATTCAAGTTTCCGCGGTTAGATTCTTGTGAGAAGAGTTTTTAGGTGTTGAAGATTCGACTCACTTCAGCTCCAGTTTTAGCCTTGCCAGATGGTTTAGATGGGTTTTTTGTTTATTGTGATGCTTTAAAAGTTGGTTTGCATTGTGCTTTGACGCAGATAGGTAGCGTCATATCTTATTCCTCTAGACAACTTAAGCCCTATGAAAGAAATTATTCTACCCATGATCTGGAGTTAGCAGCTATAGTGTTTTCCTTAAACTTTGAAGGCATTAACTGTATGGGGTGCATGTTGATGTGTTCACAGACCACAAGAGCTTACAGTATGTATTCTCATAGAAAGATTTGAACTTATTCCAGAAAAGGTGGTTAGGGTTGTTAAAAGACTACGACATGAGTGTTATGCATCATCCGAGCAAGGCTAATGTAGTGGCAGATGCCCTAAGTAGATTGTCCATGGGCAATGTGATTCATGTCGAGGATGATAAGAAGAAACTAGTTTAGGAAGTTCATCATCTTTCCAGAATATGTGTTCGTTTGGTTGATTCAACTGAGGGTAGTGTATGGGTACAAAATAGTTCAAAATCTTCTTTGGTTACTGAAGTGAAAGAAAAACAGTATATGGATTCTAGTTTGGTTAGGTTGAAGGAGTCTATCAAAGATCATAAAGTAGAGGTTTTCTCCTAAGGGGGAGATGACGTGTTGCGTTGCCAAGTAGACTATGTTACCGTGTGTAGATAACTTGAGATAACGGATTCTTGCCAAAGAGCATGGAGTGCCTTACTCGATTTATCTCGAGGACACTAAGATATACCACAATTTATGAGAAATCTATTAGTGGAGTCATATAAAGAGAGATATTACAGAGTTTGTAGCTAAGTGTTCTATTTTCCAATAGGTTAAGATTGATCACTAAAAGCCTAGTGGTTCTATGCAGGAGTTCAGTATCACCACTTGGAAGTGGGAAGAAGTGAACTTTGACTTTGTGACGGGTTTGCCTCGAACTTGTTGTCAGCATAATTTTATTTGGGTCATTATGGATAGGATGACTAAGGCAACCCATTTCTTTCTAGTCCATACTTCCTATTAAGCTGAGGAATATGCCAAGCTCTACCTTAGGGAGTTAGTTCGGTTGCATGGTGTCTCGTTATCCATCATTTATGTTAGGGGTACTCAGTTTATCTCTCACTTTTGGAAAGCCTTCTAGAAGGGTCTTGGTACCCAAGTTCACCTCAGTATAACCTTTCACCCTCAGATGGATGGTCAAGCAGATAGGACCATTCATAACCTAGAAAACATATTGAGAGCGTGTGTCCTCGACTTTAGTGGATCCATTTGAGGTATTTATGAGAGAAGATGTTAGCCTCTAATTAGTTGGTTTGAGGTAGGTGAGGACGCATTGATAGGGCTTGATTTGGTGTTTGATGCTTTAGAGAAAGTCCAATTAATCAGGAAGAGGCTTAAGACAACCCAAAGTCGACAGAAATCCTATGCTGATGTGAGAAAGAGAGACCTTGAGTTTGAGATTGGTGACTTAGTCTACTTGAAAATCTCTCCCATGAAGGGAGTAAATAGGTTTGGTAATAAGGAATGCTTAGCCCCCAATAAATTGGACCTTATAGAATTCTGAGCCATTTTTAAAAGGTAGCCTATGAGCTTGAGTTGCCTGCAGACTTAGGATCAGTACACCCACTATTCCATGTTTCTTTGCTAAAGAAGTATATTGGTGACCCAGCGGTTGAAGTACCCTTAGAAAGTGTAGATGTTTAGGACAATCTCTCTTACAAAGAAGTTCCAGTCAAAATTCTTGACCGTCAGATTCGTAGACTAAGGAACAAAGAAGTTCCCTTGGTCAAGGTTCTTTGACGAAACCAGTCTGTTCAGGGAGTCACTTGGAAAGCAGAAGCAGAAATGTGAACCAAGTATCCTTTTATCTTCTCTGCAAACTAAGACTTAGCCCAAGGTAACAGTCTTTCTTAGATTAATTCTGCTTCATATTCAGTTCCAGCTGCATAACATTCTCATATCATTTATGCATTCATGAATCAGTTCAGTTAGTCACCGCGTTTCAGGCTTATTCATGTAGTCATGTTTCAATCATTTATCTTTATCATGTAATCCCAATACCTTATTACCCCTCAAATTAATCAGTCTCATCCGAGGACGTATGTTCTCATGGGGGAGATATTGTCAGACCCCGTAAGATACTAGCTCATTTTTGCTCACTCTTGCATGTTAAAGGGGTTAAAGACTTAGAAAATTTTCACTACGTGTTAAGACTTAATCATTCAAAAACCCCTTAAAATTTGATGATTTTATTTTCGACCTTCTCGAGGTTGTATTATTGATTTTAAAGTTGATTCATGATCGGGGTAGTCAATAGTACGTCTCAGGTGAGATTTGAGATTTTTGAACCAGCGTAAGGGCATGTTAGGATTTCGAAAATAATAGCAGCCCGCAATAAGCCCGCGCCACACTCTCCATAGAGCCTCTCTATAGCCCGCACTGCTCTCTCCATAGCATTGCTTCAGATCCCACGCCTCCCTCCCCATAGCACCGCTCCAGAACCTGCGCTGCCCACTCTATCACGGCTTGTGTATTTCTAGATTTCAGTTATGATTTTCCAAGGGCATTTAGGTCCTTTCCCCTTCACCCAATTCATCCAAAACACAAGATTTAAGTCCCAAGAGAGCATTAATTGTCTATTATTTCATAATTCTCTCAAAGTAAAATAGCCCTCTTTCAAGAACAAACCCTAACTCATCCAACATTCAAGATCAAGCTCCAAGGAATCCACCAAGAATGTTCTCAAACCCTCCAATTAAGGTATGTTAAGTGTTCATCCTTTGTTCTCTTCCACCCTTGGAGTCCAAGAATCTCTTTTTAAAAGTTAAGTTATGAGTTTCGCTTGATTTGAATTGAATTATATCCATGAATGTATTATTGTTGAATATTCAAGTTAAGAATATATGGATTTCAAGTAGAATAAACTAATGTATATGTTAATTGATGTAAATCTCATTTCAAACCTTTAAATTGTGAAGTTAATATTTTAGCCATGGTATGTCAGTATGTTGTTCGTTCCCATGACAAGATTATGCCTATCATGTGTTTCACAAAATGTCTAGATGAATAATGACTACTTGTTTTGATCCTAAAGTTGTAGTATGGTTCTATTGTCAATGTTATCGAGTCCTTGGGGTCATGATACCCCAAATTTAGCTATTTACTTAGTTGTCAGTAGTTATGGAAGGGTCCCAATCGTATCATGAGCAGTAGTACCCAGTCAGTTAACTTAGTCAGTGTGAATTCTTTCAAGCCTAGTTCAGTTTAATGATTAGTGTTGATTTAGTTAGAAGTAGGATTCAACACTGATCGAACCTAGGGATGGAGGCATTCCTGCCTGTTTAGGGTGTGACCCTCAGTAGAAATCCCTGAGTTACAAAACTACTTAACAAACATAGGTTAATATGTCATCCTTCCAGTCTAGGGTTGACAGACATATTTACACCTCATGAGTCTTCTTTCCAGATTAAGGTCGACCCAACCATTATTAGTAACCCATGGCATGGTACTAACACCCTTACAACTGGGGTTATAGGTTAGACCTCAATCAGTCTATGTTGGGGCATGTTGGTTATATGAAAACTCCCAAAGTTTCAGTTTTAGTACTCAGTTCAGAATTCAGTTCAGGGTTGCTTGACCATAGCATATAGTTTACCAGCTACTTGACTATCAGATTTCAGTATTGCAGTTTACGTATTACTTCAGTACTTGTTTTATTCGTGGTCTTGCATTTTCAATCCTTAGAGTTCTTATTCATTCTTACTTAGTACCACATGCTATACGTTTTGTTAGTTATAACTCATGAACATAAACCCGTACATATTAGCCTAACCTTATTTAGCATACTAGTACATTCAAACGTACTGTCTGTATGCTCATTTTTCTTGTGCTATGATGTCTTATATCATTGGTTCAGACGCTGAGATTCCCGATCGTCCTTAGATTTTCTAGTGCATCATCATCAGCAACAGCCGTGGTGAGTCCTCTTCCTTCGAGGATGAGTTATCTTCTATCCAATTATGTTGATAGTTAAATTATTTAGTCAGTCGGAGTTTGTTAGGATCTTGTCCCATCAACTCTACCATCAGAAAGTTTAGAGGCTTTTAGACTAGTATAGACAATTGGTCAGTTTTCATTTGTGATTACTGAAAACGCTTAACTTACACGTCAATTTAGTGCAAGGAGATCGTCATCAATATATTTACCCAAATTTGAAGTCGGGGTTGAATCCACATGGAACAATGTGAGTGGCGATTAAACCAATTTGAAACTATAACTACAAGTTGAATTCAAAAAAATGATACAAAAATACAAAATGGGGGTTTTCAATTATCAAACAAATGTTAAAGTTGTAACTTGCTTCAGAACTCAAAGCGAAAATTTCAATAGTTCAATCAATGATAAAGAAAAACTAGGGTTGTGAGAACTATGATTACAAATCCCCATTAAATAAAAACTAAAGCATTGGGTTCTCATGACTTGCGGGAAACTCCAGATTATCAGTTTCGACAGTCCATCTAAGTGTTTCTCAACCTACCTAGATGTTGAACTTCCTAATTCTCTCAAACTTCGGGAAAAATTCTATTTATACTGATTTATCTCAAGTTGATCAATCTTGTTACAACATTAATCATTAGATGAGAACTTAACCTTCCCAAATCCTCATTGATAATTCGCTACCTTTAGTTTATTTCTCAGTTCTAGCAAATTAACATAAGGAGGAATCTATTGTTTGCAACCAATAAATAACAATCATAATAAAGGAATTATCAAGATGTCCCCACAATCACTCAAACCCTTGCCAACTATTAAATCCATGGAGGTATAATCATAGATCCCACAACCCTAGTTATGAGTTTTAGTTCCACATGATATAGAAAGAAATAGCAATAATTGTATTCATCATTCAAAGCAATTAAACTTACAAAAGATGAAGTCTAAAGTTGAGTCTCTTCCAAGTTAAAGAGAAATTTCCCCAAACCCAATCAAGGAGTTGAAAGTTCAATTCTATGTTAAGAGACCAAAAAGAGGTAAACTGGCCTTTTGAACGAGTTCCAACCATTTCAAGATACCCATAAAAACCCTAGAACTTGTCCTTAAATACTTCAGCCTAATTATGAAAACAAAATTACAGATCACAACTTCTTTTCTCAGATAAATGACGTCGTGGGTGATGGCTTATCAGGAGTCTAACGACTTATCAGGAATGTCGTCAACTCCTCTTCACTTTTGACAATCTCTGCTTTAGGTTGATGATGAGGCGTGATGGCTTATCAGACATTTGATGACTTATCACAGACATTGTCGATTATTCACTTCAATTCCTATTCACTGGCTAAGCCTAACGATAATCTTGATGGCTTATCACACTTCTGATGGCCTAACACAAATGTCGTCACGAATTCCAGCTGAAGTCTATTCTTTGTCTAAGGCTGAAGGAAACTCTGATAGCTTAGCACAAGTTTGACGACTTATCAGACAAGTCATCAGCTATACTTCCCTCTCTACTTACTTAGAAATCAACTCTTTTACTTCCATTATTGCTGGTTCTCTTGCATCTTGACTTTTACTGCAATATCAAATAGAAAATAATCAAAAACGATAAAAGTTGCTTAGTCTTTGCAATTATTCTCAGTTAAATGCCTCAAATGTGTTAGCATCTACTCACACATCAACACCCTCAACTTAAAACAATTGCTTGTCCTCAAGAAACTACTTGACACCATACTACGATGCTTAACCAAGAGACACATAAGATACCTCTGACACTTGATCATCAATTTTAGTTCAAAACACATTACCCTTTCCATTTCCAATCACTTTAAATCCAATTGTGTTTATCAATGAAGATCAATAATGTGACACAAGGGAATCATGATATGACATAAAATTAGCAGCAATAACCATGCATATATACAAGTTACACTACCCAAACATATTAGCAACTAGCAATGAAACTAATGTGCCCTTACAACAAAGAAGTCACTCTTCACTCATATATGAAATCAAGTATATCAATGAGGGGACAGTCAAGAGACACTCACTCTCAGAAAGAAGTTCTAATCAATGTATGCCAAATACCATAAGCTTGCCCTTATTTTCATTACCAAGGCTTTCAGACAGTTGAGTTAGGATCACTATAGGTCTTTTTTTTGGCTTTATAATGTAGGCTTTGGGATGGTATGATACACAAGGATATTTAAAGTAACTAAGCCTCCTTGGCACTACACTATTTTTGGGGTCTCACTTATCAACCTTTAATTAATTCTCTCCTTTCTTGATCACACATACTCTGGATGGGTGCGGTCCTTTTGACAATCATTTCTTCTCTTTCACAACTTTTCTTTTCTTATTCTTTTTCCACCACACCCAGCTTTTTATTCTTTTCTTTTATTCTACCTTTATTCATACTCATTTTACATCACGCACCCCTATGGTAGCCACCCTCAACTTAGGCGATTTGCCTAAGTCAAAGTGCACAATGTCCAAGGAGGACTAGGGCCAAAACAGGTTCATTGTGATACAAATGGGAAGGTGATAGGTATCATAAAAGAATAGGCATTTAGGCTCAAAAACAGGATCAAGGGATATCATTCATACAGGGAAAATAATTAAGGCTAGAAGTGGACTAATCTCAAAATGACCTATGATCCTTTTCTAACCACTCTCCTATAACCAAGGCAAGACCAACCTGGCAAGTTCTGAATTTAGCACACAATGGGATCTAGGTAGTATCTCACAACACATGGGACATAGGTACATCACAAGCTACTACCTATCCGGTTCATGAAATTGTTAGAAATGATTATTATGTCTCTAATACTAATGCCATAAAAAGATTCACAGTATTCACATATAGATGCACATCACACAGTTACAGAGTAGACAATTGGAGAGGTATTTATCATTCCCAAAAAAATTAACAAAAATATATCAAGTACCCCGGATACTTATTTCTTCCCAATTAACCACAATGCATCACAAAACCAAACACAATATGCCTAAACATGCCAGCTCTACTAAGAACAAGACTCTGGAGAAAAGAGGCACAACAACAAAAATCGCAAGAGGACATCAACACCCACAAGTAGTCCCACCCTCAACTTATAATCATACATTATCCCCAATGCGTCAAACCAAAATAAGAGAGTCAGAAACATACCTTTGGCACCATGGGTGCGAAGATCTGATGTCAATTATATAATACGAATACAAATAAAAAAATACCTTGGGTTGCCTCCCAAGAAGCGCCTAATTTAGTATCGTGGCACGACCCAACTCAGCTTTTTCCTCCACCTTGAGAATATGAATTTCACCCCCAACTTAGAGTCTATCTTCTTGCCTCGCTCATGGGGGTGGTACAAAAATTAAGAAGTCGAGTAATGGATTGAGCGTGGTAAACCACTCGGCCTTAAAGTGAGGTGTGTTTTTATGTTGCTTGTCTAATGTAACATCAAGAATAGAGGATTCTTGTTCCCCATCTTCACACTCTTCTACTATTTTAAATGATTCTACAGATAAGATATTATCTAAACATAATGTAGAAAAGTGCTTTGAATTAGGCCCAATCAATCGTACTTCAAAATTTACACTGTCTACTCCACACTCACTTTTATTCACCTTCTCGACATCTTCACTTTGAATTGGGCTAGAGTCTTTATTAGCAATTTTCTTGGTTTCTTCTTTTGCCTCTAGCACCATGTCCTCAATCTTGGCATCATCTCTCATGGTTGGTTCGGTTGGTTGGGAAATCACCGAGGGTTTCTCAACATCAATCTCAACATCAATATAGGGTTCTTACTTCTCATCTTCACACTCTTTCATTATGTTAAATGATTCCACAAACAAGATATCATCTAAGTATAATGTAGAAGAGTGTTTTGAATGATTAACCTCTATATCCATCTCCTCATTAATGATTTTCCTCATGAATTGGTCAGCATATCACATATAATATCATATGTTTCTTCCTGGAGATCCAACATTCGTTGAAACATAGATTCAATGTCACTCTTTTCGGTTTTTCGTTCTTCCTTTTCTTGACCATAAGACCTGTTAAACTCAAAAGAAGAACTAAAATTTGGGTTAGCACAACGGGGGGAGGGGGAATTTGGGCAATCACACCAATGTCCATCTTGACCACCACATAAAGAACAATCATACTCCCGGTAGGATGGAGATGGTGCACACATCTCTCTCCGGGGAGCATATCTATAATCTTGCCAAAAGTTAGGTCCATCACAATATGGAAATGGATCATCAAGATAAGATTTCCAACCACCAAGCTCATGTTCATTCCACGATGACATTGTAATAAGTAAACTAAAATAAAAATCTACCTAACACAAGAAATAAAATAAAACTAAAAATAAATATTTACAAGTTTGAATTCAAGAAAGTAGGCTAAAATTCAAAACCAACTCAATACGCCAAATTGTTCCCCGGCAATGACGCCATTTTTGATAACACTTAACTTACATATCAATTTAGTGCAAGGCGGTCGTCATCAATATATTTACCCAACTTTGAAGTCGGGGTCGAATCCACAGGGAACAATGTGAGTGGCGATTGAACCAATTTGAAACTATAGCTACAAGTTGAATTCAAACAAATGATACGAAAATATAAAATAGGGGTTTTCAATGATCAAACAAATATTAAAGTTGTAACTTGCTTCAGAACTCAAAGCCAAAATTTTAATAGTTCAAATCAATGATAAAGAAAAACTAGGGTTGTGATCACTATGATTACTAATCCCCATTAAATAATAACTGTAGCATTGGGTTATCATGACTTGCGGGAAACACCAAATTATCAGTTTCGACAGTCCATCTAAGTGTTTCTCAACCTACCTAGATGTTGAACTCCCTAATTCTCTCGAACCTAGGGAAACATTCTATTCATACTGATTTATCTCAAGTTAATCAATCTTGTTACAACATTAATCATTAGATGAGAACTTAACCTTTCCAAATCCTCGTTGATAATTCGCTACCTTTATTTTGTTTCTTAGTTCGAGTAAATCAACATAATGCGGGATCAATTATTTACAACCAATAAATAACAATCATAACAAAGGAATTATCAAAATGTCCTTACAATCACTCAAACCCTTGACAACTATTAAATCCATGGAGGTATAATCATAGATCCCACAACCCTAGTTATGTGTTTTAGTTCCACATGATATATAAAGAGATAACAACAATTGTATTCATCATTCAAGGCAATTAAACTTACAAAAGATGAAGTCTAAAGTTGAGTCTCTTCCAAGTTCAATAGAAATTTCCCAAAACCCAATCAAAGAGTTGAAAATTGAATTCTAAGTTAAGAAACCAAAAACAGGTAAACTGGCCTTTTGAATGAGTTCCAGCTATTTCAAGATACCCATGAAAACCCTAGAACTTGTCCTTAAATACTTCAGCCTAATTATGGAAATAAAATCACAGATCACAACTTTTTTTCTCGGACAAATGACGTCGTGGGTGATGGCTTATCAGGAGTCTGATGACTTATCAGGAATGTTATCATCTCCTCTTCATTTTTGAAAATATCTACCTTAGGTTGACGATGAGGTGTGACAGCTTATCAGACCTTTGACGACTTATCACAGACATCGTCGATTATTCACTTCAAATCCCATTCACTGGCTAAGCCTAACGACAATCTTGATGGCTTATCAGACTTTTGATGGCCTATCCCAGATGTCGTCACAAATTCTAGCTGAAGTCTATTCTCTGTCCAAGGCTGATGGCAACTCTGATAGCTTATCATAAGTCTGACGCTTTATCAGATAAGTCGTCAGCTATACTTCCCGCTCTACTTTCTCAAAAATCAACTCTTTTACTTTCATTATTGCTGGTTCTCTTGCATCTTGACTTTTACTGCAATATCAAAGATAAAACAATAAAAAACAACAAAAGTTGCTTAAGACTTTGCAAGTATTGTTAGTTAAAATCCTCAAATGTGTTAGCATCTGCTTACACATCAACTACCAAACGTTTTATTAGTATTGCTCGCTTGTTTTCAAATGTTTTAAACCATTATCAAGTATTGTTTCAATTGTTAAAACCTTATGGCATTCTAGTTGAAATTCCGCATATGTTGTTTATCAGGTTTATTCAGTGCTTATAGCAGGTACCAAATCATAGGTTAGCTTGTGGTCTCGTAGGACCATAAGCACCGTATGGCATCCAGGGTGTACTCCCAGGTCGTTACAAGAACATGCTATAGGATAAAACTATGAGAGAAGATGGAGCTATTGAAGACTATATCATCTTAAACCTTATTAGAATAGAAACATAGGGATTGAAAGAAATATGTAGCGAATGTGGTTAATGAAATTGACTTGAAAAATGAAAATTTTAATGAGCTGCAGATATGAAAGTGTATTCAAAAATAAAAATTTGTCAGTCATTGTTGAAAAGAAAAATTGTAAAGTGAATTGGAGCTGTACACTTTGCTAGGTAACTGCGACTAGTTAGTGTGGTTTGAATGATCACTTTCATAGAAAGAAACACAAGTACAAGGATAGTTTTTTGCATGCACCTAGGTAGGGGAAGATGTATAATCAAGAATGAAACACGAGACAGAATTGGTGAAGTTAAAATAAGGGATCAAGCCAAAGTGGCAATTTCTGACGTTAAACTTGCATTCTATGCATTCTTGTTTGTTGGTTTGATCAAGACAATAGTAGTGGAAGCAAAAAGGCATGGGATTTCTTCCCAATTTCAGACCTTTTTGTTTCCACTACTGTTGACTTGAGCATACCAACAAACACGAAGGCATAAGATGCAAGTTCAACTTCAGAAATTGCTACCTTGGCTTGATCCCTTATTTTAACTTCAACAGTTCTTTCGCAAGTTTTATTCTTGATTGTTCATGTTACCATCTATTGGTGCTAGAAATGCAACTTTCTTGGACTTGGGAATCTATTAGCTTTGAGGTGATCATTCAGACCACGCTTACTAGTTGCAATTTCTGGAAAAGTGCACAACTCCAGTCCAATTTATCATTTTTCTTTTCAACAACGTGTGATGGATTTTCATTTTTGAATATACTTTTATTTTTGCAGCTCATTTTTTTTTTCAATTCTCATGTCATTTCATCGGCCAAATTCGCTACAAGTTTCTTGCTACCATGTGTTTTTTTCTTTAATAAGGTCTGAATTGAGATAGTCTTCAGCAACTCCCCCTTATTTCGTAGATATTCTCCCAAGCACCTTCTGCTGTATAATCATCACCTCAAGAAACCATCCATATAAATTTGTATCAGAGCTATTTCTATGGGATTTCTATTCTTGTTTGTAGCGTGAGGCTCAGAGGCCTTTTGAAAGTACATTGTACATTGAAACCTTAAAATTAGTCCAATCACCATTGAATATCCACTCTACTACCAAAACTTGATCCCTTCTCCAAACTTGACACATAAACATTAGCAAAACCATCATTAAACTGTAATAGGGTATCGGCATATATTATAATAAGAATTCCCATAGATGACCCATCTATTGCAATAGATAATCCATCTGTTGCAATAAATAACCAACATATTATAATAGATAACCCATCTGTTGCAACAAATAACCAACCTATTTCAATAAATGGGTCATATGATGGAATAAATCAAAATATTTTTACTACTGGTTTAATTTCTACCAACATGTGATCCATATGTTGCAACAGATGGGTCATCAGTTGGAAGAGCGGTTTTGATTTATTCCAACTGTTGATTCATCTATTGCAACAGATGGGCCTTCTATTTGATGACCTATTTTAATATCTTCCACCATATGTTCCACCTATTGCAACGCCACCACCACCAACACACCACCACCACCACCACCACCAACATCAACACATATGATGGGATAAATCAAAACACTCTTACTACTGGTTTAATTTCTACGAACATGTGATCCATATGTTGCAATAGATGGGTCATCTGTTAGAAGAGTTGTTTTGATTTATTCCAACTGTTGATTCATCTATTATAATAGATGGT
Source organism: Capsicum pubescens (assembly GCA_030864215.1). Classification (NCBI taxonomy): domain Eukaryota; kingdom Viridiplantae; phylum Streptophyta; class Magnoliopsida; order Solanales; family Solanaceae; genus Capsicum; species Capsicum pubescens. The sequence continues at coordinate 270,283,591 of CM061542.1, forward strand.
CCTTCTATTTGAAGACCTATTTTAATATCTTCCATCATATGTTCCACCTATTGTAACACCACCACCACCAACAAAACACCACTACCACCACCACCAACAGTAACACCGACAGTACAAATAACACCAATAACATCAACAACAACATCAATAAAAAATAAATAACAAAACCAACAAGAAACAAATATACAACCAACAAACAAATAACACCAATATTGCCAACAAGACTTTTTATGTTCTCCCAATAGATGACCAATCTGTTGCAACAGATGGTCCATCTGTTGGAAGTACTCAATCTAGGTTTTGAGTTCTTCCAACAGATGACCAATCTGTTGCAACAAATGAACCATCTATTGAAAGAACTCAAGTGTCATGACTTTTTTCTATTATTTAATAAAAAATGATTTGTACATAAATATGATATGGGTAATGGGTAAATATGCTACAATAAATGTGTAAATAACTAATGAAAAAATATGATATATACTATTTTCATCAAAGAAAATATGAAAATTTTTATGAAACAGGCAAAGAAGTAGACAAGAAGGCAAGAATAGTAGAGAGCCCCAGAATAGTAGAATAGTATACCATACCTACCATGTCAAAAGCAAAGAGATCAAAACACCAAAAGAAGGTGGACGACAAACGTTTGTGTTGAAAGAGGAGAAAAAAATATAGATTGGTTTGGTGTTGAGATACTAATCCTCAAAGAGAGAAAAAAGGGATGGATGGAATTATCCTAAAAAGAAGAGAGAGGAGAAAATTAATTTTATGGTTGAAGAGAGAAGAAAGAAAATTGTAGAGATGAGTTTAAATATTTATTTGTGGTGGTGAATGTTTGAGAAGAAAGAGAAGATGGGACATTGAAAAGACAAGATAAGACAACAAAACACAAGGTTTTTTTTGAATTATCCTTAAAATGTGTTGACCTTCTTAGTATTTTATCTCTTTTTTTTATTTCGAATAGAAAATTACTTTAAAATAAAAAGGATCTCCCAGCAGATGGGTCATTAGTTGCGACAGATGTCTATATTTGTTTGATAATTTCTAACAGATAAGTCATCTGTTACAATAAATATCTATATATGTTTGATACTTTCCAATAGATAAGTTATCCGTTGCAACAAGTTGATCATTTATTGTAATATATGTCTATAATTATTTGATTATTTCAACAAATGTGTCATCTGTTGCAACAGTTTAGTCCTTGGTTTATTCAAATCAAGAATTTATTTATAATAACTATATTGATTTAACTAAAATTAAAGATAAATTATTAAGTTTAATTACAATTTCAATTGATCTCATTGCAATTACATGATCAATTATTGTGTTCGTCCTGAGTATAGTGATCAATTGACCAATTTCATTTGGAATGATTCAAATCAAGCCATTATTTTTAATAAGTATATTGAGTTAATTAAAATTAAAGATGAACTGATAAGTTTAAGTACAATTTTAATTGATTTCATTGCAATAACATGATCAATTATTGTGTTCATCATGAGTAGAGTGATAAATTAATCAATTTTACTTGAAATAATTTAAATCAAACCATTATTTGTTATATATATCAATTTAACTAAAATTAAAGATGAATTCATAAGTTCAATTATAATTTCAATTGATCTCATTGCAATTACATGATCAACCATTATGTTCGTCATAAGTAGAGTGATCAATTGACCAATTTTACTTGAAATCATTCAAATCAAGCCATTATTTGTAATATATTGATTTAGATAGAATTAAAGATGAGTTAATAATTTCAATTACAATTTCAATTGATCTCATTGCAATTACATGATCAACTATTGTATTCGTCTTGAGTAGAGTGATCAATTGACCAATTTTATTGAAATAATTCAAATCAAACCATTATCTGTAATATCTATATTTATTTAACTAAAATTAAAGATGAATTCATAAGTTCAATTTTAATTTCAATTGATCTCATTGCAATTACATGATCAACTATTGTGTTCGTCATGAGTAGAGTGATCAATTGACCAATTTTACTTGGAATCATTCAAATCAAACCATTATTTGTAATAACTATATTGATATATCTAGAACTAAAGATGAGTTAATAAGTTAAATTACAATTTAAATTGATCTCATTGCGATTACATGATCCACTAAGTGTATAAGCTATTGCAACAAATTTAACCTGTTGCAATAGATGAGTGATCTGTTGGAAATCATCAAACATATATAAGCAATAAATGATTTTATCTATTTGGTCATTTCCAATATATTACTCATCTATTGTAACAGAATGACCCATTGTAAATATGTGTTTTCAAATAGATAAAATATATGTTTGATAAATTTCATAGGTGAGACATCTGTTGCAACAGGTTACTCATCTGTTGCATTATATAATGTAGACAAGTCTATATCTATTTGATCTCTTTCAATAAATGAGACATCTGTTGCAACAGGTTGGTCATCTAGTGCATTATGCAGATGTCTATATAATGAACTTGTTGCAATATTTGAACTTTGTAATTATTTTTATACTAATTTATATAATGCACTTGTTGCAATATTTGAACTTAGTAATAATTTTTTGTACCAATTCATAAGTTTGCAAATTTAATAAAATAATACAATTTTCATCAAACATAAAAAATAAAAAATTGTCATTACTTAAAAAATATACAATAATTAACTTAAATACGTAGAATAAAAATTGTCATCATGTTTTTACATTTACTTTTTTATACATAGGTTCAAACTTGAATATAGTACCCCCAACAACCTAGACCTCTTGAACCCTTGACACAATATTTTCATTTAGTAAGGTCCTTGGTAATGACCCGCACACGACACAAGTGTCATTTTTCTCAAGGTCCCTTTTTCGACCTTCAAAAGTCCATTTTTCTTTGAACACTTTCTCTGGAAAGTCATTCATTAATTCACCTTGCTCCAATAATTTGGGGAGCAATTTCAATAGTGGCTGCACCTTGGTGAAAAAAAACCAATCATCGAAGACAAGTAAGTTGCAGTCATAAGCATTAATGTGTCCCTCATTGAGGAGGATCTCAAGATTTCAGGTTCATGGCTGTAAGAATTCTCTTTTCCCCGATCCAAGTCATGCCATATACAAATGGCCTCTTTCCTCTAACATAGTTAATCATATCTTCGTTCCATCAGATCTCAGAAATTAACTTCTGAAGTGTGGGCCACCTGGAGTTGTCACACGGGCACTGAGTTTCTCATACCTACTTAAGAAATTATTATAGAAGTTGAGATCCATTATACTATCGCTAAGATCATATGCTTCTGTGTACATGAGGTACCTTTTCTTTATGAGGCAGAGAATTTCACCCACATTCTGTGATATAAGAAGATAATTTTTAAATAGGCTAGTAATTTAAAAAAAACTAGAAAAATTCAATGGATGGACCATCTGTTGCAACAAATGGTCCATCTATTGAACCAAATGGCCTATCTATTGCAACAGATGGATAATATGTTGCAAGAGAAGGTTGATCTATTGCATAGTTCACCAAATATGTTAATAGATTTCCTATCTACTATAACTTATGTAACAGATGAATCACTTGTTGCAACAGATTACCCATATATTACAATAGATGACTCATCTATTGCGTAGCTTCTCTAAACCCATGTTAACAAATTACCCAATGTACTGCAACTTATGCACTAAATAGGTAATTTGTTAAAACCAAATGACTTAGAATGTAAGAAATAAAGTATTTTAGAAGGTTAGTGTAATGCCCCAAATTCTGAACCCCGGACGCAACACGACGCTCATAATCCCGAAGAACCATAAGCTAACCCATGGCTGATATCTATAACTAAGCACTGAATAATAATAATATGGTATAATGCAAAAATTTGGAGAAAACTTGACATAAAGTTCAAAACAGAATAAAACAACGTCTGAAGAAGGTATAGTAATACCAAAATTAAAAACAACTGTCTGAAATACTCTAGTCTGAAAAGCCTCTAAACTATTTGAACTGTGGAGTTGATGGGATAATCCCCCAACTAACTCCATCTACTGAAATACTGAATCTAATGCAATAAGAAATGAGGAACATCCTCGAATGATAAGGACTCACTGCTAGGTGTACTGCTACTGACTAAATCTGAACTACTAAGGGTGCTCTGGAGCTCGTGCTTTTGAACCTATGGTATAAAACACCATAGCGCAAGAAAGTATGAGTTAGTATATGGGAATGTACTGGCATGCTAAATGAGATAAGACTAAATACAAGGGTTCATATGCATGAACATAAAACTGACTGAATAACATAAGACTACTGAATGAGGATACATGCATGAAAATGTAAATTGTAACTAAGGTCATACTAAGATTGGATACTGAGTTCTTAATATAGTCTAACTGTTATCTAAGTTTAATGATACAGTAATACTGATAACTGGGTCTATTAGTACTATATTTACTGATGACTGCTGTGGGGTCAATCCTATCTAACGAGTGCCCCCTGAGATCAGGCTTATCTAGCGGGTAATCCCTGAATCTACAGATACGAATACTGATTAACTGTATCTAATAGTCTTGAATCTGTAGAACTATCTAAGTTCTTTACTGAGCTGAGTGACTGTATCTAATAGTCCTGATTTCTATAATTTAGAACTGAGATCTATTTTGAAGACTGAGACTGAAACTGAAACTATGGGAAGTAATCATCTAATTGATATGCCCCTTATCTGAACTAGTGGGGTCCAACTTGTAACCCTAGATGGAAGGGTGTTAGTACCATACCACGAGTAAAGACACTGCTGTGATCAAGCCTATATGACCGGTGACCCTAAACAGGAAGTCAAGCCTAATTTGGCGGGTGACCCCTGGGAGTTAGTCAAGCCTTAATCTGATGGGTGACTCATCTTCCTGCGTTGGCTACACAGTTCTAGAGTACAAAGGCTGCTACTAACTACTCTACCTAACTGACGAGGAAGCCGTCACCCTTGCTCTCGCTCGATGCTAAATCCTACTCCCAACTGAATAGACACTGAACTTATTCTTAGACTGTACTCGACTAGGATGAATTTGTTACTGATCATGTTACCTGATTGATCTAACTGAGTTCACTGGGTTTCGTTGACTGATAGATTACTACTGAATTCTTTTAACTGACTGAATGCTACTTAGTTTTAAATTTAATTACTGAGACGGACTGGACTGATACTGAGATTACTGAATTTTCCTAAGTTCTGTGACTGACTAAGTTCTATGGATTGTGGCTTAACTGAGAATATCTTAAAACTGACACTGGCTCTAGGTAATCAGCTAAATTATCGGGTATTGAATACCCCTAGGACTCAATAACATAAATTAATAAGACATGGAAATTCTTGAATAACATAACAATAGTCAATCACTCACAATACAATCAATGAGGCATTTCATCAAGCACTTGAAAGTCATAAACTTGTAAATGTATAGGGATGCATACTAATGTCTCATGATTCATTCAATAAGGTCTTTCATCAAACACTTGTTATGCATTAACTTATACATAAATGGGGATTTCTTGTCAACATGCTATAATGAATCTATCTCATTCACATAGGCATTTTGTAAAATATATGGGGAACTTGCTTTGGTCATAGAACAAGCAATATATATAAATCTTCATGGCTTCATCAACTCACTTGCAAATTTAAGGGTTTATCATGAATATCATGTAATTCATCACACATGATTTCTACATTCATGAAACTTGCACTTAAATCATGGATCTTAACCCAACAAACATCATAAACATGAATTCAATCTAATTCAAGCATGAAAATCATAGATACAAAATTATTGTACTTTGAAAAAGGATTCTTGGACTTCATGGGAGAAAGGAACCCATGAATGAACATCTAACATACATTAAAGTGTTAATCCTTGAAGGTTATTGGAGGAATTCTTAAGCTTTGTTCTTGATTTCTTGAGGCTAGGGTTTTTTCTTCTGGAGATAATATTTTGATTTGGGGAAAATTGGGTGAATAATGAAGTATTTTGGGTGTTTAGGTTATAAATCCCGTGTTTGGGTGGATTTGGGGCCATGGGAAATGTCTAAGTTACCCTTGCTCATTGCAATCCCCACTGCGGCGTGGGCTAATCGCAGTGAGCTAATGGATGGTGAAAATTATTGATTTTTGCCTCACCGCGATATGGTACAATCGTAGTGAGATACTAAAATTTGACATTTGCCGATTTGGCCTTTACTGCGATGTGGTGGCCTATCTATTGGGAACACTATTTACTGAAATTATCCTAACTTCTTCATCGAGTCTCGGATTTAGGTGAATTTGGTATCGATGAAAAGCTTATTCAATTTTCCACTTGAAAAAAAAGTCAAAATCTTAAAAATACCACATGGAGCAAAATATTTTCATCTTTGAATAAATATCTTTGATGTTCTACGGATGAATTTATGCTAGGTAGAAGTACGGGGTATTACAATATCTCCTCCTTGGGAACATTCATCCTCGAATGATACTGATTAAGTTGAGGACTACTGATTGACTGAGTTTATACGTTGGACATACATATCTGATGCATGACTACATGACTGAAGCTAATGATAAACTTAGTTTTCATACTGAGCATGCATATCTGATGCATGGAATACATGACTGAACTGATAATGATCGTGTGAATGAATATGCAATGATAACTGATACTAAGACTGTAGTTGTAACTGATCATGGAACTGAGTAGATCTAAGGAAGACTGTTACCTTAAGTTGAGAACACAGATGAACCGAAGATCATTTATTGAACATGTATGAATGGGAATATGAGATCCTGAACGAGTTTGAAATGTGATACACAAACTAAATATCGTGAGCTAAACTGAGCCCTTGAATACATAGCTTATTGTTGAGATTGGAACTAGAGAGTAAACTTATGAGTGCCTACTACCTCAAACTGATTTTGTTACATCAAGAGAAACTGAAAGCTTTAAGACATGTAAGCATCGGGGAATTATAGTGTATCTACCCCTTGGGACATTATGTCCCTCTAATAACGCTACTTTACTGAGGTATTGGGGAAAATTGAGGTGATGCATAAGTGACCTACGAACTGGATCATAACTGAACATCTGGGATCTGAAACTAATGCATGATCCATGAACTGAGCTGATCCCACAACTACTAGGATGTTCTATCTTGGAATAGTTATATTTCTAATATTTCTGATAGTATGACTAAATTGAAAGATAGGAAATCATACGATACGAATTTGACTGCCTGACTGCTAAACTGAATTGTAGGCTTTACTGACCGACTCATGCTGAAAACTTAAGCTTAGATAGGAGCAAAGGATCTAAAAAATCATATCATGAAGATGAAATACTCATAACATACCTGAATCTATATAAGGGGAGTTTCCTTGATCATGGCGAGTCTGAAGTGCATAAAATCTATTCTGACATTGACCACTAGTGGTACTGGAAGTGGCGCCCTGCTGACACAAGTCTCTACCCCTCTGAGCCATTATTCTACCCTCTCGCAACCTATGGCCTGGCTTACCACATCTAAAACACACCACACTGCCTGCTCTACATGTACCTAGGTGATTTCTACCACACTCTTCACAAAGAGGATAGGTATGATCACTTTTTACACTACCCTGGGTTTTAGAGTCTGGTGCACCATCATGACTGTCATTCCTAAACTTTGGTACTGGTGCACTAGCTGAAGATGGAGCTAGAATTGAAAACTTCTGACTATGCTGAGAATAGTTACCACCCTGTGACCCTGGCTGACAAAAAACTAAAACTATCTATTTCGTCTCTCTTATTTACTCTCTCTCTATACTTAGCTTTCTCTGCCTCAATCTACTAAGCGTGCATCATCAATCTAGAAAGATCCATGTCTCTATTGAGCATAGAAGTCCTACACTCCTCAACCACCAACCCAGACACACCAGTCATAAACTTACTCATGCTTGATCTAGGGTCAGCCATCTTATCAGGGGCATACTTAGACAACCGGTTAAACTTGAGACAATGCTCCTTCACTGTCATAGAGCCCTGCCTCAGGTTCATGAACTTTTCTATCTTAACTTCCCTCATATCAAATGGGAAAAACTCTTCTAGAAAAGCATCATAAAATATCTGCCAAGTCATGGGAGCTGCATCCTCCCCTAAACTCTTATTCCATATCACTACCCAATCATAAGTAAGACCCTTCATTCTATAGGATGCTAATTCTACACTCTCCTCTTCAGAAATATGTATAATTTAGGTGATCTTCTTCACCTCATCAAGATAAAGCTGTGGCTTCTCATCTGCCTTTGACCCAAAGAATTCTGGCAGATTCATTCTCATAAATCTCTAATCCTGGCTGCAGTTAAATCTCCAACTTACTGAGGTAGGGCTTCAGCCTAACCGTTACCCTAAACATTAGCTGTCAAAGCTTGGGAAAGCTCCTGAAAAGATGCCTGAAACTCTGTATGTGACACATTCTCATTCAAAGGATCTGCAGGCTGAGGTGGTTGGTTATTATTTCTATGGGCATTAGCTCTGCGAGGAGGCATAGTTATTAAACAAAAAAAAGAAGCAGATTAGACTAAGGGTTTTACTGGAGATCATGCTCACTTGCACAATATGAATGCTGAAAGAAGGGAAACTGTTCCTAAAACATCTCATAGCCTCCTGTCCATAAGTGTGGCACGCAACACACCCATGCACAAGACTCTACTAGATGCGTCTTTTCTGACTTCCTAGGACACTATTAAACTTGGCTATGATACCAAGTTTTTAATGCCCTGAATTCTGAATCCCGGATGCTACACGATGCTCATAATCTCAAACGACCACAAGCTAAAGCATGACTGATATTTGTAACTGAGCAGTGAATAATAATAATATTGTATAATGCGGAAATCTGGAAAAAAATTGCCATAAGGATCAAAACTGCTTAAAACAATGTCTGAACAAGGTATAATTATACCAAAATTGAAAACAACTATCTGAAATACTCTGGTCTGAAAAGCCTCTAAACTGTGGAGTTGATGGGATAATCCCCTAACTAACTCCGTCTACTAAAATACTAAATCTAATGCAATAAGAAATAAGGAACATCCTTGAATGATGAGGACTCACTGCTAGGTATACTGCTGCTGACTGAATCTGAACTGCTAAGGGTGCTTTGGAGCTCGTGCTTCTGAACCTATGGTATAAAACACCATAGTGTAAGAAAGTATGTATCAGTTCGGGAATGTACTAGCATGCTATATGAGGTAAGGCTGATGTAATACCCGTACCTTTTCCTAGCTTGAAATCATCTAAAAAATATTAGACACTTACTTTGAAATATGAATCTATTTTTATACATGTGGAATTGTTAATATTTTCACTTTTTGTCACGTGAGAAATCGAATAAGATTTCCATCGATACCAATTTCATCAAAATATGATATCGGACGAGGAAGTTATGGCCGTTTTACAGAAGTAGTCTGAATCGCCCAGGTGCTACGGAGCGGGCCGACGGACCGTCGACCCAACGACTGACCATAGCACCCCACCATCACATCGAGGCAGTGAGTTCACTCTCTGGATGAGTGTCACAGAGAGTCTCGAAGGACTATCGAGCTAGCGACGGACCATCGCACCCCACCGTTGAACCAAGGCAGTAAGTCCCAGTTCTGGTCCTAGTTCGATGGTCAGTCCGACGGACTGTAGACCCAGCGATGGACCATCGTACCCCACCGTTGCATGTCCCACTCAGAATTTCTAAGTTATTTTAAAGGGGAATCTTGTTCTTTTACCACCCGTTTATATACCAATTATATCTGACGTTAGCTTATTTGTTCATTATCCATCCACAACATTTAAAATTAGGGTTTTCTCCCTAAAAGCATCCTCAAGAACAAAATCCAAATCTTCTTCAAGAATTAAAGAGGTTTAAATTCTTCAAGTTCAAGAACTTCAATAAACCCAACTCAGGTATTCATAGTGTTCATTCATGGACTCCTTTCATCCATGAAGCCCAAGGATCTCTTTTCTAAGTTTAAGTTATGCATTTTTCTTATGAATTTCATATTGGGTTGTTGTTGATGTTGATAATGACTAATTAAATTTTAATTCATGTTTGGTGATAAATTTTATGTGAAATTGATTAGTATAGGTGTAGGTTCATGTAAATTTATGATTAAAACCCTTGGATGATGAAATTAGAGATGAATCATAATTTTTGCTTGTTGTATAATGCTATCTACATATGCTATACCTACTATGTTTTTGATTAAATGCCTATGAAGGAAAAGTGCCCTACTAGTATGATATTATGAAATCCCCATGTATGTGCAAGTTTATGAATATCACATGTTTGATGAAATGCTTCAATAAATGAATTATGGATTATGATGTTAGTCATGTGTTCAAGTAAGACATACTTTGTCAGTTTCCTTCTATCGAGTCCTGGGGGTACTTGTACCCAAAGCATTAGCTGTGTTCCTGGAGCCATGCCATGTTTTCAAGATACTCTCAGTCAATCCATGATCCTTAGACTTTAAACAATCTTATGACTCAGGAAATCTTAATAATCTTATGAACTCAATCAATTGTCAGGTATCAATAGTGTTCCGTCAGTCAACGAAATTTAGTAACTCAGTCCATGTTCAGATCAGTTAATCATGTTCAGTATCCATTCAGATGGGAGTAGGAATTAGCACCGAGTAAACCCAAGGATGGGAACTCACCTGATAGTAGAGGGTTCCCACCGTTCTCATTAGAGTAACCTGCTAGTTGAGGGTCGCTCACATATTGTCCTTACCAGTGGCACGGTATTGACGCCCTTCTAATCAGGGCACAGATTAAACCCCAGTTCCTCTATAATGCGTCATTTGGGGCATGTCGGTTAGATAACTACTTTCCACAGTTTCAGTATCAGTACTAGTCAAGAACTCAGATAGTTCTTTAGATTTTAGGACTGTCAGATACAGTCAACGTAGTTTAATACGAAACTCAGATAGTTCCATCAAAATCAGGACTGTCAGATACAGTCACTCATGTTATCAGTTATATCAGTTATTAATATGTAATGTTATCAGTATTCAGATCTAGTAATCATGTTATCACGGTATCAATGTTAGTTATTATGTCTCATGCATGTATTCTCACGCTCATGATAATTAGTCTGTAAGTATTATTATTCATGCATATGAATCCCATGCAATTAGCCTACCTTACATGCATACTAGTATATTTAGTCGTACTGATGCATTCGCGCCATGGTGTCTTATACCATTGGTTCAGAGACACGAGCTCCAGAGCATCAGTAGATTCCAAATATCAGCAGTCAGAGTTAGCAGTGAGTCCTCATCCTTCGAGGACATGATCATTTCTTTATTATCTCTTTAATTAGTTTATTAGTTGGAGATAGTTGGGGACATGTCCCATCAATTCCTTACTCAGACAGTCATGTTTTAGAGGTATTTTAGACTACAGTACGTTCAGATATGTTATTTTAGTTATTTTGGGTATTTCATAACCCATTCAGATATTATATTTTTCATCAGATATTATGTTTTAGTTTGAAACTTATGGCCTCTCAGTTCATGTTTCTGCATTTACAGTATATTATGCAGTATACAGGTATAGATATCAGTCATGGGTTAGCTTGTGGTCCTTCGGGGTCATGAGCACCGTGTAGCATTTCGGGTACCAGATTCGAGGCATTACAAACTTGGTATCAGAGCCTAAGGTTCAATAGAGTCCTAGGAAGTCTAAAAGCCGCATCTAGTAGAGTCTTGTACATGGGTCTGTTGCGTACCACATTTATGTGCAGGAGGCTATAAGATGTTTAGGAAAAGTTTCCCTCTTTTCAGTATTCATGCCGTGCTAGGGTGCATAATCTCAAGTCAATCTATCAGTCTAATACTCTTCTTCTCTTTATTTTAGAACATGCCTCCCAAGAGAAGAACTCAGCCTATCCAAGAAGATCCCTTGGATGAACACGTTTCTCATGTAGAGTTCAGGGCCGCATTCACTACTTTTTATCAATCAGTTACTTCTCAGAATGAGCGACCAACTGTCATTCCAGCCAACCCAGTGGCCAATTCAGCTGCATCCAAAATTTGGGACTTCACCCGAATGAATCCTCCATCCTTTCTTGGGTCTAAGGCAGATGAGGACCCTCAGGAATTCCTAGATCAGGTGCAGAAGGTTATAGACATAATGGGGGTTACTTTTAGTGAGAGTGCTAAGCTAGCTGCATGTCAGTTGTAGGATTTTGGTCACACTTGGTTCAAGTAGTAGAAGTCAGAGAGGGCAGTTGACACAGGGCCAGTTGAGTGAGAGGAGTTTTCTTCTGCTTTCCTTGATAGATTCTTTCCCCTAGAGCTTAGAGAAGATAAGGTGCTAGAATTCATCAACCTTAGGCAGGGAAATATGACAGTGAAAGAGTATTTTCTCAAGTTTACTCAATTATCCAGATATGCCCCTCATGTGGTTGTAGATAACATGCCAATGATGAGTAAATTCGTTTCTGGGGTGAATGATAGCGTGGTTACTGAGTGCAGATCCGTCATGCTGAATAGTGACATAACTTTATCCAAACATATGACTCATGATCAGCAGATAGAGAAACAAAAGATTAAGATGAGGGAGAAGCAGAATAAGAAAGCAAGGACAGGTAGTTTTAACTTTGCTCAGCATAAATCAGAAGGAGGAAACCGTTCTCATTTTTTTCCGAAGTCATCAGTTCCAGATCCTTCTTCAACCAGTTTTCCAGTTCCTAAGTTCAGAGAGGGAAACAATGATAAAGCGCCAGGCACTAAGTCTCAGGGCAGTATTAGCAGTGCCTGCACCTATCCTTTTTACAGACATGTGGAAAGTACCACCAGGGTACTTGCAGAGTTGGCAGTGACACTTGATTTGGGTGTGGAAAGACAGGCCACAGAGTTAGATATTGTTCGCAGTTAGGTCCTGTGAGTCAATAAAATTGCTCCTCAGCTCAGTCCGGTCGCCCAAATCAGCAGGGTGCCACTTCCAGTTCTACTAGCGGGCAACGCCCAAATCATCTCTATGCTCTTCAGACTTGAAAGAATCAGGAAAATTCTCCTGATGTGGTTACTGGTACGTTACAGATCTTTTATGTGCATGTTTATGCTTTGATAGATCTAGGATCTTCCTTGTCTTTTGTTACTCCCTAAATAGTAGGCAATTTCGCAATCAGTCCCATAATTCTAGAAGAGCCCTTTTCAGTTTCTACCCTAGTGGCTAAAACCATCATAGCCCGACAGGTATACAGGAACTAATCAATTATGATATTTCAGAAAATTACTTCAGCAGATTTAGTCGAATTAGAAATGACTGATTTTGATGTTATTCTCGGCATGGAGTGGTTTCATTCCTGCTATGCCACAGTCGATGGTAGAAATAGAATATTCCAGTTTGAGTTCCCGAATAAACCCGTCTTTGAGTGGAAGGGTAGTGTATCTTCTTTTAGAGGCCAACTTGTTTCCTATCTCCGCGCACAGAAGATGATATCTAAGGGATATGTCTATCATTTTGTTCATATCAAGGATTCTAGTTCTAAGACTCCCAGTCTTGAATCAGTCCCAGTAGTGAGTGAATATACAGATGTCTTTCCCAAAGATCTTCCAGGAATTCCTCACAAAAGGGAAATAGGCTTCGGCATTGATCTTCTTCCAGATACTCAGCCTATCTTTATTTCACCATACAGAATGACACCAACAGAACTTCGAGAATTGAAAGAGCAATTAGAGGATCTTTTAGATAAGGGATTCATCAGGCCTAGTGATTCCCCTTGGGGTGCACCAGTCTTATTCATGCTCAAGAAAGACAGTTATCTTGGAATGTTCATAGCTTACCGCCAGATCAATAAAGTCATAGTCAAGAACAAGTATCCTCTTCCCAGAATCGATGATTTGTTTGACCAACTTTAGGGTGCCATCTACTTCTCTAAGATAGACCTCTGATCTGGCTATCATCATCTCAGAGTCAGAGAATGTAACATTTCAAAAATAGCCTTTCGTACTCGGTATGGTCACTTTGAGTTCCTAGTCATATCCTTTAGACTTACCATATCCCTAGCCTCTTTCATGGACCTGATGAACCGTGTGTTCATAGATAATATTATGATCTATTCCCGCAGTGAGTGCGATCATGCAGACCATTTCAGAACAGTACTTCCGACTCTTATACATTACTAGCTATTCACTAAATTCAGTAAGTGCGAGTTTGTCTAAGGTCAGTAGCATTCCCTGGCCATATCATTTTCGTTGATGGCATTAGAGTAGATCTTCAAAAGACTGAAGCAGTAAGAAACTGGCCTCGCACTGTCTCTCCATCAGACATCAAGAGTTTCTTAGGTTTGAATGGCTATTAAAGATGGTTCATTGAGGGATTTTATTCTATTGCATCCCCTATGTACAAATTGACTTAGAAGAAAGTCAAGTTTTAGTGGTCAGATCCTTGCAAGAAGAGTTTTCAGGAGTTGAAGACTCGACTTACCTCAGCTCCAGTTCTAGCTCTTCCAGATGGTTTAGATGGTTTCGTGGTGTATTGTGATGCATCCAGAGTAGGTTTGGTTTGTGTCCTCATGCAGCATGGTAAAGTCATAGCCTACGCTTCCAGACAGCTTAAACCCGATGAGAAGAATTATCCTACTCATGAGCTTGAGTTAACAACCGTAGTCTTTGACTTGAAGATTTGGAGACATTATCAATACGGTGTTCATGTAGATGTGTTCACAGATCATAAGATCCTCCAGTATGTCTTTTCTCAGAAAGATCTCAATCTTCATCAAAGAAGATGGTTAGAGCTCTTGAAAGATTATGACATGAGTGTCCTTTATCATCTGGGCAAGTCCAATATTCTGGCTGACACTCTTAGTAGACTGTCTATGGGTAGTGTTGCTCATGCTGAGGATAGTAAGAAGAAGTTATCTTAGGAAGTCCATCATCTTGCCAGACTAGGTATTCCTTTAGTTGATATAGAGGAGGGTGGTATATGGGTTCAGAGTAGTTCAGAATTATCTCTAGTTTCCTAGGTGAAAAAAAAGCAAAATAGAGATCACAGCCCTGTCAAATTGAAAGAGACAGTCCAGGATCAGAAAGTAGAGGTTTTCTTCTAAGGGGGAGATGGTGTTTTGCATTGTTAGGGTCGTCTCTATGTTCTAGGTTTAGATGACTCACGGTAGCAAATTTTTGTAGAAACGCATGGTACTATATTCATCCAGTGGCCATAAAGATGTACCGCGATTTGCGGGAAGTCTATTAGTGGAGTGAGATAAAGAGAGATATTGTAGAGTTTTTGTCTAAGTGATCTACATGTCACCAGGTTAAGATAGAGCATCAGAAGCCTAGAGGTCCTATGCAGGAGTTTATTATTCCTACTTGGAATTGGAAAGAAGTGAACATGGACTTCGTGATGGGTTTTCCTCAAACTCATCATTAACATGATTCAGTCTGGGTCATTATAGATAGAATAAGCAAATCATCTCACTTTCTTCCAGTTCATACCTCTTATCAGTCGAGGATTACACCAAACTCTACATAAGGGAGTTGGTCAGATTGCATGGTGTTCCGCTATCTATTATCTCAGATAGAGGTACCCAGTTCACCTCTCACTTTTGGAAAGCATTCTAAAAGGGTATTGGTATCCAAGTCCATCTCAGTACAGCCTTCCATCCTCAGACAGATGGTCAAGAAGAAAGGACCATTCAGACTTTAGAAGATATGATAAGGGCGTGTGCAATGGATTTCAAGGGTAGTTGGGATGACCACTTGCCTTTTATTGAATTATCATACAATAATAACTATCATTCTAGTATTCGGATGACTTCATTAAAAGCTCTCTTCGGTAGGTGATGTAGATCTTTGATCGGTTGGTTCGAAGTTATTGAGACCTCAGTCATAGGGCCCGACTTGGTATTCGATGCCTTAGAAAAAATCCAGTTGATTAGAGAAAGACTTCGGGCTGCTTAGAGCCGACAAAAGTCTTATGCAGATGTTCGTAAAAAGGATATTGAGGTCGAGATTCATGATTATGTCTTTCTAAAGATCTCTCCCATGAAGGGAGTGAAGAGATTCGGTAAGAAGGGAAAGCTCAGTCCCCGATATATCGGTCCCTTCAAGATTCTCAGTCGTTTCGGCAAGGTAGCTTATGAGCTCGAATTGCCTTCAGATCTAGCCTCAGTTCATCCAGTCTTCCATGTCTCTTTGCTCAAGAAGTGAATAGGTGACCCTACAGTTGTAGTCCCTATTCAGAGCATAGATGTTTAGAATAGCCTCTCTTATGAAGAGATCCCAGTCAAAATCCTAGACTATCAAACTCGTAGACTGAGGAACAAAGAAGTCCCTTTAGTCAAAGTCCTTTGGCGAAATTAGTCCGTTGAGGGAGCTACTTGGGAAGCAGAAGCAGACATGCGTACCAATTATTCTCACCTTTTCTCCTCTAACTCAGATCAAGCTCAAGGTAATAGTTCTTCTTATACTTTTCCATTTTATGTTAAGACTTCAGTTACAAGCTTAGTATTCAGTTCATGTTCAGAATCCCATTTTAAACTTGGTATTAAATACCATTGCATTTAAGTCATGCATTCAGGTGCCATTTCAGTTATATATATAATTATGCATCAGACATGCATTCTTATTGTGAGAAACTTAGTTCCTAAGAACACTCAGTCATGCATCCATGAATCAGTTACACATGCATCAGCTATTCATGTTTAGTATGACTTGTTCAGATTATGAGTCATATCAGTCATGAGATTATGTTACAATTATTCATGTTACATAAGTACATCAGTTTATGTTCTTTCCCTTTCTCTCAGTCTCATTATAGGACTAATGTTCTCAAGGGGAGATATTGTAATATCCGTACCTTTTCCTAGCTTGAAATCCTCATGTGGTTGCAGACAACAGGGTTAAGATGAGTAAGTTTCTTTCTGGGGTGAATGATAGTGTGGTCAACGAGTGTAGATTTACGATGTTAAATTGTGACATGACATTAGCCAAGATTATGACACATGCTTAACAGATAGAGGAGCAAAAGATTAAGATGAGGGAGAAGCAGAATAAAAGAGCAAGGACAGGTAGTTTCAACTTTGCTCAGCCCAAATCAGAAGGAGGAAACCATTCTCAGTTTTATCCTAGGTCATCAGTTCCAGCTCCTTCTTCAGCCAATGCTCCAACTCCTAAGTTCTGGGATGGTAATAGAGATAGGGAGCCAGGCTCTAAGTCTCAGGGCAGTGTTAGCAGTGCCCACATCTATCCTCTTTGCAGACTTATGGTAAGCACCACCAGGGTACTTGCAGATCTTGTAGTAATATCTATTTTGGATGTGGCAAGCCAGGCCACAGAGTCAAAGATTGTCCCCAGTCTACTTATCAGGGTTAGCAGAACCATTCCTCAGCTCAATCTAGTCACCTAAATCAGCAGGGTGCCACTTCCAGTGCTACTAGTGGGCAATGCCAAAACAGACTCTATGCTCTCCAATCCCGGTAAGATCAGGAAAATTCTTTTGATCTGGTTACTGGTACGTTACAGATCTTTTATGTGCATGTTTATGCTTTGCTAGATCTAGGTGCTTCCTTGTATTTTGTTACTCATAATATTGCAGGCGATTTCAGATTTAGTCCCAAAATTCTAATAGAGCCCTTTTCAATTTCTACCCAGTGGGTAAAACCATCATAACCCAACGTGTATATAGGAACTGCCTGGTTATGATATTTTAGAAAGTCACCTCAGCAGATTTAGTCGAATTAGAGATGATTGATTTTGATATCATTCTTGGCATGGATTGGCTTTATTCCTGCTATGCCATAGTCGACTGCAGAAATAAAATAGTCCAGTTTCAGTTTCTGAATAAACCTGCCCTAGAGTGGAGGGGTAGTACTTCAGATTTCAAAGGTCAGCTTGTTTCCTACCTTCGGGCAAGGAAAATGATATCTAAAGGATGTGTCTACCATCTTGTTAATGTTAAGGACTCTAGTTCTGAAACTCCCAGTCTTGATTCAGTTCCAGTTGTGAAGTAATATTCAGATGTCTTTCCTAAAGATCTTCCAGGAAATCCACCTGAAAGGAAAATGGACTTCGGCATTGATCTTCTTCAAGATACTCAGCCTATATCTATTTCGCCATACAGAATGGCACCAGCAGAACTCAGTGAATTGGAAGAACAGTTGAAGGATCTCTTAGACAAGGGGTTCATCAGATCCAGTGTGTCCCCAGGGGTACACCAATCTTATTCGTACAAAAGAAAGATGGTTCTCTCTGAATGTGTATTGATTACCGTCAACTCAATAAATTCAAGGTCAAGAACAAGTATCCTCTTCCCAGAATCGATGACTTATTTTACCAACTTCAGGGTGCCAGTTATTTCTCTAAGATAGACCTCAGATCCGCTATTATCAGCTCAGAGTCAAAGAATGTGACATTTCAAAAATAGCTTTCCATACTCGGTATGGTCACTTTGAATTCTTAGTCATATCCTTAGGCCTTACTAATGCCCCAACAACTTTCATGGACTTGATGAACCGTGTGTTCAAGCCGTACTTGGACATATTCGTAATAGTCTTCATTGATGACACTTTGGTCTATTCCCACAGTGAGCGTGATCATGCAAACCTCCTCAGAATCATACTTCAGGCTCTCAGAAATTATCAGTTATTCGCCAAATTCAGTAAGTGCGAGTTTTGGCTAAGATCAATAGCATTTCTTGGTCATATCATTTTCGATGATGGCATTAGAGTAGATCCTCAAAAGACCGAAGCAGTAAGAAACTGACCCAGACCTGTCTCTCCATCAGATATCAAGAGTTTCTTAGGTTTGGCAGGCTATTACAGATGGTTTGTTAAGGGATTTTATTCTATTGCATACCCTATGCCCAGATTGACTCGGAAAAAAGTCAAGTTTTAGTGGTCAGATCCTTGTGAGAAGAGTTTTCAGGAGTTGAAGGTTTGACTCACCTCATCCCCAGTCTTAGCTCTTCCAGATGGTTCAGATAGGTTCGTGATGTATTGTGATGCATCCAGAGTAGGTTTGGGTTGTGTCCTCATGCCAAATGGTAAGGTCATAGCCTATGCATCCAGGCAACTTAAACCCCATGAGAAGAATTATCCTACTCATGATCTTGAGTTAGCAGCCGTAGTATTTGCTTTGAAGATTTGGAGGCATTATTTATATGGTGTTCATTTAGATATGTTCACAGATCATAAGAGCCTTTAGTATGTATTTTCTCAGAAAGATCATAATCTTCGTTAGAGAAGGTGGTTAGAGCTTTTGAAAGATTATGACATGAGTGTCCTTTATCATCCGGGAAAGGCCAACGTTGTGGCCGATGCTCTTAGTAGACTGTCTATGGGTAGTGTTGCTCATTTTGAGGACAGTATGAAGAAGTTAGCTTAGGAAATCCATCAGCTTTCCAGACTAGGCATTCGCTTTGTCGATTCTGAAGTGGGTGATGTATGGGTTCAGAGTAGTTCAAAATCATCTCTAGTTTTTGAGGTGAAAGAAAAGAAAGATAAAGATCCCAGTCTAGTCAAGTTGAAAGAGTCAGTCAAGGATAAAAAAGTAGAGGTTTTCTCCTAAAGAAAAGATGGTGTCTTGCGTTGTCAGGGTCATCTCTGTGTTCTAGGTGATGATGACTTAAGACAACAAATTATTTCAGAAGCGTATAGGGCCCGCTACTCTATTCATCTGGGGGCCACAAAGATGTACCGTGACTTGTGGGAAATCTATTGGTGGAGTGAGATAAAGAGAGATGTTGCAGAGTTTATGGCTAAGTGCTCTACATGTCAGTAGGTTAAGATAGAGCATCAAAAGCCTAGTGGGTCCATGCAGGAGTTCAATATTCCTACTTGAAAGTGTAAAGTTGTGAACATGGACTTTGTGATAGGTTTGCCTCGAACTCGTCGTCACCATGATTCATTTTGGGTCATTGTAGACAGGATGGCCAAATCAGCTCATTTCTTTCTTGTTCATACCTTTTATTCTGCCGAGGATTACACCAAACTCTATATCAGGGAGTTGGTCAGATTGCTCGGTGTTCTGCTATCTATTGTCTCAGACAGAGGTACCCAGTTCACCTCTTATTTCTGGAAAGCGTTCCAAAAGGGTCTTAGTACCCAAATTAATCTCATTACAACCTTTCATCCTCAGATAGATGGTCAAGCGGAAAGGACCATTCATACTTTAGATGATATGCTAAGGGCGTGTACAATTGATTTCAAGGGTAGTTGGGATGACCACTTGCCTTTTATTTAGTTTCCATACAACAATAGCTATTATTCCAGTATTCAAATGGCTCCATTCAAAGCTCTCTATGGTAGGAGGTGCATATCTCCAGTTGGTTGGTTCGAATTAGTGAGGCCTCAGTTATAAGGCCTGACTTAGTATTCGATGTCGTAGAAAAAGTCCAGTTGATTAGAGAAAGTCTTTGGACTGCTCAGAGCCGACAGAAGTCTTATGCAGATATTCGCAGAAAGTATCTCGAGTTTGAGATTGGTGACTATGTCTATCTAAATATCTTTCCCATTAAGGGAGTGAAAAGATTCGGCAAGAAGGGAAAGCTCAGTCCCTGATATGCCGGTTCCTTCAAAATTCTCAGTCGATTCGGCAAAGTATCTTATGAGATTGAGTTGCCTTCAGATCTAGCCTCAGTTCACCTAGTCTTCCATGTCTCTTTGATCAAGAAGTGCTTAGGTGACCCAGCAGTTTTAGTCCCTATTCAGAGCATAGATGCTCAGAATAGATTCTCTTATGAAGAGATTCTATTCGAAATCCTAGACTATCAGACACGTAGACTGAGGAACAAAGAAGTCCCTCTAGTCAAAGTTCTTTGATGAAATAAGTCCATCAAGGGAGCTACTTAGGAAACAGAAGCAGACATGCGTACCAAGTACTCTCAGCCAACTCATATCAAGCTCAAGGTAAGAGTTCTCCATAAGCTTTTCAGTTTTATGTTCAAATTTCAGTTACAAACTTGATATCCAGTTCATACTCAGAGTTTCATTATAAAATTGGTATTAAATACCGTTGAATATTTAGTCATGCATTCATGTATCAGTTCATTTATTTAATTATGCATCAGACATGCGTTCTCATTGTGAGAAACTTAGTTCAACAGAACACTCAGTCATGCATTCATGAATCAGTTACATATGCATCAGGAATGCATGCTCAGTATGATATGTTCAGTTATCAGTCATGTCAGTCATGAGCTTATGTTCCAATCAGTCATGTTTAGTATGTATGTTAGTTTATCTTCTCCCTTCTCTCTCAGTCTTATTTGATGACGAATGTTCTTAAGGGTAAGATATTGTAATACCCCGTACTTTGTCCTAGGTTAAAATTATCTCAAGAATATTAGCAACTTGCATTGAAATATGAATCCACTTTTATATTCGTGGAATTTTTTTATATGTTCACTTTTTATCATGTGGGAAATTGAATTAGCTTTCCAACGATACCAATATCGTTCAAATTTGGTATCGGAGTAAAAAGTTATGGACGTTTTACTCAGAGCTGTTAGAATCGCCCAGGTGCGACGGCCAGATTGACGGACTGTCAATATAGCAACGGACCATCGCCTTGACTGTCATAGCCAAGGCAGTGGGTCAACCTTTTGGATAAGGTGTGACAGACAGGTTGATGAACTGTCGAACTTACGACGGATCGACGCCCAAGCCGTCGCCACTTAGGCAGTGAGACCCTATTCTGGTCCACGTGCGATGGTCGGAATGATGAACTATCAAGCCAGCGATGGACCATCGCACGAGCAGTCACAGGTCCTATTTTGCAAATTAAAGCCATTTTTAAAGGGGTATTTGGGTCTTTTTCCACCTGTTTTAATCCCTAATTATATCAGACCAAGGCTCATAAGTTTATTTTTCATTCACAACATCAACTTAGGGTTTTCTCTCTAGGATAATCCCCAAGAAACAAAATCCAAATCTTTTTCAAGAAACTAAGAGATTCAAATTCTTCAAGTTTAAGAACTTCAAGAAACTCAACCCAGGTATGCATAGTGTTCATTCTTGGACTCCTTTCGTCCATGAAGCCCAAGAATCTTTTTTCAAATTTCAAGTGTATGGATTTTTAAGAATTTCATGTTGGGTTTGCTTTTGTTCATGTTTATAATTACCAATTGAATTCTAATCCATGTTGGGTGATAAATTTTATGTGGAATTGATTAGTATAGGTGTAGATTCATGTGAACCTATGAATAAACCCTTGGATGATAAAATTAGAGTTGAATCATGATGTTTAGTTGTTGTATAATGTTGTCCACATATACTATGCCTACCATGTGTTTGATTAAATGCCTATGTGAATAAAAAGTGCCATGCTAGTATGATAACATGAAATCCCCATTTATGTACAAGTTTATGCATATCAAATGTTTGATGAAATGCCTTAATAAATGAATTATGGATTATGATGTTGGTCATGTATTCAAGAAAGTCATGCTTTGTCAGTTTCTTCCCATCGAGTCCTGGGGGAACTTGTACCCAACAATTTAGCTGCGTGCCTAGACCCAGTGCTATGTTTTCACAATGTCCTCAGTCAATCCATGTTCAGTAGCATTCAGTTAGTCATGTGACTCAGGAAAACTCAGAAATCCCAGTAATCTCAGAAAGCTCTGTAATACAGAAATCTCAGTACTATTTCGCCAGTTAACAGAACTCAGTTAACTCAGTCCAGTAATCCATGTTCAGTGTCTATTCAGATGGGAGTAGAAATTAGCACCGAGTGAACCCAAAGATGGGAACACACACTATCAGATAAGGCTGTGATTCTTAGAAGTCATCCTTGCATTTCAGAACTATGTAGCCAGCATAGGTTGAGACATCAACACTGTCAGATGAGGGTTGATGTGGTGGATAAACACTATCAGATGAAGGCCTCACCGTTCTCTTTCAGGGACACTGTTAGATGAGGGTCACTCACAATTTGTCTTTACTAGTGGCGCGGTATTGACACCCTTCCAATTGGGGTTACAGATTGGACTCCAACTCATCCATAATGGCATATTAGGGGCATGTCGGTTGAAAACTACTTCCCACAGTTTCATGTTACAGAATCATGACTGTCAGATACAGTCAATCAGTCTCAGTAATAGAACTCAGATAGTTCTACAGAATTAGGACTGTCAGAGACAGTCAACTTAGATACAGTATGAAACTCAGTTAGTTCCATCATATTTAGGACTGTCAGATATAGTCGCTCATGTTATCAGTTATGTAAGTTATCAGTATATTATGTTATCACGACCCTAGTTACAGTTACTATGTATTTATGCATGCATTCTCACGTTCATATTGGTCAATTAGTCAGTATTGTTTAGTGCAGTCTAACATACTTTGAGTGTTAATCCTTGAAGGTTCATGGATGAATTATTGAGCCTTGTTCTTGATTTCTTGAGGCCAGGGTTCTTTCTTCAGGAGAGAATATTTTGATTTGGGGAAAATTGGGTGAATAATGAAGTATTTTGGGTGTTTAGGGTATAAATCCCATGTTTGGGCGGATTTGGGGCCATGGGAAATGTCTAAGTTGCCCTTGGGATTTAAAATCCCATAATTGGAATGGCGATTAAAGCCTTACCGCTATGCGGTGAATGGATTATCCCGTTACCCACCATGACATGGGCTAATCACGATGAGCTACTGGATGGTGAACATTGTCAATTTTTTCCTCACCGCAATATGGTACAATCGCGGTGAGCTACTAGAATTTAACATTTGCCAATTTGGCCTTCACCGCGATGTGGTGCCCTCTCTATTAGGAACACTATTTTCTAAAAACGTCCTAACTTCTTCACTGAGTGCCAGATTTAGGCAAATTTGGTATCGACAAAAAGCTTATTCAATTTCCCACATGATAAAAAATATCAAGATTTTAAAAATACCACATGGAACAAAAGATCGTCATCTTTGAAGCAAGATCTTTGATGTTCTAGGGACGGATTTATGCTAGGTAGAAGTACGGGGTATTACAGTTAGGTTATAAAAAGGAATTTTAGTTACCATTTCTTCATACCACTCCCTCATATTTGTCATTATATTTAATTCTTCGGAGGAAAATGGATTCATCACGAAGGTTCTTGAGGCATGCTTGAAATTCATGTACTTTCTCAGATAATTTGTCATGTTGGGGTTAAAAAATGTGTATATGTCCACCTTCTTCAATGGTACCTAAACTTCATCATCATTTTGAGAATTTATAATTTTTCTTGATTTCCTATTTGAGAGTACACTTCTAATCGCTGTTTTCCTCTTCCTATCCTCCAGTATAGGAGTGTACGACTCTTTCGACTTTTTAGATGGTATGACAACTATATTGAATGTCAATTTATCAACAAAATTAATGAGAGCATCTATTCTTAAGATGAGTTCATCCTGTCTGTCTATGAACTTTTTGCATTTGCAAAGAGAACATGAAGAGCTCAAAGAGGGACCACTGAAAAGGGTGAGGAGTTGGACATCATCATCTTCTAGAAGATTAAATTTGGTCTCAAACTTATTTTTTTTGGAGCATCAACAACATGCTCATCATCATGCCTGGCAGTAGCATTAGCATGGATGGCACCAACATAACTACTCCACTATTACCACCATCACCACCAACACTCCTACAAGTAACACCCAAATCTGTTGTAGCAGGTTAGTTATGAAGAGCCTCAACATGAGGATGAACTTCCCTAAATGCTCTTTTTATGGATTGTGATACTACCAATTACTTCTTTACTAACTCCACCATTGGGTCTGCTATTGTATGAACAAGACATAGACTAACAGGCGACATCATCAACTCTTGCTCAGTAGGTACAAGCCATGGATGCACAACCTATAAATAAAAATAGATATGTTTAAATCAAATAATAATTTATAGTGTGTTGGGTAATATGTTAACATAGACAACATATGTAACAAATAAGTTTTTTGTTGCAACAAATGATTCATTTGTTGTAACAGGTTACCAATCAGTTGCTACAAATTACTAAAATATTGCAATATATTTAAAAAAGACTTACTGCATCATCTGAAGGGTTAAGGAGATCAAGCTTCGTTATTATTGGGTTAATCTTTGTAGCCAACCACCTTAGGATCATTAAATGAATCACCTCATCTGGGTAATCCTTGAATCGCCTTAGGAGGCAAGGAGTGGCTTCAAATTCTCAAGCCTAATAATGTAAAATGAATCAAACGAAAAAAGGTCTGAATAATTATACAATATAAATAAATAAAAGAGTAAACAAATACTGATTAAATTTACCATGAAAGCCATGGAAAGCCGTTTAAGCTGATCGTCTTTGGGGATAGTTTTGTTAATAATTATTTAACCACAAACCTATAGATTTCATATCCCCAAGAATATCTGTTGAATCAATCAAAATTCTGAGTAACCGAAACAATTCAGGCTGTATGACCTTGTTGATGTCTTTTGCCCATATAATGAAATGAACAAACCAAATTAAACATAATTGGTTCATACATATTTGGAATGCTTTTATCCTGGAGATTATCTCATAACATTGTGGCTTTGTAGCCACGTCTAGCAATGTCTAACAACACATATATTTTTTCATGGGTTTTGGTGGTGGTCATTTGGACAATGTCTTGCCTTTCTTTGGTGGTGGTGATTTGGGGGGTGTCTTTCTTTCCTTGGAATTTTTGATGGGTGTTACCTAAGAAAGAGGTTTATTTGGATGATTGCATCTCAAGCCTGTCACTATGGCAAACACTTTAATGCCAAAACAAATCGGCATGCCACAGTAGTTAATCCATATTTCATCCATCTTCTTCTTCTCCTCCTTCAAATCTTTATCATCACCCATTTACTTGATCTTGCACTTGAAAAGACCATATGCCATGGACATTTGAAAGCATGGAGTGTTGTCCTCTGTCAGGTCAAGAGAGTATCCAAAACAGTTGGACCTAAAATAATCCTTAAGTTTTTCCTCCTTCATGATCTTCCTAAAATCATCAAAACCTTTCCCCACAAGAGATTTAACTAAAAAAGCACCAGTTAAATCTGCAGGGTTATCTATCGGCATCTCAAATCCAAACCTTTTAATACTAATAGTTTTGACAGGATCATGATAGAATTTTGATCTAACTTTAAGTCCCATCGATCATGCATTATCATCACATTCTTCCCCATTTTCCCCCTTCTTCCTCACTTTATACTTATTTATCTTTATCTTCTTCCTTCTCACTTTTATTTTCCTCACTTTCTACTTCCTCACTTTTGTTTTCATATATTTTTTCTGATCCATTATATACAGAAGGTTTGCCTTCACTTTTTCCAAAAATAGATTATTTAGGATGCTCCTGTAAATCCACTGCACTCTAGGTTTTTTTGGTAGTTGGTCAAAAATTGATCCACTTTTAATTTCTTTTCTTTTGGGAGATATCTTTTATCTACAAATAAGAAAAACTAAAAAAATATTACAATTGATGAATACATAGTTTTAAAAAAATGTAACACAAATTTCAATAAATACAAGATATTAAAAAAAATACCAATGGATAATCCATCTATTGCAATAGATGAACCATCTGTTGCAACAGATGACTAACCTATTGCAGTAAATGGGTTATCTATTGGAAGTTATCAAAACAGAACTGCTATTGGTTTGATTTATTCTAACAGTTTATCCATCTGTTGCAACTGATGGGTCATCCGTTGGAAGATCTATTTTGATTTATTCCAACAAATTATCCACCAAATGTTCCACTTGTTGGAATACCTATTTTAGTATCTTCCAATAGATGTCTGACCGTTGAACAAGTGGGTCATCTGTTGGAAGTTATCAAACTAGTAGCAGTTCTATTTTGATAACTTCTAACAGATGAACCATATGTTGTAATAGATAGGTCATCTTTTGGATGAAATTGAATCAGGTCTTCCACCATTCCAATAGACGTGTAATCTGTTGGGCGATACACCATCCCAATACCACCAACACTAACAACACCAATACCGCCAACACCAATCCTATCAATACCTCTAATACCACCAACACCAACACCACCAACACCACCAAAACCAATACCACTAATACCAACACCACCAACACCATAAATACCACTAATACCAACACTACCACCACCAACACCAAAACCATCAACATCAACAATATGAACAACATCAACAAAACAAAAACAAATAAAAAAACCAACAATAACCAACCAACGAACAAACAAAAAAATAAAAAAAATAGCAACAATAGTGCCAATAACAACAACAACACCACCAACACCCCCAACAACACCACAAACACCCATCAACAATACCATGACGATTGTCAACAGAATAGTACGACAAAATCTAGGGTTTTCTCGAGTTCTTCCTACTTTTTTAGAATCAAAACTCAAAATTATTAATCTATTCTTGAAGATAATACAACTAAAAGTCTTCCTTTTATCATTAACTAAAAATACCTAATTTTTCAAAAAAAACAATAAATATAGAAATCTTTTTGAACTCTTTTACCTGCAAAGAGAGAGAAAATAATGGGTACAAGCAAGAAGAAAGTAAAAAATAACAACTATATGGTCGAAAATAGAAAGAAAATTGATCTATTGTAAAGGGTTGAGAAGTTTATTGAGTATTTATTAAGAGAGAAAGAGATGAAACAGTTTTCTTCGCAACTATTGAAATGGTTTGAAATGATTGACCCCTTCATTTTTTATTCTGTATTAATTAGAGGGGTTGATTTGTATTTTGAAAAACAATAACAAGTTTTGAAAATATTAGTTTGGAATCAATTGATCTTAACTATTTTTTTAAAAGAGATAAAGTTTAACCCAAACCTTCCCTTTGTTCAAATTTAATAAATCATTTTTTACTGGTAATAAGTAAAATTAATTTCACTACAATTATTTTTAATTAATTAAGTTCAATTACAACTTTAATTAATTTATTATTAATTACATGTCTATATCTGTTTGATAATTTTCAATAGATGAGGCATCTGTTGAAACAAATTACCCATATGTTGCAACAGATGACCAATCTGTTGCAACAGATAGTTCATCTGTTGGAACCAAATACAACAACAAACTAGTAGAAGGCCGATTTTAATATGTGTCAACAGATGATCCGGCTGTTGGAACATATGTCCTAATCTGTTTGATAATTTACAATAGATATGCCATCTATTGCAACATATGTTTATTATCTGTTGCAATAGTTGAATCTAGTATTTTATTTCAATTAATAAGTTCAAATCCAAGGATAAAATAAAATTCAAGACAAAATAAAATAAATCAAAGCCTTCATAGATTACATTAAATAAATCAACAAATAAAGAAATATTAAAATTTGTTATGGGTACAAATGATAAATATTTATAATTTAAGTTTTACAGTCAACAATTCCTATGGAGAGGAGAGGTTTTTACTTTTACAAGACTCAAACTATAAAGATCTACTCAATATTAACCAGTTGTTCTTCATTTGGTGGTGTAGAATTCAGCTTACATAGTCGTAGATTTACATTGTTGCTTACGTACAATTCTTAGCCTTTACATCTCCATAATACCATAAAAGAGTAGCATATATTTTATGGAGTAATTGGGCATCAAGTCCATCATTTGGTACTTGTAATCCATCACTCAAATACTCGGCGTAAGCGACAACAACAAAACGCAACCTAGTGACTGTAAAAATCAAATAATACATATCTTTTAATTATGAAACTAAATCATGATACTTCCAGGATACCAATAGATTATTGAGCAATTCCTTCAACATATTCTACATCAAATGAATTATCTATTTTATCCCGGTATACTTCAATCATCCACCAATCAGTACAAATCTTTAGATTGAAAAGCCACTTAATTCAAGATAAGTAGCAATATTTTGGCCAACTTTTGTATCTCAGATGACGACCAACGGTGTCTCCTTGCCTACATCAAGTTATAAAATCAGACGCACCTTTTTTTGAAATAATGACATCCAATACCCAATAAAATTCACCGCCACAATTGATTGGGATGTACATTTAATCCACCAAATGCCAAGGTAAGCCAGCTAGAATGCTAAAACCTTGGATGATGTTGATTAAATATTCCTCATTTCAGGAAACTTCCTGCTGCTGCTGTTGACAATACCTATCGTAGACCTTATTAATGTGAACTTTGAACAAATAGTCGCCTGTCGTGTATCTGTATTGATGCTATGTTTGAAACATGGCTTTCTTTCAAAGGAAGTAAAACACGACATCGATGTTCTGCACATATTATCAAACATTCAGATTACGTAATAATAAAATTAATAAATAGATACAATTAAATAACCCAAATAAACCTCATCATTCCAGCAAGTTTGGGCTTGTGACATCAAATATAATTAATTCTTCATTTTGGAATGTGCAACAACAAAGTCGAACATATCAACAACAAGACATGATTGGTTCACTTTACAGTGCTCATCGTTTTGTTTTTTTGCATGATTTATATGTGTTAATGACATATTTTTACACGAAGAATTGTATAAATCAATATTTTAAAAAATGATTCATGTACCTGTTGGCATGAAACTTTAACAGCCCATCGGTACTCTATTCTAATTAGGTGTTGATCAACTTTGTTAGTTTTGTTGAAGACTCGACCGAGATATTGAACCCTTTAAATGGATAGTTTTTTTGTTCTTCTCGACTGATAGACTTCACTTTTTCTTTATCTTTGGAAGAAGTATTTGGATTATCAACTGAGTTTTTGATAGTATGCTGTTCAATAGTAGCTTCTACTGTGGTATCAACCTGGAAAACTAGATTGTCAAATCTAATCACAGAAATACAAAAAAGTTTAAAAAAAGGTAACTCATCTGTTGGATGAAATCAAACAGGTATTCCTAATACTTTAATTTATCCCAACAAATGACCTATCTGTTGAAACATATAGGTCATCTATTGAGACAAATTAAAATAGGAGGAATACCTATATGATAATTTTCCTTAGATGACTCATCTGTTGGAATAAACTAAAATAGTATGAAGTCTTGATTTAATTTGTCCCAACTGGTGACCCATATGTTGTAATAGATAATTCATCTATTGGGATAAATTAAAATAGTAGGAAGACCTGTTTGATTTCCTCCAACATATGAGACATATGTTACAACAAATAATGCATCTGATGCAACAGGTTAGTCATCTGTTGCAACAAATGTCTATATCTATTTGATAATTTTTAGTAGATGTATCATCTGTTGAAACAAATATGTAGTCTATTTTTTTGTTGGAACAGATGATAATTATTTACCTTTTTAAGCTCATGCTTCTCTCCTGTGGCCCTTGTACATTTCTCAAAAGTGCAAGACAAAGACAAAGGAGTTGCAATTTTGCTTTTATCGATTCTTAATAATGCCTTGAAAATTTCTTTCCTTCTCTTTTTAGCCTTAATCTCTAATGGAGTATATGGATATGAAATCCTCTTTGATGGAATGACTCCCCTCTTAGATGAAAATTTTGTTACAGAAGCAGTTAATGCGTTAATAACATTTATCACCCCATCATGTTTTTCCTTGCAGTTTTGACATTTGCATACACAACATTCATTAGGAGGGGCAAAATCTGTAAAATTAGTATGATTATAGTCATACTAGTTTGTTGTTTCAAAAACTACAAGAGGAGAATTATTAGTCCCAACAATAACACCATCACCACAACTACCACCAACATCTCCATCACCACTAAAACTATCAATAACATCAAGCCCACCCTCCTAAAGTGTTTTTCTTGGGATGACTGTTGCTCCAAACAATTCTTTTTTATTCTATCAATGACCTTAGGGATCGATAAAGTTTGCACAGACTATAAAAAAAGAAAAAATGACATCTTCAACTCTCGATTGGTTGGATGTATTACCCCATACTATTCTTAGATCAATTAAGCTTTTAGTTCCATGCTTAAGGGGATTAAGGCTTGAAATTTTCACTAAGCATTGGGGACTAGTCATCTTCAAGACCCCTAAACTTTGAGAATTTTTATTTTGACATTCCTGACCTTGAGATGTTAGTTTTTGATTTAATTTATGTTCAGGGATGTACGAAGTATGTCTTAGGGAGATTCAGATTTTTGGACAAGGTTTGGGGTATGTTTGGATCATGGAACCAGTAGGTCATCGTGATAGACCCGTGATTCGGTATTAGTCTCGATTGCATGCTGACCATGTTGCTATGAAGGTGTTGTGTCAAGTTCTTAATTTATAATTAAATACATGCGCATGATCTTTATCCTTGTGTGTGAAGTGCATATGAGGTAAAAAATATTATAGGAATCACTTATAACAAAGTTGATCTAAGAGTCTTTGATTCAGCCAAATTTTGGTATTTAATTCTGCAAGGGTCAACTATGAACATGTATAACATTTTATATATGTGAAATTTTTCAACTCAAGACCCACCAAATTGTAGAGAATTGAATTAGATTTCCATCAATACCAATTTCTCCTAAATCTGGTACCCGAGCTAAAAGTTATGATCATTTTCGTCAGTTTCAGTAAGCTGCCGCGATAAGACCGCATCGCGGTGACGTAGTTGCATCCAATTTTTTAATTAAATCATTGAGGGGCAATTGGGTCTTTTCCCCCTCAACCCAATCATCCATAACATGATTTGGGCATCAGTTAGGGCATAATTTTGCCATTCTTCTCTAATTTTCCTCTCTAGAAAACTATTCCCTTCCCCTAAGAACAAGAATTCAATTCCCTTTTCCCCAAGTAATCAAGAATCCAAGTTTCCCAAGGTCAAGAATTTTCAAGAAAGCTTTAAGAAATCATCTATTAAGATATGTGGGGTATTCATTCATGGGTCCCTTTCACCCATGGAGCCCAATAACCCTTTTCTTTCAATTAAAGAATGAATTTTCTATCATTATGGTATTTCATATGTTCAAGAAAGATTGAATTTCATGTTTTCATGGTGTTTTTAATTCAATTCAGCCCATATGTGATTCCATGCTAGATTTTGAACTCCTCATGCTATGAATTTTAGTTTCCCATGCTTTTTTCAAGTGAATTCCATGATAGATCCTAAATTCATGATTTTTAGCAACATTCCCATGTTTTAAATTCATGCTTTCCACATGTTTGATGAAATTACCATGTCTTGAGGTGAACTATGTTTAAATACTACAGTTCAAGTTTAAATATCATTCTTTAATGGTCATTCAGTGTTGTGGATTATGAATACCCGATACCTACGTATTTTACATGATTTTCATTTTTCAAGTAACAAGTCAGTTAGATCATGATTTTAATATCATATTCAGAACACAATAATCATGTTGAGCATTATTAGTTAATATGTTAATAATTACCCTAGAATTCGTATGCATTATTATTTTTAGAATACCATGACCTGAGCTTATCAGTAATCATTTATTAGTGCATGCACAGTTCATGATTTCAGTGTCATTTAGTTAGGAGTAGGATTTAGCATCGAGCAAACCTAGGGATGGGGGCTCACCTGCAAGTATAGGGTGTGACCCATAGTAGAAATCCCTGAGTTATAGAACTATGTAGCCAGGGTAGCTTTGAGATGTCGAACTTATAGTTTAGGGTTAACACATATCTCATGAGAGAACCTACCAGTATAGGGTGACTCCTTAGTCCTTTGGAACATCATTTTAGTGATTACTATAGTTCAGGTTCTATTCCAATAGCAAGGATAGAACAACCCTCCTTAACGTGGGTCAGACGTTGGACTCCATGATAGCTCAAATAGTTTATATAGGTTACATGATATCTCCCATAGTCTCAGTACAACATTCAGTGTATTTTCAGTTTAGGTTTAGTTGAATAAGTGTACAGACTTTCAGATATTTAGTTATACATATTTCAGTCTTTCTAATTATAGATTATCTCAGTAACATAACAGATATACACTTAGTTTTGCATTCTCAGATATTAGAGTTTTCATGCATTAATGCTAAGTTATCTCATGTTGTTCAGTTAGTCCTTATCTCATATGCACAGTACCCCACAGTTTCAGTCTAGTTATTTAGACTTAGTTCAGTTTTACTTGATCAGTATTTATATATCCTCTACTCAGCATACCGATGTTATTTATCCCTTTACTTAAATTTCAGTTGTTCAGTCACATAAGCATAAGTCATTAAGTTAATTAGATCTACT
Source organism: Capsicum pubescens (assembly GCA_030864215.1). NCBI lineage: Eukaryota > Viridiplantae > Streptophyta > Magnoliopsida > Solanales > Solanaceae > Capsicum > Capsicum pubescens. The sequence continues at coordinate 270,316,706 of CM061542.1, forward strand.
TAGTACATATTATGTTGGTTTTGTATGCTTATTCCTTCAGGCTCAGTATATTTTCATATTCAAATACTTAAGTTAAGTCAATTTTATAAAGCCTCGAGAGAACACCCTAGGTGTCACATGGTGCTTACAGTCCGAAAGGACCACAAACTAACCCACGTTGGTACCTGCTGTGAGCACTGAGTAATATAATAAAGTATATGAGCAGAATTTATTAGAAATTTCCATAATGTTTAAACTCATCAAACATTTCTAAAATCATAAGTCTTGAATGAACTATCTAAAGAATAAAACATAAATTCTGACCATAGCAACTGAAAACTGAATTGCTATCTAAAAGTGTCCGATCTCTATCTAAATAACTGAGGTGTTGATGGGACAAGCCCCCAACTAACTCTGACTGACTGCTAAAACTGAGAAACTAAAATAAGCATAATTGGTCCTCAAAATATGAGGACTCACCACTGTTACTGCTACTGATGTGCTGGGATATCTAGTTACAATTAGGAACTTAAGCGTCCGAACTATGGTATGAATCATCATAACACAAGAAAAGAGTACGCTATTAGTACTTTGAATATACTGGTATGCTAAATGTGATTAGGCTGATATGCATAGGCTTATGAACATGGATAATGCAGGACTGGATAAGTAGCATGAGATGACTGGTACAATAGTATACATGAAAGCTGTAAAATCTGAGGATGCATGACCAAGCATATAATATGATATTGAAATAATCTGTGAACTAAAGTACTGAGTTTCTGATACTGAATAACTGATAACTGTATGCTATGGTCAAGCAAATCTGAAACTATACTCTATTCAGAATACTGAACTAAAACTGTGGGAGCTAACTATAACCGACATGCCTCAATGTATTATCGAGGTCCAACCTATAACCCTAGTTAGAAGGGTGTTAGTACCATGCCACGGGTACCAACATATGGCTACGCGGATCCAGTAAGCTACCAGACAACCAAGATGTCAAGCCTAAACTTATGGGTGACACCTGGACAGAATCAAGCCTAAACTGATGGGTGAATCTTCATATCCTACACTGGATATATAGTTCTAGATTGCAAGGACTGCTACTAATGACTCTGCCTAACTGATGTGGAAGCTGTCATCCCTATATTTGCTCGGTGCTAAATTCTACTCCCAACTGAAAGACGTGGAATATTGGACTCCCTATGCTTAATAATTTAAACATACTGACTGAAAAGATAGGGCTCGTAACTATTCTGTAACTATTATATAAATACTGAAAACTAGATAATCATCTAACTTTAGGTATTCAAACCCCCAGGACTCAATAACAATAATAGCAAGATTGTACTAATACTTTGAGGACATGGTATGCAAGAATTTGTTCAGAAATCATTCTTGTAGCATATTCTCAAACACTTGTAGTTCATGATTTAGGCTAAGCATGGAAATAGTGTTAAATTTGTAGTAATAGCATGATTTCGCTTCTAAAATCACCAATTAGGGTTTAAATTTAACAAACAATACCATTCAAATATGTAAGGTTTAATATCACCAACAATTTTATGGAAACATGATATAAACTTGAGATTCATGGGAATTTACAAGTAAAATTCATGAGAACATGTAAAAATCATAGCTTTAAACTTGAAATTTGGATTCTTGGACTCCATAGGTGGAAAGGACCCATGGATGAACATTTAACATACATGGGTTGATGAATTCGTCAGAGTTCTTGGTATTTTCTTAAGAATTGATATTGAAGGTTGAAGGCTAGGGTTTGTTCTTTAAGAAAGAGTGGTTTCAATTTGGGGAAAAATATCAAAAGTGAGGCAAAAGTGGCGTTTTGGGACCTAAATCCCGTATTTTGACTGAATGGGGTGAAGGAAAAGGACTTAAATGCTCTAGGAAAATTAAAACTCAAAACTGGAAAAAAATCCTGATTTTTCACCTTGGCATGATGTGGTGCTATCGCGTTGTATCATTAGAAAATAGACGAGTGAAAATTTGCACTCCTCCATGATGCGGCACTATCGCGTTGCATCGGTTGAAATGGACGAGTGCGAATTTGAACTATAACGTGACACGATACCTGTTCCACCGCAATTCCTAGTGTGACACTGGCCAATCACAGTGAGATACTGGAAAGGGACGAGTGTGAATTTGGGGATCATCCCGTTGCGACATGATCGTGGTGAGCTACTCTGTCTTATTAAAAGTGCCATAACTTCTTACGCGGGTATCGAATGAGTGCAAAATTAATATCGTGGAAAGCTAATTCCATCATCTATCTGTTGGTGGTTCATGAGCTCAAAAGTTCTTAGTAAAACGAAATATATGATCATTTAAAGTTGACTATAACAACATCCTTCTCAAGAACTCAATCGGTAAGCGATATTTTGATTTGTCCAATAGCTAGGATTTACTTGAGACCTTAATATATATCAAACTCTCTAATAAAACTACCAAAATACTATGATTTATTTCTCATGAGCTTGAAGCATAGTTTTAATATTTATTTGGATTCTTGGGGTATTACAAGATTCCACCACAAAGTTTTAGACCCAGTATTCATACGTCATCCTCAGTACAACTTTTACAGCATATTCGGATTTACAAGAGATTTCTTACAACATTTATGTTTCTACAACCTCCTAGCTTATAGAATTATTTTCTGCTTATGATTTATAAATTCTCTATGATTTACAGTTTCATGTATAGTTATGTTACAAATGTATATTTTAGCAAATAACTTATATCCTTAGTTTTACAACATGTTAGAAATATTTTGAAGATTAGTGCATGTCTCCATATACTCAGTACATTCCAACGTACTAATCACATATATGCGTTTTTGGTTACATCCTTCATAGTGTAGGTATTATATGTAGCTCTTACATTAAGGTCAGACAGTTTGCAACTTTCAGCCAACAGGTGATGAGTTCTCTTATTTTGAGAACCCTAAACAGTTGTAGATCATGTACTTTATTTTTGATTTTTTCCCATATGTATTGATTAGTGGTAGTTGGAGGCATATCCCAACTATTTATAGTTAGTGTAGTAGAGGTTTCATAGATTTTAGTCACATTAGTCATTTAATTTGAGTTCTTTCCTCAGTTTTATCCGATTGTACATATTTATCAGTTACATACTTATTTAGATTTCATTATGATTATGTTTCCGTATTGCAGAACTAACTATTTAATATATTCTAAATCAGTTGCTAAAGTATCATGCCTGTTCATGGTCTAGCTTGGGATCACTTATGGTTCCAATTACCATGTTACAACTAGGGGTAGTCTCAGGTCATAACAATCTTGGTATCCAAGAGCAGAGTAAAAGTGTCCTAGGGTGTCTATGAAACCGTGTCTAGTAGAGTCTTACATAATAGTATGGAGTCATCTATACTTTTCTTCAAGAGGATATAGGGCATTTAAGAAATGTTTCCTTTCTTTCAAGTCTTAGATCATACAGTAGAGGTGTTTTCTAAGAAACTTATGCAGATTCTTATGTTAATCCATTCATGCCAACTCTGCCTTATTCTTGAGGCAACAAAAATAGCGTAGCTTACATATTTACAGATTGATTTTATTTTCTCAGGAAGTCCCCATAGACAATTATGGGGTTACATGCAGGCTCAAAAGTATCCCACCGTGCCTTTAAGTTCTAAAGTTTGAAATATTTCATTCAAGTTGATGAAAAATTATGCATTGAGCCAAAGTTAGATATGCTTTTAGATCCCCTCTCATAATCTTATGACAATATATAACCTAGAATTAGAAGCATAAACCCAGAAGTTTAGCAACAGTAAAGTGGGATAGTGTTATTTGAATTTTGTAGATTATGTATCCATGGGGCTAGTTCTATGGAAGATGAGATAGTACGCTTGAAATAATGTATGTAATAATTTATGTATGTTGATTTAAAATTTATGCAAAGTGTGGAGGCCATAGATAAAGATAGAAGGCTAGTGTCTGTGGGTGAGTCATAGCAAGTAGTTAGGAGAGCTTTTGTGTGGCTGGGTTAGTAATCCTAGGAATGTGTCCAAAGGTAGGAGCAACAAGGTAGAAGAGTTTAGTATGGTGGGTGTCTTTGGTCTGTGAGTGTATGATACTAATGGGTGGGTGTCTTATTTCTTATATCTTATTTCTCTTATTTCTTACTTCTCTTATTTTTATTTTTATTATTTCTTATTCTTTATTTATGTTATTCCATCCATTATGTTTCTTGTTTTATTGCGACCTTATTTACTATTCTATATCTTTGTGCTAAGGGTTTATCAAAAACAACATCTCTACTTCTTCGGAGGTAGTGATATGAACTGCATACATTTTACCCTCCCCAGACCCCACTTTGTGGGAATACACTGGGTTTGTTGTTGTTGTTTTTGATTCGAAATTATATGTTGTTGATATAGGGTATGTTGGTGTAATGGTAATTCTCATGGTTTAGGGAAAAATATAAGTTTAGATATGTGATATTAGTAGGCTACGAAGGAAGTTAATATGGTTCATTAAAAGTTTAGGGATATCCATGTTAAGTGTTAGAATCTAAGTTTAAATCTTGGATGAATGAGCTAATAGAAAGAAGAGTTGAAATTCTAGATGGTGTGAACCCTGGGTATGGTGATACTCTTGGAAATTCCAAGTTAGTTAGTGTTTAAGTTGTTTTATGATGACTATTGGGGCTATAAAATTAAGAGTTCTATCTCAGAAGAAAGTATTAGCAGTGGGTTTTAAATTTCTCAGTTGTAGTCTTTCAGGGTGAGTTTATTATTTATTTGTATTGAGATATCTTTGACTCTAGAGTAAGGTGGTTTTAGTTCAGTTTTGAGTTTATAAAAAGGGTTTATAGACTTAGAGTGATGACTTAAAGCTAAGGGGGGAGATGATAGAATAAGAAACTAAGTCAGTCTCTCAGATTCTACTAGTGATGCAGTGTATTGTAGAACATCAGTAGGAGAGGAATACACCAAAACCATTCATATCTTAGTGCAAAGTTTCATACTTCAGTCATCACAACATCTACTCCTGCCTTACTTGTCAGTTTCATTATTATACATTATATTCACATACTTTTCATAGAATCATGTATGCTTTCAGTTCCTAGTCTGAGGAGTTATAGTTCATTCAGTAATACGAATAATGTTCCATGAATTTATGAACTCCAAACTCAGGTCATGCAGCTCATGACTCATGTACTCATGCTTTATAGTTTGTTCAATTTTAGGTACTCATATGACACTCTGAATGATCAGTAAAATTTAGATATTATCATGTATATCCTCAGTTTTGATCTCTGTAATAAATCCATGTCATGGATACTCTATTCCTCAGGCCTCAGTTAAGTGTCAAAGTATTCTTCCATACTTTAGGATCTCATGTTCTAACCTTTCAGTGACCTCTCCTTATGAAATTTTAGTCGTGATGAGTAATTGATTAGATGGGAGAGAGTAAATGTTCCTTGTTAAGGAAAAATTATTGTATGCTCCTTTTATCTAAGGCTATAAGTTTGAAGAAACATTGAGGCCAAGCTTTTGATATATGTCATGGTTAGTTAAACTATCGTGTGTGTTTTCTTGGGGATAGTGCATGAAAGTTGTTATTGATAGAGGTATTAGAGAATATGAGAAAAATTCTTTTATGGGTGTTTGTTTAGACATTCATATGTGGTTATGAAGATAGGCTCCAATATTATGTTGGTGTATAAGTGGATGAATGCATTATGTGTTAGTGAATTCCTAGTAAGAGGTTGAATGTAGATGTTGAAGTGGTAATGAGAATTATTCATGAGATGAGAAGTTGTGAAAACACTTGGGGTATTGAATTCATGGTTCAGACTAGTATTACAGTGTTATGTGTGCACTTTGTAGAATCGAGTAGGATTGAACATAGTGAGAGAGTTCAGTACAACTCAGACTTTAATAGGTAGATTTATCAATGCCATGTGGAGATTATAAGTAGCCTCAAGTGAAGTGCAGTATTGAAGGGGAGCGTATAGTTGAGGGGATATTTAAGGAGTATGTCTAAGCTCTAAAGTAGCAGTTGCATTGTCTAAGGCATAACAATTCTATCCTAGCTTATGTTTCATAGGCCTATGTTCCATGTTACAGAATTATAGCCATGTTGTGATTCCTTATTCATATGTTTTATTAAGATCATGCCAAGATTCTTTGATCCATAATATTATTAGAAATTATTAGAAAGAGTGTTAAAGAAATACTCTAGTTGAGTATAAGCTTTCAGTACGAGTTAGTCCATATAGCCAACAATTCAGTTTAGCAGTCAGACAGACAAGTTCCTATGATTTTCCATCTTTTCTGTTCATTAGGTTAATTCATACACGACCATGCAAGTTGTAAATTCAATTCAATTCATGCATCATGTTTCAGATTCAGATATTCAACCATAATTCAGTTCGTAAGTGTTTCGTGCATCATCTCATTCTTTCCTTAGTATTTTAGCCAAGTCAGTATCATTCGGGGGATGAATGATCCCAAGGGGGAGATGTTTTAATACCCCAATTTTTCATGTCCTAAACCTCTCATCTTTTTATCATGAAACAAGATCCAACTTGAGGTAATGGTTACTTATAAGTTGACTCTCTTATTTCTATCTCATCATTATAACCATTCTCATGTCATTGCATATATTCATGAAATTAGTTTAGTTCATGTATCACGCTCAGACTCAGCTACATAATTATGTTCCAAGACATGCATGTTTAATATTTGATCTCAGTTAACTTTGTCCAGTACCCTCAGTCTAAGCAGTCTCATTCGAGGATGAATATTCCTAAGGGAGAGATATTGTAATACCCTGTACTATTCTTTGCTCGATTCAGCTTTTAGTTTCATGCGCAAGGGGCTTAAGGCTTGAAATTTTCACTAAGTGTTGGGGACGTAGACATCTTCAAGACCTCTAAATTTTGAGAATTTTTATTTTGACCTTACCCACCCCGAGACATTAGTTTTTGAGTTAATTCCTGTTCAGGTATGTAAGAAGTATGTCTCGGGGGAGTTTCAAATTTTTTAGACAAGTTTTGGGGCATGTTTGGATCACGGAACAAGTAGGTCATCGCGATAGGCCCACGATGCGGAATTAGTCCCGATCGCATGCTGACCACGCCATGATGAAGGTGTTGTGGCCATTTCTTGATTTATAATTGAATACATATGTCATGATCTTTATCCTAGTGTGTGAATTGCTTATGAGGTGAAAAATGTTCATAGGGTCACTTAGAACAAAGTTGAGCTAAGAGCCTTTGATTCGGTCAAATTTTGGTATTTGATTCTACAAGGTCAACTTTGAACGTATATAAATTTTTATATATGTGGAAATTTTCAGCTCATGATCTACCAAATTTTACATAATTTAATTAGCTTTCCAATGATACCAATTTTGCCTTAATCGGATACCCGAGCTAAAAGTTATGATCATCTTCGTCAGAACCAGTAAGTTGATGCGATAAGACCACGTCGCAGTGATGTACTTGCATCCAATTTTTTGATTTAAATAATTGAGGGGCAATAAGTTATCTTACCCCCTCAACCCAGTCAGCCATAACATGATTTGGACATCAGTTAGGGCATAATTTTACCCTTCTTCTCCAATTTTCCTCTCAAGAAAACCATTCCCTTCCCCCAAAAACAAGAATTCAATTCCTTTTTCCCAAGGAATCAAGAATTCAAGTTTCCCAAGCTCAAGAATTTTCAAGAAAGCTTTAAGAAATCATCTATTAAGGTATGTGGGGTATTCATTCATAGGTCTCTTTCTCCCATGGAACCCAAAAACTTTTTTCTTTCAATTAAAGAATGAATTTTCTATCATTATGGTATTTTATATGTTCAAAAAAGATTGAATTTCATGTTTTCATGGTGTTTTTAATTCAATTCAGTCTATGTGTGATTCCATGTAAGATTTTGAATTCCTCATGCTTTGAATTTGAGTTTCCTATGCTTTATTCAAGTGAATTCCATGATAAATCCTAAGTTCATGATTTCTAACAACATTCTCTTGTTTTAAATTCATGCTTTCCAGATGTTTGATGAAATGCCTATGTATTGAGGTGAACCATGTTTCAATACTAAAGTTTAAGTTTAAATGTCATGTTTTAATGATCATTCAACGCTTTTGGGTTATGAATACCCAATACCTATGTATTTTACGTGATTTCTATTTTTCATGTAAAAGTCAATCAAATCATGATTTTACTATCATATTCAGAACACCATGCACATGTTGAGCATTATCAGTTTATATGTTAATAATTACCCTAGAATTCGTGTGCACTGTTATTTTTATGAATACCATGACCTGAGCTTATCAGTTATCCGTGCATGCACTAGTTCATGATTTTAGTGTCATTCAGTTGGGAGTAGGATTTCGCACCGAGAGAACCCAGGGATGGGAACTCACCTGCCAATATAGGGTGTGACCCTTAGTAGCAATCCCTGAGTTATAGAACTACGTAACTAGCATAGGTTTGAGATGTCTACCTTCTAGTTTAGGGTTGACACATATCTCATGAGAGCACCTGCCAGTATAGGGTGACTCCTTAGCCCTTCGAAACATCAGTTTAGTAATTACTATAGTTCAGGTTCTATTTCGATGGCAAGGATAGAACAACCCTCCTCAACGTGGGTCAGACGTTTGACTCCATGAGAGCTCACATAGTTTATATCGATTACATGATAGATCCCACAGTCTCAGTGCAATAGTAAGTGTATTTTCAATTCAGGCTTTCTTGAATAAGTGTACAGACTTTCAGATATTCAATTATACATATTTCAATCTTTCAGAATAAAGATTGTCTCAGTGAAATAACAGATATACACTTAGTCTTGCATTCTCAGATATTATTGTTTTCATACATTCATGCTTAGTTATCTTATGTTGTTCAGTTAGTTATCCCTTTACTTAAATTTCAGTCGTTCAATCATACAAGCATCGGTCATTCAGTTAATCAGATCTACTTAGTACATGTTATGTTGGTTTTATACCTTTATTCCTTCAGGCTCAGTATACTTGCATATTTAAATCCTTGAGTTAAGTTAGTTTCCACTACATAGTTTTAGACCCAGTATTCATACGTCATCCTTAGTACAAATTTTACAACATATTCAACTTTACAAGAGAATTGCTTACAACATTTATGTTTCTACCGCTTCCAAGCTTACCAAATTATTTTCAGCTCATGATTTATAAATTCTCTATGATTTACAGTTTTCATGTATAGTCATGTTTCAAATAAATATTTTAGAAAATAACTTATATCCTTAGTTTTACAGTATGTTTGAAATATTTTCATGATTTAGTGCATGTCTCCAGGTACTCAGTATATTCCAACCTACTGACCATATCTATACGTTTGTGCCTACATCCTTCATAATATAGGTACCATATATAGTCCTTACACCAGGGTCAGACAGTTTACAACTTTCAGCCAGCAGGTGATGAATTCTCTTATTTCGAGAACCCCAAGAAGTTGTAGATCATGTACTTTATTTTTAATTTTTTTCAATATGTATTGATTAGTGGTAGTTGGAGGCATGTTTTGGATTTAGAATAAGTATAAGATGAGAAGGAGGAACACATTTTAGTCTAGTAACTATGACAAACTCCTTCCAATTAAAACAAACAGGCATGCCACAATATTTTATCAACTACACATCCATCTTATCTTTATTTTCATACATAAATCTACACTTGAGAAGATCATACACCATGATCATTTGAAAACGAGCATTGTTGTCCTCTGGCAAATTAAGATATTAGCCAAAGCAGCTGTCCCTGAAATAAGTATCCGATTTTTGGTCTCGAAGTATTTTTCTGAAGGTATCAAAAAATTTTCCCATGGACGAACTACCACAAAATCCCAAGTTAAATTTGTGGCACCATTTTACTGCATTCTTATAGGATAACTATCAATGCTGAAAGTTTTTATCAACTCTTCAGTGGAAGGGCTATTAACATTTGAATCATAACTTTTGAAACTTTCCTATTCCTCATGTTCATTTTCTTCTGCTTCTGATTGATATATCTCTTGTACAAGAAGCTTATATATTAGTGGATGTAGCCTAGCTACTGCTTTACTTATTCCTTTACTTGGAATTAATTCACTTACTTTTCTTTTTGATGCCATATTATCTAAAAATAAGAGAAAAATAAAAAAGATAATAATTGGTTAATGCATTGTTAAAAAAAGGTTAACAGTAAATGTAACGAGTACAACACAGTAAAAGAATAGTTCCAATAAATTACCTATCTGTTGTAACAGTTGAGTCATCTGTTGCTACAAATAACTAACATGTTGCAACAAATGAGTAATCTGTCAGAAACAATAAAAATAGTTTTAAAACTATTGTGATTTCTTCCAACAGATCAGTCATTGTTGTAATAGATGAGTGATCTGTTGGAATTGTTATCAGATTATTTATATTTCTACCAATATATGGGTCATATGTTGTGAAATATGAATGATCTATTAGAATGGGACATTATTGTCCTTTTCCCTTTTGTTAAACTAGATAATGATAACCCGTGCTGCGGGCCCTAACAATATAGACTTTGAAATAGTTTTTGTTCTTCTGCTTTATTGCCTTGACCTATCAGACTGATCAGTCTTAAACAAATACTGATATTTCATATATACATATTAATCGATAAATTTTTATGTTGCCCTCCCTCCCAAAAAAAAAACTCAGATAAATTCCAAAGAAGTATCCAATCTTGCTTGATTTGGGTAGTGACTCATACTCGTAATTGACAATCGGGAATTCAAAAATCTTTATTGGAGATACTTATAAGTTGATCAATTTATCTTTTTGTACGTCATGTGCTAGTGAAATTACAATAATATTACAACTAAAAATTACAAGTGAAGAAAATAAAAAAAATATCTTCTTCTTCGGCTGAGGAGAGGATATCTTGCTCTCTTTAAGGAGATTCACACCCACTGCAACAAATTATATCACCAGTCCAGAAGTAATATTATTGACTTGTCCCCTACAGGATATAACAACCTTCTCACAAAGAACAACTCTACAACTTTGGACAAAAGTTGAGTTCAAAGCTCCACAAAAGGAACACCTCCCTCCAACTAATAAATTCTCTTTTTTACTAACTTTTGTAAACTTTATATTATCTTGTATATACCAGAACCATGCAAGACCACCTCTATTTATAGCTGAAGAAATTTTCCATACAATGAGTAGAAAGATAAATATGGTAGATGAATTGCATAGAAGTTACAAGAGTTACAAAGGTTACAAAACATAAAGAGTAGGATAATGGAGGACTAAAATGTTAAGAAGTTACAAAAGATTAGTGTAACATTCTTGTCCTCTAATACAAGGTAAATGACTTGTAACATTTTTCAATAAAATGGTGGTAAATGCTGCTAACGCTAAAACCATGTGTTGTAACATTCTTTTCCATTAATATAAGGTAAAGACTTGTAACATTTTTTCAATAGAATAGGGTAAATGCTGCCTAACATCAAAGTCATGCAAAATAATATTTAAAAAATAATACTATTAAAATGCTAAACAACATTAATCCTCCATTCATTTTAATATTAACCAAGGAAAGCACAAGTAGTAACTTTTTTTACCCAACTTAGAGATTTTTGGATCCATTAACCTTACATACGCTAAGCAACCCTAAAATTTTAGATATCTCAAATTTGTCTTATGACCTTTCCATAACACAAAATACATTAATTTTGTATTTTTATGAGGTACACGATTCGACACATAACAAACCGTCAGAAGAGCTTCGCCTCTAAAACTTAAAGGTGCATAAGACTCAATTAACATGGCATTAATCAACTCAACCAAAGTTCTATTATTTCTTTTTGCTACACCGTTAGATGTAGGATAATAAGGAGGAGTAGTTTCATAATATATACCCACTGGTCTAACAAAAGAATTGAACTCACATGACTCATATTCACGAACTCTATCACTTTTTTTTATTTTACTTTTAAATTAATTTTTAACTTCATGGAGAAAAGATTTAAAATTTTAAAATGCATTACTTTTATTTTTCATTAAGTAAACATATGTAAACTTAGAAAAATCATCAATAAAAGTGATAAAATATCTATTTCCTCCACGTGTTAAAATTCCACCAAGTTCACAAATATCAGTATGAACTAATTCTAATAAATTAATTTTTCTTTCAACTTGAAAATGAGGCTTTTTTTGTGATTTTGGCATTACTACAAGCCTCACATTTTTAAATATCCTTTTTGATCATTGGAATTAATCCTAAAGTACTCACGATTCTCAAATAACAATCATTTATATGACACAAACAAGTATGCCAAAAATTAGTAGAACAAAGCATATAAACAGAAGTTGTTTTGTTCATCTCGACATTCAACTTGAACATATTGATCAGATTCAATAATCTGTTTGAAGCCTATTTTAATAAGAAGAAAACTAGACATCAATTTTTCTTCATGGAAGGAGTATAAACTACATCTTTTAGAATTAAAACCCTTCCAGAAGTAAATCTAAACTCGACATCTCTTATTAGAAACACTTGATGGGGACTTAGCCATAGCTAGAATTTGAGACTTTATGAGAATGAACCCGCCGAAATTCTTTGGGTCAAAGGTAGGTGAGGACCCACACTTTTATCTATACGAGGTGAAGAAGATCACCTAAATTATGCATGTTTATATAGAGGAGAGTGTAGATTTAGCATCTTATAGGCTGAAGGATGTTTCTTATGATTGGGTAGTGATGTGGAAGAAGAGTATAAGGGAGAATACAGCTCCCATAACTTCGTAGATATTTTACAATGTATTCTTTGACAAGTTCTTCCCAAGTAAGATAAGAGAAGCTAAGATAGAAGAGTTCATGAAACTGCGGCAGGGCTTAATGATAGTGAAAGAGTATTGCCTCAAGTTCAACTAGTTGTCTAAGTATGCCCCTAATCAGATGGCTGACCCTAGGTCAAGCATGAGTAAGTTTGTGACTGCTGTGTCTTGGTTGGTAATTAAGGAGTGTAGGACTGCTATGCACATTGGAGACATGGATCTTCAAAGATTGATGATGCATGCTCAGTAAATTGAGATAGAGAGATGAAGGAAAGAGAGAGAGAGAAAGATTAAATAAGAGGGCTAGAATAGGGCAGTTTGATCATGGCTAGAATAGGTCAGGAGGAGAAAACCGTTCATAGTTTTAGAATCATTCATCTATGCCTGCACCTTTTTCAGCCAGTGCTCCCGCACCCAAAAAATATGCAGGAATAGTGGGGTAAGTTTTCTATGTCCATATCTCAAAATAGTGTGAGTGGTAGGCCCAATTATCCACCATGTGCTAGGTGCGGTAAGGCCCATTCGGGTAAGTATTTATGGGGTCAGAAAGGTTGTTATGGTTGTGGTCAGCCAGGTCATGGAATCAAAGAGTGCTTGCTGCTAGACAGAGAAATAAAGATGTTCATCCCCAGACTCAGGATAATAGTGCACCAGCTCATCTAGGTCGCCCAGCTCCTCCTCAGGGTGTATCATCCAGTACCGGTGGAAGTCAATGCCAAAATTGGTTTTATGCTTTACCATCCCTCCAGGAGCAGGAAAATTTACTAGATATTGTTACTGGTATGCTTCATGTCTTTCATCTTGATGTTTATGTGTTGTTAGACCCTGGGTCAAGTTTCTCTTATCTGACCCCGTTGGTTTCCGTGAATTTTGAGATAAGCTCTGAAAAGGTCCCTAATCCTTTCTTGGTTTCTACCCTAGTTGCAAAACAAATCTATAAAAGTGTCCTATCACTGTCCTTCATAGGGTCATGTTAGCATACTTAATAGAGATAGATATGGTTGACTTTAATCTTATTCTTGGTATGGATTGGCTCCATTCCTATTATGCAACCACAGATTTTCGCACCCGAGTTGTGAAGTTTCAGTTCCCAGATGAGCCAGTCTTTGAGTTGTCAGGTAATTCAGTGTCACCCAAGAGTTATTTCATAACTTATCTTAAGTCCAGAAAGAAGATATCTAAAGGTTGCATTTATCATATGGTTTGAGTCAAGGACTCCAACTGTTCAGTCAGTCTATATAGTAAATGCGTTTCCCAATGTTTTTCCAGAAGATCTCCCGGTGGTACCTCCCAATAGAGAGATAGAATTCGGTATTGAAATTCTCCCAGATACTCAGCCTATTTCTATCCATCCATATCGCATGGATCCCGCAGAGCTTAAGCAGTTGAAATAGCAACTCAAAGATCTTTATGATAAAGGTTTCATAAGGCCTAGTATTTCTCCATGGGGCGCTCCCATCCTATACGTGTGAAAGAAAGATGGTTTTTTGCGAATGTGCATTGACTATCGTTAGCTAAATAAGGTTAGAGTCAAGAACAAATACTCTCTTCCTAGAATTGATGACCTATTTGATGAACTCTAAGGTGCAAGTTATTTCTCAAAGATAGACCTTAGATCCGGCTATCATCATGTTAAAGTAAAGGAGTGTGATATTCCTAAGAAAACTTTTAGAACCTGTTATGTTCATTTTAAGTTTCTAGTCATATCTTTTGGGCTAACCAATGCTCCAGCAGCTTTCATGGACCTCATGAATTGAGTTTTCAAATAATATCTAGACATGTTTTTCATAGTATTCATAGATGATATCATTGTGTACTCCCGTAGTGAGGATGACCTTGTAGATCATCTTAGAATTATCTTTCAAACTCTTAGAGATCATCAATTATTCGCCAAATTCAATAAGTGTAAATTTTGGCTAAGATTGGTAGCTTTCCTCGGTCATATTATTTCTGCTGATGGTATTAGAGTTGATGTCCAAAAGACAGAAGCTGTAAGAAATTGGGCTATACCTATTTCTCTATCAAACATTAGGAGTTTCTTGGGTCTAGATAGCTATTACAGACATTTTGTTGAAGGTTTCTCATCTATTGTGTCTCCTATGTCTAGACTGACCCAAAAAAAAGTTAAATTCCAGTGGTCAGATTCCTATGAGAAGAGTTTTCAGGAGTTGAAGACTCGACTCACTTCAGCCCCAGTTCTAGCATTACCTAATGGTACAGACGGCTTTGTTATGTATTATGATACCTCTAGAGTTGGTTTGGGTTGTGTGTTAATGCAAAGAGGTAATGTCATAGCCTATGCCTCTAGACAGTTGAAGCCTCATGAAAAGAATTACCCAAACCATGATCTGGAATTAGTTGCTGTGGTTTTTGCTTTGAAAATCTAGAGACATTATCTGTATGGTGTTTATATTAATCTTTTAACAGACCACAAAAGTTTGCAATATGTGTTTACTCAGAGGGAGTTAAATCTCCGACAGAGAAAATGGTTAGAATTATTGAAAAATTATGACATAAGTGTGTTGTATCATCCGGGCAAGGACAATGTAGTGGCAGGCGCCCTTAGTAGATTGTCTATGGGTAGTATTGCTCATGTGGAGAAAGATAAGAAAGAGTTAGCTCAAGAAGTTCATCGTTTGGCTAGATTGGGTGTTAGGTTGGTTGATTCAGCTGAAGGGAATGTTTGGGTTCAGAGTAGTTCCGAATCTTCACTACTTTCGGTAGTGAAGGAGAAGCAAGATATGGATTCTAGTTTGGTCAAACTGAAAGAGTCAGCGAGAGACCAAAAGGTAGAGGTTTTCTCCTGAGAGGGAGATGGCATGTTGAGATACCAAAGTAGATTGTGTGTTCCATGTGTTGATGAGTTGAGGCAGTGGATTATGAAGGAAGCGCATGGTGCGCGCCATTCTATTTATCCAGGAGCTACCAAGATGTACCGCGACTTACGGGAAATCTATTAGTAAAGTGGTATAAAAAGAGATATAGTGAAGTTTGTAGATAAGTGTCCAACTTGTCAATAGGTTAAGGTAGAGAACCAAATACCTGGTGGTACGTTGCAAGAGTTTGGTATCCCCACTTGGAAGTTGGAAGAGGTGAATATGGATTTTATGACTCGTTTACCCTATTCACATCATCATCATGATTTGGTTTAGGTTATTGTAGACAGGCTGACTAAATCAGCCCATTTCTTGCCATGTTACTCATCCTATACAACTGAAGATTATGGTAAGATGTCCATCAGAGAGTTAGTCAGATTGCATGGAGTTCCCTTATCTATCATCTCTGATAGGGGTAATCAATTTACTTTCTAGTTTTGGAGAGCCTTTCAGAAGGGTCTTGTACCCAAGTCCATCTTAGTTCAGCTTTTCACCCTCAGACATATGGTCAAGCAGAGAGGACCATCCAAACTCTTTTCACCCTCCTATGAAGGCATGTTCTCTTGATTTCAAAGGTAGTTGGGATGAGCATTTTTCGTTGATTGAGTTCACTTATACTAATAGTTACCATTCTAGCATTCAGATGGCCCCATTTGAGGCTCTTTATGGAAGGTGATGTAGATCACCTATAGGTTGGTTTGAAGTGGGTGAGGCCACTTTTCTTGGGCCTGATGCAGTGTTTGAAGCTTTGGAGAAAGTTAAGTTGATTAGAGAAAGATTGAAAACAACCCAGAGCTGTCAGAAATCATATGGAAATGTGAGAAGAAGGGACCTCTAGTTTGAGGTTGGTGATTTAGTGTATCTGAAGATTTCACCCAAGAAAAGGGTGAAGAGATTTGGCAAGAAGGGGAAACTTAGTCCCCGGTATGTTCGCCCTTATAGAATTCTGAATCGTGTTGGGAAAGTAGCTTATGGGCTTGATTACCTGCAAACATATCAGCTGTTCATCCTGTATTCCATATCTCTATGCGTAAGAAGTGCATCGGTGACTCCACTATTGTAATTCCTTTAGAAAGATCAGATATTTAGAACAGTCTTTCATTCGAAGAAATTCCAGGTGAGATTTTATATCATAAGATCCGTAGGCTAAGGAACAAAGAAGTTCCCTTGGTTAAAGTTCTTTGGCAAAATTAGTCTGTTGAAGGCGCTACTTGGGAAGCATAAGAAGATATGTCATCCAAGTACCCTTACCTCTTCTCTACAAACTCAGATTTAGTTGAAGGTAATAGTTTTCCTTCATTCAGTTCCTTTCCAGTTTCAGATTCAGCCATATAGCTATTTTTCATGTGAATTCATGCACTCTCAGAAAGTTTAGTAGCTCATTGTAATGAGATTTAGTCATTCAGTTTATCTTTATTGTTCATGATAGCTTATAGCCTCAGATTCCTCTGTATTCTTCATCTAATTTGCAATATTCGAGGATGAATTTCCTAAGGGGGAGATATTGTAATACCCCGTAACTTTTTCTAGCTAAAATCCATCCTTAGGATGTTAAAGGATAGCTTCCAAAATAAATATTATTTATTTTGTGTGTAATTATTCAAATTTAACCCCCCATTGTGTGGGAAATTGAATAAGCTTTCCAACGATATAAGATTTGCCTAAATCTGATAACCGAGTAAGAAGTTATGGCTATTTTAAGTTACAATCATAAAACACCGTGATTTGGTCCCTTAGCGCGTCATGGAGAAGCGTAAAATCACAATTGTCAATTTTCAGTGAGGCTCCGCAATGTTGGCACATCGCGGAGAGGCCCAATTTCCTGTTTGGCATTTTCCAGTAAGACTTCGCGATACTGGCGCGTCGCGCCAGTGGTCAAAATGACAAACATAAGGGCTGAGTGATTGTGGTACATCAGGGAGGGAGCCCAGTTCCCATTCGTCTATTTTCTAGTGAGACACCGCAATAATGGCACATCACGATAGCCATCCAATTTGCAGAAATTTCATTTTTCCAGTTCCGACTTGAGTTTAAAAAGGGTACTTTGGTCATTTTTCCAGCCCCTAATCCATCTTAAAAAATGAATTAAACCCCTCCAAAGCACTTTACATCCACTTTTCATCAAAGCTCTCTCAAGCAAAGCCCTAGTTCATCAAACTTTCTCCCCAAGAAATCCAAATTCCTCCATTAATTCTCCAAAGAAATTCAAGATTAAGGATTTTCAATACAAGAGCTCTAAGAACTCATCTCCAAAGCATCAATAGAAATCCAAGATTCAAGTTTTTCATCAAAGATTACCAATTAAGGTATGTGGGGTTTTGAACAAGGACAATCCTTTTGTCCTTGTGCCCAAAACGTATTTTAAATTAAAATTTACAGAATTTTTCATGAAATTCAAGTTAGGGTTTACACCCATCATTGTTATTTACAAGATTATGACATTTCAAATGATTTAGAAGATTAAATTACTTGATTATGTTCATGATTTCATGCTTGTTGCAGAAATTTCCAAATTTTGAGATGATTTATAAATGTTTACGTTACCAAGCATGAATATTATGATGTTTTAGCATGAAATTGATGGATGGGTCAGTAAGCCCTAATTAAGATTTCTATTTCAAGATTATTTGTTCTATGAGCACCCTAAGATAAGATTATTCTCATATTTTTGATAAAGATTTGACCTTTTTGGTCCTAAGCTAAGATAAAAAATCTACTTTGTTCATATGACTTGAGGTTTAAAAAAAGAAAAGCATAATTGGTTTTCTTGTAAACACTTGTGCTAATTTTGAAGTGGATTTCTTAAGATTTTGAGCATAAGAATGGGAGTAGTATTTAGTACCGATATGGGTAAGTTACTATGGTTTCATACCCTATAACTACGTGCCACCATAGGATTAAGATTATTCCCACTTCTACGTGGATGACTAAGATAATGATCACTTAAGATAAGAAGTTCTATTCCGATGGCAAGGGTAGAACAGCTCTCCCCAATGTGGGCAAGACGTGGGACTCCATGGAAGCTCACATGGTTTATGTCGGTTAGAAGAACCTCCCAAAAGATGTTCCTACTCTTAAAAACAGTCTTTTGATTTAAAGTCTTAAGATAAAAGCATATGTTTTGGAAGTTATGGTTTTAAGATTCTTAAGTCTTGAGATGAAGTATTTTCCCTTACCGTTGACAAGATAACGTAGTAGTTTTCAGAAACAACAAATTTTGGAACTGAATGTAATGACTCACAAGATTTGTTTTATATGCTTCATTTTTTATGATTTATGATTTTCAGCCTTCAGATTACTCAAGCCTATGTGATTCATTTACATTTAGCATGCATGATTTTACAAATTGTGACGATATTGTTTACTTATTGCATTTACCCCCATATACTCAGTATATCCTCAAGGTATTGATCCATATATACGTCTATGTGCTACATTATCTCATATTGTAGGTTCAGGTGCTCAGTCTCTGCAGCATGAGTGATTTTCGAGCATCTCATATACATTCCTACAGATGGTGAGTCTTCATAGTTCGGGGACTTAGCAATTCATATTTCAGTTTATTAGTAGATGTTTCATTATTTATTTCAGACAGTTTAGTTAGTTGGGGCCTATACCAGTGACTCTCTAGATTCAGTCAGTAGAGGCTTGTCGGACTACTAGATTCAATTTTAGACTTTTGATTTAGTATTCAGATTTTCAGTATTGTTTTACCAAGACTTGTGAGATTAGCATGTTTTAGATAAGATTTTCGCATTGATTATGATTTCACATTTCATATTCCTCCTTATTTTGAGATTCAAATTTCGTAGAAGACAACCAGGGTTAGCTCAGGACTTCTTCTAGTTCGGAGCACCGTGTGGCGTCCTGGGAATTAGATTTTGGGGCGTTACCAGAGCTAGCTATTTAATATATTCTAAATCAGTTGCTCAAGTATCTTGTCAGTTCATGTTAGCTTAGAATCACTTGTGGTTCCAAGCACCATGTTATGACTAGGGGATAGTTTTAGGTCATGACATCGGAACATGACACGGATGCACAATCTAAAATAAATTAGTACATATATTAGAATGATGATTAAATCATTTACGAAAATCATTAATTAAAATAAAAATTTAATTAGAGTTAGACTTACTGCTTCCGTCGGGGGGTTGAAGAGATCAAGAAATTTTATTTTTTTATCAGTTTTGGCCGACAACCATCTCAGGATTCTTGGACATAAAACTTCTTCCTGGTAGTTCACTTATTGTATTAGATAAAGAATAACTTCAAATGCCCAAGACTATAAAATTACTCTAATAAATTAAAAGCATTATTCAGTTAAAAAATAAATGGATCATAATAAAAATAATATTTACCGCGAAAGCCCACGAAAAGCCATATAAGTTGACTGTCTTTGGCGTTAACGGAGTCAAAAAATATTTGACAGTTATTTTGAAGTTTTCATAACTCCAAGGATAGTTGTTAAATGCCTCAAGATCCTAGAAGATCTTTATTAAATTCAGTGATATATTGTTGTTAACGTCTCTCGCCCAAAGAATATTATGCACAAACCAAACCAAGCACAATGATTGCTTGTGCTTATTTGATAGTCTTTTACCTTTCAAACTCTTCTATAAAATTTATATTTTTGTAGCTTGGACCAACAACGGACAATAAGTCATCACCATCACTTGACTTACCTTTGACGTTTGGTGTGCAGGGTGCTTTTTTTGGTTAGAATAGGTATAAGATGAGAAGGAGGATCATATTTTAGTCTAGTAACTATGGTAAACTCCTTCAAATATAAACAAACAGGCATGCCACAATATTTTATCCACAACTCTTCCATGTTATCTTTATTTTCATACATAAATTATCTACGCTTGAGAAGATTATACTCCATGGTCATTTGAAAATGAGCATTGTTGTCCTCCGGCAAATTAAGATATTAGCCAAAGCAGCTGTCCCTGAAATAAGCATCTAATTTTTGGTCCCGAAGTATTTTTCTGAAGGTATCAAAATATTTTTCCATGAATGAATTACCACTTAATCACCAGTTAAATTTGTGGCACCATTGCACTGTATTCTCATAGGATAACTATCAATGCTGAAGATTTTGATCAACTCTTCAATGGAAGGGCTATTAATATTTGAATAATCTCTTTTGAAACATTCCTCTTCCTCATGTTCATTTTCTTCTGCTTCTGATTCATATATCTCTTGTACAAGAAACTTATAGATTAGTGGATGTAGCCTGGCTGATGCTTTACTTATTCCTTTACATAGAATTAATTCACTTTCTTTTCTTTTAGGAGCCATATTATCTAAAAATAAGAGAAAAATAAAAAAGATTATAATTGGTTAATGCATTGTTAAAAAAAGGTTAACAATAAATATAACAAGTATAACACAGTAAAATAACAATTCCAATAGACTACTTATATGTTGCAGCAGTTTAGTCATTTGCTGCAACAAATAACTAACAAGTTACAACAAATAAGTAATCTGTCAGAAATAATAAAAATAATTTTTATTTCTACCGATATATGGGTCATATATTGTGAAAGATGAATGGTCTATTAGAATGGGCAATTATTGTCCTTTCCCCTTTTGTTAAACTAGATAATGATAACCCGTGCTGCGGGCCCAATAATATAGACTTTGAAATAGTTTTTGTTCTTATGCTTTTATGCCTCGACCTATCAGACCGATTAGTCTTAAAGAAATACTTATATTCCATATATACATATTAATCGATAAATTTTAATGTTCGCCCCCCCCCCCCCCCCCAAAAAAAAAAAGATAAATTCCAATGAAGTATCAAATCTTGCCTGATTTGGGCAGTGACTCATACTCGTAAAAATCAGAAATCTTCATTGGAGCTATATAAGTTGATCCATTTATATTTTTGCATGTCATATGCTAGTGAAATTACAATAATATTACAACTGAAGAAAACAAAAAAAATATTTTATTCTTCGGCTGAGGAGCGAATATCTTACTCTCTTTAAGGAGATTCAAGTCCACTGCAACAAATTATTTCACCAGTCTAGCAGTAATCTTATTGACTTGTCCCCTCCAGGATACAACAGCCTTCTCACAAAGAACAACTCAATAACTTTGGACAAAAGTTGAGTTCAAAGCTCCACAAAAGGAACACCTCCCTTCAACTAATAAACTCTCTTTTTTACTAACTTTTGTGAACTCTATATTATCTTCTATATCCCAGAACCATGCAATACCACCTCTATTTATAGCTGAAGAAATATTCCATACAATGAGTTGGAAGATAAATATTGTAGTTGAATGGCATAGAAGTTACAAGAGTTCCAAATGTTACAAGAGTTACAAAGGTTATAAAACATAAAGAGTAGGATAATGGAGGAATATAGTGTTAAGAAGTTACAAAAGCTTAATGTAACATTCTTGTCCACTAACATAAGGTAATTGGCTTGTAACATTTTTTAATAAAATGGTGGTAAATGCTGCTAACGTTAAAACTATGTATTGTAACATTCTTTTCCACTAATATAAGGTAAAGACTTGTAACATTTTTTCAATAGAATGGGGTAAATGCTGCCTAACGTGAAAGTCATGCAAAATAATATTTAAAAATAATAATATTAAAATGCTAAACAACATTATTCCTCCACTCATTTTAATATTAATCAAGAAAAGCAAAAGTCGTAACTTTTTTTACACAACTTAAAGATTTTTGGATCCATTAACCTTACATACGCTAAGCAACCCCAAACTCTTAGATATCTCAAATTTGGCTTATGACCTTTCTACAATACAAAAGACATTAATTTGGTATTTTTAGGAGGTACACGATTCAACACATAACAAGCCGTCAAAAGAGCTTCACCCCAAAAACTCAAAGGTGCATAAGACTCAATTAACATGACATTAATCAGTTCAACCAAAGTTCTATATTTCTTTTCACTACACCTTTATATGCAGGAAAATAAGGAGGAGTAGTTTCATGAATTATAACCAATGATCTAACAAAAGAATTGAACTCACATGACTCATATTCACGACCTCTATTACTTCTTATTTTTTTTATTTTCCTATTAAACTGATTTTCAACTTCATGAAGAAAAGTTTTAAAATTTTCAAATGCATTACTTTTATTTTTCATTAAGTAAACATATGTAAACTTAGAAAAATCATCAATGAAAGTGATAAAATATCTATTTCCTCCACGAGTTAAAATTTTACCATGTTCACAAATATCAGTATGAACTAATTCTAATAAATCATTTTTTCTTTCAACTTGAAAATGAGTTTTTTTTTGTGATTTTGTCTTTACTACAAGCCTCACATTTTTCAATATTCTTTTTGATCATTGGAATTAATCCTAAAGTACTCATGATTCTCACATAACAATCATTTATATGACACAAACGAGCATGCCAAAAATTAGTAGGAGAAAACATATAAACAGAAGAAGTTGTTTTATTCATCTCAACATTCAACTTGAACATACCATCACATGCATACCCCTTTACCACAAAAAATATTATTTTTCACAATTACATATAGATCAGATTCAATAATCTGTTTGAAGACTATTTTAATTAGAAGAAAACTAGACATCAATTTTTCTTCATGAAAGGAGTATAAACTACATCTTTTAGAATTAAAACCCTTTCAGAAGTAAATCTCAATTCGACATCTCTCATTCCAAGTACTTGAGTTGTGTGTGAATCTCCAAGCATGATGGTTTTGGGCTTCTTAAAATTAGTATACTTTTTAAATCAGTCTTTGTCATAACAAACATGACGGTTTGCACCAGAGTCATCCCATCATCCATCAACATTCTCAATCCTATTTTTGTCTAATGTTTGCCTGAGGTGTAGGCCTACATTTTCAAAATTTACAACATCGAGAAATATGCCCACTTTTGCAATAGACAAAGCACGGTCCTTTTTCATGTACATGTTGATTTTTTAATTGATTGTTTACACCATTATTGTCCTTGAGATGTTTATCATTATTTTTCTTGAATTTCTTCTTCTTAGGCTTTAAAGTAGTATTTTTGTTAGTTTCAGGGGCAACATTATTTGAAGAAGTTAAATTTACCTTGGGTGTGATGTTGTTCTCTTCTATTTGTAAAAATGCATCTTGATCCCTTGCCTCTTCTTTCATGCGAATTCTCATTATCAAAGTCTCAAAGAAGTTTTCTTTTACTTGGGGCGATAGTTTTTTGAAATTCCTTCCACAAAGGTGGAAGTTCATTAATTATACCACAAATAATAAGGTTATCTCCAATTTTGACTTCTTCGTACCTGAGTTCTCCAACAATTATTATGAAGTCCTGAGCTTGGTCTACCATTGATTTGTTGTCCACCATTTGAAAATGGAAAAATCTGCTAGCCACATATTTTTTTGCTCCCGCCTTCTCTGTGTCATACTACTTTGCAAGACTTTCTAATTTTTCTTTGCACTAGAGTAAGTTCTATCATAATAATCATAAAAATCATCAGATAGACAATTAGTAAAAAGTACCGACACTTGTAGGAGTCACCATCGTATTTTTCAACTTTCTCTTGAAGAGAAATGAGTTCTTCATAACTCATGAAAGAATTATCTACTTTGTTTGGGTTCTTCTCAGTTAACACATAAGAAAAGATTCAAGTAGAAACGCACTTTACCCTTCCACCTCTTAAAGTGAGTACCGTTGAACTGAAATGACTTGTTAAGATCTCCCATCTTGCCATCTGTGGATTTTTCAGTCGTTGCCAATGAATCTCCTTAAAATTGCTAGTGAAATTACAAGAATATTACAACAAAAAGTTACAAATGAAGAAAATAAATAGAATATCTTCTTCTTCTTTTTCGGCTGAGTACAGATATCTTGCTCTCTTTAAGGAGATTCAAGCACACTGCTGCAAATTGTTTCACCGATCCAGCTGTAATCTTCTTGACTTGTACTCTCCAATGATACAAGAATTACAAGGACAACACGAAACACACTTCAAAATCAGTCCAGAAGATCAAAGATCCGAGGACCCTTTTGAAGACCACACTCAGATTCAACAATACAACACAATAACGAGATATAAGGGCGAGATTTAACACCAAGGCAGCCACCCAAACTAGATTTAGTAACAAAAAATATGAATACAAGATGAACAACAACAAGGTGGTAACAATAACAACACCTCACGGGTTACATTAACAAAAATAAGAAACAACGATTGCAACAATAGAAAAGATAGATAGATAGACCACATAAAGGTATAATCTTAGGAACTCAATAATGGAAACTCTTGGACCCTTAACACTACACACAATAATAAACCTATCTCCTACATTGACACAAGAGGAACTTGACCTCCTCTAAACACCAACGTCTCAAGCCAACATTGCATCACAAGTGATATCCACACTTGTTGCCCTCATTTCGGTGTGGTGGCTATTCCAAGCACTACAACTAAAGGTGTTTTATGTTTCAAGTCTTACATCAATGAACAACCAAAGAGAAAAGACCTAAAATGTTCTATTTATATTCTATTACAAGATTAGACAAAATGACAACAATGTCCTTAAAGGGAGGGGTGGCCATGAAGTGTATTTGGACCCAATGAAGTGACCAAAATACCCTTAATGAAGATGATAAAACCGTGACCCATTAAGTGTTATCCAAAACCGCGAGTCCTTAAGTCTTCGATGCTCCAAGCAATCTTCCACATACGACCTTGCTTGTGCTCAAAATGGGTCTTCCTGGCATATTCTTGTGCCCTCGGGGTGACCAAGTCTTGAGCCTTTAAGTGATGCCCTCCAATTATGTCTTCAAAAATTAGGGTGGCCATATGACTTGTTTCATTCTCCCTTTCTTGAAAAGGATTCGACCTAGAATCCAAACCTTGAAAGAACAAAGAGAAGATAAACAAGCACCACATCCTCATGATATGAGGGTTAGAGTTAGTACAATAAACAACATCAACATGCCAAGGAGGTACACACTTAAGGTATAACCACATATCCTTTGTTGTAATCACGAGGAACTTAGCAAAAATATTACAAAAGAGTGGGCGAAAGGAATCACCATCAAGGGGTGGTGCTCTAATTGAAAGTAAAGTCCACACAACACATATAGTAATGTCACTTTAACAAGTGGACCTACCAGCAACTATCCGTTCTTCACACCCTAAGAAGTTATCGGGATCAAATGGGAGACATAACCAAGGACTTAGGTCTCGGCCATTCTCACTTTCCCCTAGGGTATCATTTTTGAAATTAAGCAATCCCTCTTTATCACCATTGGAAATATCATGAACAAAAAGAGGGTTGAGAAAGGTGTTCCATAAGTCAACTTCGAATAAAGGGTTCTCATGCATGCACTTACTACTAGTTTTAAAATCCCCACTAGGAATATGTCCAACATAAGAAATACATAAAGAAGAAGTAGATGGCATGTCTAAGCACACATCACCTTCTCTTTCACAAAAGTAGTCCTCACATACATACAAACCATCACGTGCAACCAAATGACCACAATCAAAATCGTCTTCACAAGTACAATCACAACTCGGGTTTTCTAAACATTCAAGCAAGTCAAGATCATCTACGCTCGGTTGATCATTTTGCTCACCATCACTGGTTATTGGCAATTCACATACCAACGTAGACTCACCTTATTTTTTACAAGGGTCAACTAGTTTTTGAATACTCTCGTCACTTGGTAATGGAACCATAGTTAAGTTGTAAGTGCTAGCACTAGATGGACACAAATCATTCTCACGAGGAGAATCAATTTCGTCATCTAAAGGATCAAATAGTGCCTTCGTACCTACAACAAGAGTTTTGTCCTCATGTGACCTAACAATATCAAGAGTATCACAAAATGAATACTCATGCATTCCTATACTAGGTAAAACCGCAACTACGTTCATAAGAGTGCAGGGGATAACATCTTTACCTCGTAGCTCACATGAGCTACAGTCTTCATCTTGACGTGTGTCCAGGCAGCCCACTTGCTCCCTTGGAACTCCTATGTGATCCAAACTTTCATTTATCACTTTCCATTGACGGGTAATGGCTTCAAGTTTAGCCAAAATAGCACTTGCATCCACGGGTTCCATTTTAATTGCACCTAAAAAAAGAAAAGAAAAGAACAAGTCTACAAAGCAAAACACTAGTTAGTTCGAAACAACCTCACCACACTCTCACACACTTGATCGTCTCACACTTGAATTCACAAGTGTTGCAAGTCGTCTTGTAGTTCGTTATGCGTCGAGGGGTGAGTCTACTCCTTGGTCGAAATGGATTCTTTGTTTGAAGACTCAAGGAAATAATGTTCGAACTTGAACCAAGAAGTACTACGATTTATAAAAACCAAAAAAGCACAAAAGAAATGTATACACGAATAATGGATGCAAAGGACTAATTGACAATCTAGTAGGAGTTTACTAGTTTGTTAATTAGTTCTAGGATCAACTAATGAAACCAAGAATCAACAATTAGAAACTAGAAAAATCCAAATTTGAGCTTAATATTGACGGTGAACAGTAATTAGGGTGACGTGGAAGCATGTAATTGGTCTCGGGCCCACACAACTTTAATCACAAATTTAAAATTTTAATTTTCACACAATTTGGAATGGAAGACAATTGGTTTTGGAGGGAAAGTATAAGTCTTGAACTCCTTTTAAGTTCAATCTCCAAAAAGATGAGACTTGACTTGTACTAGTCCCACAAAACAAGGTCCCTTAAAACAAGAAAAAGTGGGTGGAAAGTAGATGGTCAAGTCTAGGAAGTGATGGGCTCAAGTCTTCTCACAAACAAACTTTACAACTTTTATCTGCACCCCTTTGAATCTATTTTGCACTTTTTGGTTGGTTAAGATATGAGAGTGGATGAAGAACAACAAGAACACCAAAATAATTTTTCAAGAACACCAACAACACACCCAATGTTTTTTTTTCAACCAAATCCACAACAACAAGCTCAACAATCCCACGGCCAAGACCCTTTTGTGTTGTGTTTTCAATTTTTACAAGAGATGAAGGTTGTGATGAACAACAAGAATACCACAATAATATTTCAAGAACAAAAACAACAACACAATAAACTCCACTCCAACCTCTAACAATAAATCCACAACTCACGGCCCAAAATAGTTTGTCACAACAATTGTTCAACAATAAGCGGTCAAGTATTATGTTCACAACAATAACATCAATTTTTAAAGCTCAAATATAGATCTAGACTCAAGTGTTAGTGAAGAACAAAACCTAACACTTAGAGACAAAAAAACAAGTAAAAATCTCGGCCAAGACACAACAAGAACACAATTTCGGCCAAGACAACAACAATGGACAAATTGCTATTTTTCTGAAATTATCAGTTTTCGCCATTTTTTTTTTCATTTTCAAGTTTACGAGCCCAAGATTGATCTTGTTAGAACAAAATTAAAGATGACTCTGATACCAAATGATACAAGAATTACAAGGACAACACGAAACACACTTCAAAATCAGTCAACAAGATCAAAGATCCGAGGACCCTTTTGAAGACCACACTCAGATTCAACAATACAACATAATAACGAGATATAAGGGTGAGATTTAACACCAAGGCAGCCACCCAAACTAGATTTAACAACAAATAATATGAAGACAAGATGAACAACAACAAGGTGGTAACAATAATAACACCTCACGGGTTACATTAACAAGAACAAGAAACAACGATTACAACAAAAGAAAGGATAGATAGATAGACCACATGAAGGTATAATCTTAAGAACCCAAGAATGGACACTCTTGGAACCTTAACACTTCACACAATAATAAACCTATCTTATACGTTGACACAAGAGGAACTTTACCTCCTCTAAACACCAACGTCTCAAGCCAACATTGCATCACAAATGATATCCACACTTGTTGCCCTCATTTCGGTGCGGTGGCTATTCCAAGCCCTACAACTAAAGGTGTTTCATGTTTCAAGTCTTACATCAATGAACAACCAAAGAGAAAAGACCTAAAATATTCTATTTATATTCTATTACAAGATAAGATAAAATGACAACAATGACCTTAAAGGGAGGGGTGGCCATGGAGTGTATTTGGACCCAATGAAGTGACCAAAATACCCTTAATGAAGATGATCAAACCGTGACCCATTAAGTATTATCCAAAACCGTGAGTCCTTAAGTATTCGATTCTCCAAGCAATCTTCCACACACGACCTTGCTTGTGCTAAAAACGGTTCTTCCTTGCATATTCTTGTGCCCTCGAGGTGACCAAGTCTTGAGCCTTTAAGTGATGCCCTCCAATTGTGTCTTCAAAAATTAGGGTGGCCATATGACTTGTATCACCTCCAGGATACAACAACCTTCTCACAAAGAACAACTCAACAACTATGAACAACAGTTGAGTTCAAAGCTCCACAAAAAGAACACCTTCCTTCAACTAATAAACTCTTTTTTTTTACTAACTTTTGTGAACCCTATATTATCTTGTATATCCCAAAACCATGCAAGACCACCTCTATTTATAGGTGAAGAAATTTTCCATGCAATGAATAGGAAGATAAATGTGGTAGATGAATGGCATAGAGTTACAAAAGCTACAGAGGTTACAAAACATAAAGAGTAGGATAATGGAGGAATAAAGTGTTAAAGAAGTTACAAAAGTTTAATTAATTAACATTCTTGTCCACTAACATAAGGTAAATGACTTGTAAAATTTTTCAATAAAATGGTGGTAAATGCTGCTAACGTTAAAACCATTCATTGCAACATTCTTTTCCACTAACATGAGGTAAAGACTTGTAACATTTTTTGAATAGGATGGGGTAAATGCTGCCTAACGTCAAAGTCATGCAAAATAATATTTAAAAAAATAATAATATTCAAATGCTAAACAACATCATCATGAACTGTGTTTTAGCTTTTTACTTGGTTGATGCGTACGATACACCCTTGTGGTGGAGTCCTTCTCCGGACACCGCGCATAGCAATAGCTTTAGTGCACCTGACTGCCTTTTTTTTTCTATATATTTTACTTAAGTCGATGAGCTATCAGAAATAACCTATCTATCTTTATACAATAGGAGTAAGGCTACATATATTAAGGCTACATATATTCTGTCATCCCAACTCCCAACACCGGTATGTTGTTTTACTGAACTTTGGCTTCATTATCTAATTTCTCAATAGTTGCAAAGTAAAGAACAAATAACTCAAATATTGATATACATTTAACCCATCAAAATAGACACGCAAAAACAGAAAAAAACAGAATGCAGGAAAAAGTTGCAAACAGAAAAGAAAAAATTAGTATGTCAATACTATGACTAAATGAGCAAGCCTCAACCTATGGAAAACAATTAAGGACATGTTATACAAACTTCTACAGAAAAATTACCTTGTAGTGATATTTTCAAAAGGTCCTTCACGATAATATTATCAAAGAATGGTTTACTGATTTTATAAGATACGCCGCTTTCTCCAAGCATGAATGACGACAGTCGCGTTGATATTATTATTTTTAGTTTCACCGCTTTAATACAATGATAGACAACTCTTCTTTGGAAGTTTATAACCAACAACTATTTGCTGCAGAGGTGCAATGTGATGTCTTATCCTACAATATTTTGGTTGAGTTTCATGGACGCACCAATTCATAGAAGCTTAGGGAATAACTGATCCTTTGCCATGTGTGGTATAAAGTTCCTTTATTATCTATCTACTTATTGGTGAAACGCTAACCGTCTCACAGAAAGCCACTTACATAAGCTTTGATGCTGAAACAGGACTTCTACTAATAGTAGAAGTCAATCCTATATATTTATTAGTTGAAGGACTAATCAGAAACTCTAGTATACTTAATAACTTTATTATATAGAATATAATGGTCTAAAAAAGTACACATTTCTTCTATTTAAGATTTGAATTATTAGAATTTGTTTTAGCATTTCTCTAGGATTTCTTTTATCAAGGAACAGTTAAAGAAATGAGCAAGCATTCTCAAGATGAAATTTCAGAGGAAAACATTTGTGAACTATTGTAGACCACCAACATTGAGTTAAATTAGGACGAATAATATTTACGAAAAAATGGGTCGGAAAAAATACTAATTGGGCTCAAATTTCAATTTCACAAAAGGATTATCATAAGGGAAAAAGACACTAAAAATTACACAAATACACAATTTATGTTTCCAATATTACAAAAAATTCCAACTCCCTAAACATATTACAAAAATCTCAACACATACACAGAATGTTATGTATATGTCGGCTATGTTATGTATATTAATGTGGAGAGAGAGTAAAACAATTAAAAAAGTGGGAGAGAGTGTAATTACTTCCAAAAGGATTGGTATTTATATTATTTATACAAAAAGACACTCTATAACACTTTTCAAAACAAATAGCCCAAGTTTGAAAACTTTCCAAAAAGTGGCCAGTCGGATATACTATTTTCGCTTTATAGTCATTTCCTAATTTGAGTCATTTTCGCCTACACATTCCATATACAGTCCATATACAATACTGATACAGTCTATATACAATACTAATACAGTATTCAACTTTGGCAATTCGACCCTTTAAAAATATTTTAATTTTTTTTTGCTATAAATTTTTTCACTAACCAAATATTCTTCTTTATTTTTATTGTTTAGAAATAATAGTTAAATTATATAAAAATGATATAATTGTTAAATAGAATATATATCTATATAAGATATATGTATAGAAATTGTATAATTCTATCAAATATGTATATGTATAAAATATATATAAAAAATATATAGAAAGTATATGAAAATTATACAATTGTTGTATAAAACGTGTAAAAAAAAATACACAGTTATTGTATAAATTGTGTATCAAAACTGTATAATTTTCGTATAGAATATTTATATGTATAAGCTATATATAGAAATTGTAAAGAAGGAGTGTAGAAACGGTATAAAACAAGCTAGTAAATTGAAATGGCTAGAAAGTGAAATTTAAATTCCATGGCCATTTTCATGAAAATAGTCTAATTTGAAGTGTCATTTCTGTCCTTTCCCTTTATCATAAAGATTTATGTCAAACCCATAATTAATTAACCAACATACATTCATTTTAATCAACATACATTCTTTTAGTTTGTATCTGGTTCTTGGACATTTGTAGCTTTTGGGTTGCTATTTAAAAAGGTTTGTATATTGTAGATATTTTCTATGTATTTTTGGGATGTGTAGTTATAAACTTTTTTGTCTTGGTTCTTCTGTATTTTTTAAATAACTGCGCTCTGATACCATTTTGGTAGGGGGGTGCGGATTAGGTGCGTAGATTCGACTAGATAATAAATACGTATGTATTTATTTTTATAATGATTATTATTGATTGGAATAATTTTCATTTTTATCTTCTTGACTTAAGATGTTTTATTAATTCATATTCTAAATTAGATATTATCGTAATTAAATTATCTAGTGTTTTAGGATCCTCGTTTGTAATATATAATCTTTTATATTCTTGGTATAGACTATATAGTTGAGTTTCTATTTCTTTTAATGATTTATTCTTTTCGTAAAATATATCCATTAATTTATTTAGTTTATTATTTTATCCTGTGGTAATTGCAGAGTTACAAATTTTTGTATAATAATTTATCCTGTCTGTACTGTAGTATATATCTAATTCTAGATTTTCTATATCATTTATTATCTTGTGTTGTTCTTCTCGTAGTGAGTTTTTTAAATTATCTAAACTATCACATGTACCATTGTAGGCAATCGAACAAATATATCACAAATAAATTATGTGTTTAAGTTTAATGCATTTTCAGTGCACAAAATATTTTACACTATCAGGTAATTTGAGTTGTCAGACTCTTACAAATGTATTTATTAACAAATCAGGAAGGAAAAATGCTCAACAGAATGTAAAAATAAAGGGAAGTCCAAGATTAAACCTGAGAAAAATTAACAATCTTAAGATATTAATTACAATTAATTGCAATGGTTTATCAAAATTACAACTAATAACAAAACTAACAATATTTTACCTTCTTTAGTGAAAAGTGCGTGTCTTTTACTTATTTTTACACCCTACCTTTTTTTTCATGCCATATACCATTTCAGTTCCCTCCATTTTTTTTTTCAAATTCCAACTTTTTGTCTCTGAACTTAATAAACAATGCATCCAACTATTAAGGTAAGTTTATTTTTACACTTAATGCATGTTATATTTTCCATGTAAATTCTTTATGTATTTTATTGGCGATTTTTTCTTTCACATTTTCCAATCTTCTTTTACGATTTTGACTGTTAGGGTTTTTTTTGTGAAATCTTTTGTGTGTGTTGAAATCTTTATAGTTCCGCTATAATAGAACAATATGTAAATCGTAGTAGTTTAGTTAGTGGGATTCAACCGACGAATTTAGTTTCTGATAAACTACCATATTTTAGTCTTGGGTTAACACAAGATGAAGATTTTAACTTGGGTTCTACTAATATTCAACCTAAGAGAGGTGTTAGCAGTTAAGAAGCAATATTGAAGCACCGTAACAATTTAGAAATTATTGAGAAAAAAATAAAATGGAAAGATTTGAAAAAATCTTCATCCCCAAAATCCACAAAAGTTTAAAAACCGATGAAAAAGAGTAAGTCGGATGAAAAAGGTGAATCTAGTAAAATTCCAAGCCTTATTTCATCTGATTATGAATCCGAAGAATAAAAAATGGAGGAAGTATGATGCTATATGTAAAATTTTATAGTTTCTTGACATCATCTTCATATATGTATTTTATATATACAGTTTTTTAGGTGTGTATTTTTGCTTAAGTTTTGTTCTTATTTGAAATTATAGTCCCTAATGTGTTGTTAATATGTGGAA
Source organism: Capsicum pubescens (assembly GCA_030864215.1). Taxonomy (NCBI): domain Eukaryota; kingdom Viridiplantae; phylum Streptophyta; class Magnoliopsida; order Solanales; family Solanaceae; genus Capsicum; species Capsicum pubescens. The sequence goes on from CM061542.1 coordinate 270,350,226, forward strand.
TTGTAGTCCCTAATTGTATTTATGTTATATATGTTATATGTTAAATTTGTATTTTGTGCATTGTTTTGTTACTTTTAAGAATTGTATATTTTATGTATTTTATATTATGTGATATGTATTTGTATCTAAGATATGTGTAAGATATTTGCATTTGTCACTTATAAGATTTGTAGTTGGTACTGAAGGAAAATTTGTACTACGAGAGATACCTTTTGGGTGGATATTTATCCGCAAGGTGACTGGTTGATGCAAGAAGATACACAGTAAGGAGTGGCTATATATGGAGGAGAGGGATCTTGCAGGATTGGTCATGGTGTAGAGGAGTGTGGAATAAGTCAAATATCCCCAAGCATAGCTTTATTAGTTGACTGTTTATGCATAACAAAGTGCAAACAAAACTAAATGGCTAAATGAGGTGTGTGTTAAGATGATAGTTGCATATTATGGGAGCATTTATTCTTTGCCTGTACTTTTTCACAATAATATTTAAATACAACACTTGAGTGGATGGGCATAACACTAGGGAGGTCCAACGGCTATTGAAGAGAATGGCAAGACACATTGTTGGCAAGATTAGTAGAGGCTTGGTTTTGGCAGTTTTAGCTGCATTTATCTATCACATATATGGCAAGTGAGAATGAAGCACTTTGGAATCAAGCGGTACCACAACCATATATGATGATCAAGAAGATAAAGGAGGAGTGTAAATATAGACGTTTTTTCTTTAGAAGAAGAATCAATAGCAACCACTTATAAGATTTATATTTGTTGTTAAGTTGTATTTGCTATTCATTAGATTTTGACAATGACATATACTTACTTCTTCTTCATAAGCATGATATTTGTCATAGGTATGTATAAATAAAATACATGTGTATTTAGTTTGCTTGAAATCATATGAAATGTATTTGTTACCACTTAGATATGCTTTTTTTATTTGTTATTGATAATATTTTAATTTTTGGCTCAGTTGTATTTGTGATTCATGTGATGATATCAATTTTTGTATTTTGATTTTTGACAACTAAGATTATTGACCAGTCTCATATTCTCAAAATAAATATAATAGTTTTATGTATATATTGTATAACGTAACCTTTAAGATGTATTTGATAAATACATATGATAGTTTTATGTATATATTGTATAATGTAACTTTAATATGTATTTCATAAATACATATATGTCACTATTTTGACATATAATTGTATTTTTTGGTGTATAGGTGTTGCGTGATCAGATATATCTGGCAAGAGTATTGCCTAAATTTTCTCCACATATAGGATGCCATACGGTCAACGACATTGAAGATCGTATTAAGTCTATGATAAAGAAGAATCAGTACAAGATGTTTTATAATAATAGCATATTTGCTGTCTATATGAACAAAAAAATTTGTGTGGTCCAAGCGCAATTAGGAAGATGTATTATGTCGTTTGAGACCAAGGAAAGTTTTGCACATGCCATAGTCATTCATGTGAAGGGCACAAATCTTCATTTCAGTCCTAGAAAGTTTGCTGTGGTTACTGATTTGAATTATGTTTCAAACAAGGATGATTTTATGTTTGATGAGGATCTTCCAAATAGAATAATTGAGTAATATTTTAATGGTGCCAACTATATTTAGAAAAGAGAATTATTTGCTGTGCTATTTCTGAAAAAATTTGGGTGAAGGATAATGATGAAGATGCCGTGAAGTTTGCTAATCTCTATTGTATTCACACATTTTTGTTGTCTGTTGTTGATACTATAGTTATTCCACGAATATATTTTAATTTGATTGAGAGTGATCTCTACAGTGATTATCCTTGGGGTAATGTTGCATTCGAGGAATTAGCCAAAAGTTTGAATAAAAAGTTAAAATCAAAAGAAAAGTTTTATATGCTACATGGAATGCCTCTTTCCATTCAAGTTTGGTTGTACGAGTGTTGTTTTACTATTTCTTGTAATGTTGCTTCAATTGTGGACAAGCAAATTCCACATCTTTTGAATTGGAAGACAAATGCTTCCCGTCCACGATATGAATCTCTTATAGAAAGTATTTTTAATGATGCAGATAACAAGGTTAGTTTTCTTTTTTTTATTCTTTATGTTGATTATTTGGAAATACATTTTCTGTTTTTGTATATCTTTATATACAAAATACAATTTGTCATTGTTTATGCATTTATGTAAATGTTAAATGTTTTGTAATGTCTGTTATTTATGGTCCTACTGTCACTGGTGTTACCATCTAAAATACTTTTCCGTTTTATGTAATATAAATTATAGGTTTCCTTTAAAAATATTGAGCCAACAAGAAAGGAGATGTCATCCTTTCAAATACCAAAGAAGGTTGTTCCTGCAGGTGCAAGTTATAAAGATTATGAGGTTAATTCGAATGATGATTTTCAGGATCCGCCACATCTACAAAAATATCCAATTGAAAAAAAACATCATGGAAATTCATCAAATTCACCTGTTAAGAAAAAGTTGAAGCAGCAACATAAAAGGTTAGATGAGCAGTTACCAAAAAGGACCCCTCCACCTTGTGTTGCAAATAAGCTTTCTGTCAGGACTCCAATTTTTAACCCAATTCAATCAAAAGATAAATTAGCTTCAAAGAGGAAGGACACCAATCGGACAGCAAGCAAAAAATCTATTCCGATTCAGTCGCTTGGTATGTTCTTATCCAATTCTGAAGATAAAGATGTTACGAAGAAAGTGTTTGAAAAGTTTTGCGATGAGGTAATTTATGTTTAAGATTTGAATTGTATTTTGTTATTTCTAATTTGTTTCTTTTGAATCAGGTTCGTGAAAAGTTGATTTCCATCTGTGACCTAGTCTCATCAAGGTTTAATCAGTTAATGATCGTAATAACTGAGAACAAGGTATACTAATTTTAATAAATAATTTGCTATGTTAAATAGATATACAACATATGTATTTTTGAATGAAGATATACATATATAGTACTCTGTGTCTTTTATATTTTGTTGATATGCATTTATTTTGTTCATATATACATATGCTTTTGATAAAATGTATAACACATTATATGTTAAATACATATTCTGCATATATATTTTGTATTTGAATAAATACATATGAAATGTATTTTGATTTTAAACAGTTGTAATATGTACCTTTCAAATCATGATACATATAATCATATATACATATGATTAGCAATTATAAGTTGTTAGTTTAATATTTATCTTGATATTTTTTAACGTGAAGAAACAAGATAAAGTGTAACGACCTGAGACTATCCCCTTGTTGTCACACGGTGCTTAGGGATACAAGTGACCCCAAGCTAACTCTTCTATTGGGATAACTCATAAGCAACTAAAATAGGTATATAAGTCTGAAAGAATAATGCGGAATATGAATCTTTTCTGAATATGATCAATACAAACTAATTAAAAATAGTTACAAATCTGATTATACAAAACAAACTGGGTTCAAATACATTAACTTCTACTGACTGTCTATGAAGCCTCTACTAGTATTGACTATAGATATCTGAAACATGACCCCTAACTATCCCAAATCAATATGACTAAATAGAGAAAAAGATAAAATATTTCTCAACTGTATAACTATTCGAGCCCTTGAATCAAAAGGACTCATCACCTGCTGACTGGAAACTGCAAACTATTTGAATAGGGTATGCGTTTTGCAACTCGTACCTACATTATGAGACAATGTATGTAAATCCTGTAAAATTCTAAGTCTAAAATTTAGCTACCTAAGCTTTCCGAGCTTCAACACTTAGAATATTTTGCTAAGTGTTTAACACTTAGTTTCATTTCAGACCTCCAAACTTTGGGAATTTATTTGATGATCTTTTTGACCTCCGTTTTTAGATTTTCAAGTTTCGTTACGATGGGGCAAGGTCTTAGTACATCCCGGGTGAGTTTCAGAATTTTTGGAGTAGCGTAAGGGCACGTTTGGTGTGCCAAACCAGTAGCCAAAGGATATTGAGGGGCGCCGCCCATGGTGTAGCCTTTGTGGGAAAATCAGCACCAAAGACGCCGCCCAGGGTACAAAAGGCTCTACCAAAGGCACTGCCCTTTGTGTAGCCTTTGTACCCAGTTTTTCAGCATTACACTTCCGCGTCCTGAGGGCTATTTTGGTTATTTTCCCACCCCTATATAAGCCAATAACACGTGATTAAGGTTCAAAAACACCAAATTATACTCTCTTTTCACAATTTGTCTAAAGAACAAGAAAAAGGGTTTCAATTTGAAGACCCAAATCCAAGAAATTTCACCGTTAGTTTTCAAAGGTCTTCCATCTAAGGTATGCATTGTGTTGATTCATGAACTTCTTTCATCCATGAAGCTGAAGAACCCTATTTTAAAATATATATATCATGATAATCATGTTATGACTTTATTGTTGTTCATGTTTATGTGTTGAGTGATTCCAAGATGGAATCTTTATGTGTTTTTATGAAACTAGAATGACATGTTAGTCGAAATATATGAATTTTGGGTGGTTTGAATTGTTAAATTTATGAATATACCTATGCCATAAAGTGTGCATGCAAGGTGTTCGATAAAATGCCTAGGAGACTAGAAATCATGTTTGCATGACTTAATAGGACCTAAATGACAAGTCCATACTCTATCCATTATGATTCAACATGAATTCCATGCTATTGTTGTTGTGATATGGAATGATCATGACATTGGAATTATGCAAGTATTTACATGGTATATGCATTCTCTTCTATGTACAAGATTATGATGACTATGTACTTCATGAAATCCCCCACTTATTGTATTATGGATTATTATTGATGGTCATGTATTCATGAAAGTCATGCCTTGTCAGTTTCCTTCTATCGAGTCCTGGGGATACTTGTACCCAAAAAATATAGTTGTGTGCCTAGAGACAGTGTCATTTTCACGACACTCTCAGTCAACCTATGTTCAGTAGAATTCAGTCAGTCATGTGACTGAGGAAATCTCAGTAATCTCAGTAAACTCATGAACTCAGTTAGTTATTAGATATCAGTAGTGTTCCGTCAGTCAACGAAACTCAGTTAACTTATTCTAGTTCAGTTTTTTTAATCATGTTCAGAGTCTATTCAGATGGGAGTAGGAATTAGCACCGAGTGAACCCAAGGATGGGAAGACACACAGTCAGATGAGGTGTGATTCTTAAAAGTCATACTTGCATTCCAGAACTATGTAGCTAGCATAGGTTGAGACATCAACACTGTTCGATGAGGGTTGATGTAATACCCGTGCCTTTTCTTAGCTTAAAATCATCACCACGATGTTTGAACATTCTTTGAAATACAAATCTATTTTTGTAAATGTAGTATTTTTGATATTTTCACTTTCCATCACATGAGAAATTGATTAAGCTTTCCATTGATACCAATTTCATCAAAATCCGATGTCAAATGAGAAAGTTATATCCGAAATACAGAACACAGAAAAATCGCCCAGGTGCGACGGTAGGGGCGACGGACCATCGGACAAGCGATGGACCGTCGTCCAATACCGTCGCATGGAGGCAGTAGACCCACATTCTGGAAAGGTGCAACGGCGACGTCCGATGGACCATCGACCATGCGACGTACTGTCGCACCCCCACCGTCGCAAATAGGCGTGAGCCCCAAAACTATCCCAGTCCGACGGACCGTTGTCCATGCGATGTACCGTCTCAACCCACCATTGAATAAATCGCTCAGTTGTTTTAATTTATTTTAAACAGGGGTATTTTGGTCAATTAGCACCCGTCTATATATGCCCTCTTATACACGATTTCATCCACTTTATCCATTATTATTTCACAAACAAGATTAGGGTTTCTCTCTAATATCAATCCCCAAGAACATAATCCAACCTTCTTCAAGAAATTAAGGGATTTATAATTCTCCAAGATCAAGACCATGAAGAAATTTTAATCTTGGTATGCATAGTGTTCATTCATGGACCCTTTTCGTCCATGAAGTCCAATAATCACTTTTTCAACTACAAGTTATGAATTTTCTTTATGTGTTCATGTTTTGGCTACTCATGTTCATGTTGATAAATGTTAAATTGATTCCTATTCCATGATTTGATGGTAAATTTCTATGTGGGTTTAATTACTATAGCTATAGATTCATGCAACCCTATGATTTAAACCCTTGAATGCTGAACTTAGATTGGAACCATGATGTTTAATCATTATTCAATGATGTTTACATGAACCATGCCTGCAATATATTTGATTAAATTCCTAGATGAAGGGAAATCACCTAACTAGCATGATATCATGAAATCTCCATGTATGTACAAGTTCATGCCTATTATATGTTTGATGAAATGCTTCAATAAATATATTATGAATTATAATGCTAGTCATGTGCTCAAGTAAGTTAAGCTAAGTCATTTTCCTTCCATTGAGTCCTGGGGGTACTTGTACTCGAAATATTAGCTGTGTGCCTAGAGCCATGTCATGTTTTCACGATACTCTTAGTCAAGCTATAAACTCTTAAACTTCAAACAGTCTTATGACTCAGGAAAAATCTCCATGATCTCATGACTTAGTCAATTGTCAGATATCAGTAATATTTCATCAGTCAAAGGAATTCAATCACTCAGTTCATGTTTAGTTCAGTAAATAATGCTCAGTGTCCATTCAAATGGGAGTAGGAATTAGCACCGAGTGAACCCAAGGATGGGAACTCACCTATTATATAAAGGTGTGATTTCTAGAAACAATCCTTGTGTTCCAAAACTATGTAGCTAGCATAGGTTGAGACATCGTAGCCTTCTATATGAGGATAGATGAGGTGGATTAACCAATTATATGAGAGTTCCCACCGTTCTCACTAGAGTTACCTGTTATATGAGGGTTTCTCACATGTTGTCCTTACCAGTGGCACGGTATTGACACCCTTCTAATCAGGGCACAGATTGAACCCCAACTCAGCTATTATAGCATATTTGGGTTATGTCGGTTAAATACTACTTCCCACAGTTTCATGTTACAGAATCAGGACTGTTAGACACAGTCAATCAGTCTCAAAAATAGAACTCAGATAGTTCTTCAGATTTCAGGACTGTTAGATATAGTCAACTCAGATACATCATGGAACTCAGATAGTTCCATCAGATTCAGGACTGTTAGATACAGTCGCCCATTTTATCAGTTTTGTTTAGTTACAGTCTTTTATGTCATCAGTCATATCAGTTACTAGTTTGTCATATTATCAGTATACAGACTCAGAAATCATGTTATCACGTTGTCAGTTATAGTTACGTATTTATGCATGTACTCTCACGTTCATGTTAGACAACCAATTAGAATTAGTCATACATTTGAACCCTTGCATATAGCCTACCTCACATGTATACTAAGTACATTCCTTAGTACTGATGCATTTGCACTATGGTGCTTTATCTTATGTTACACCATAGGTTCAGATACACGAGCTCCAGATCAGCAGTAGATTTCAGTTTCAGCAGTCAGTAGAAGTGAGTCCTTATCCTTCGAGGACATGATGATTTTAATTATCTCATTGATTAGTTATTAGTTGGAGTTAGTTGGAGACATGTCCCATCAACTCTTTATTCAAATTATTCAGACAGTAGAGGCTTTCAAGCTAGATTCAGACTATTATGATTCAAACTTCAGTATTTTTTAGTTTTGTTTTGGGTATTTCATTACCCCACTCAGATGTCATATATTTCAAATTATGTTCAGATTGAACCTTATGGCCTTTCAGTGCATGTTTCCACATTATTATGTTATCTTATGCAGTATACAGGTACACTTATTAGTTATGGGTTGGCTTGTGGTCCTTCGGGGTCATGAGCACCGTGTAGCATTTCGAGCACCAGGTTTGGGGCATTACAGTTGAGGAGGTGGATAAATACTATCAGATGAGGGTCCCATCATTCTCATTTAGGGGACACTATCAGATGAGGGTCACCCACAGTTTGTCTTTACCAGTGGTGTGGTATTGACACCCTTCCAATCAGGGCACAGATTAAACCCCAACTTAGCCATTATAGGGCATTTGGGGCATGTCGGTTAGATGACTATCTCCCACAGTTTTAAATTCAGTCTCAATAAAAGAACTCAGATAGTTCTTCATATTTTAGGACTGTCAGATACAATCAACTCAAATACAGTACGAAACTCAGCTAGTTCCATCAGGTTCAGGACTGTCAGATATAGTTACCCATGTCATCAGATATATCAGTAAACTCATGTTATCAGTACTCAGACCTAGTAGTCATGTTTTAACGATCTCACTTACAGTTATTATGTATTCATGCATGCATTCTCACGTTCATGTTAGTGAGCTTGTTAGTATTGTTCATGCATATGAACCTCATGCATTCAGCCTACCTCATATGCATACCAGTACATTCAAAGTACTGATGCATTTGCACTATGATGTCTTATACCATAGGCTTAGAAGCACGAGCTCCAAAGCATTAGTAGCATCCCAGTTTCCGCAGTCGGAGTTGGCAGTGAGTCCTCATCCTTAGAGGACATGATCATTTCTTTATGTTATCATTTATCTTAGATCAGTTTTTCTAGACGAAGTTAGTTGGATACATGTTCCTTCAACTCCATATTTAGACAGTACTTAGAGGCTTTCAGATTTGATTCAGACTTCAGTTGTTTTCAGTTTTGTTTTGGTATTGATATACCGCACTATTTAGACATTATTATTTCATTTATGATTCAGTGTGAACCTTATGGCCTTACAACCTTTATTTCTGTATTTATTCAGTATCTTATATAGTGTACATGTACATATATCAGTCATGGGTTAGCTTGTAGTATCAAGCCCAACTCGGTGCTAAATACTACTCCCTTACATAAGCTCAGAACTTTTAAGAAAATCTATCTTAAACAACTTAAAAGTATGAAATGGAAGCCAATTCTGCATTCGTTTAACTTAAATCAAGTGATGTGGATTTCTTTCTTAACTTAGGATAAAAAATCAACTCTTTTCTTGAAATTTTAATAGAAGATAATCATCAAGCTTTAAAATCTTAATAACATGGAGATATATGTACTCTTCTTGAAACACTTTAACGAATATCAACAATTCATTCTCAAAGACTCACAATTTCACAATAAGGCTCAATTCACGACAACAAATCTTGGAAATACTTGAAAATATGATATCAATATAGGAATATGCAATTTATATCATGAACTCTCAATTTATATCATAATTAAATAAGATAATCATGCAATTCAAGACTTGAACAATTCCATAATCTCATAAACTTAAAATATAGCAAAATAATATGAATTCATCTTGGAAATATGAAATTCTTTAAGAAAATCTAAAACTTTTGGACACAAGAACGAAAGAGTGTTCTTGTTCAAACCCCACATACCTTAAACTTGAAGCTTTGAATGAACTCTTAACTCCGGATAGCTATTCATAATATTATTGGGTGCTTCTTGTAGCCCTCAGAAAGGAGAATCTGAATCTTGAAAAATTAATGAAAACCTACGGTTGAATCTTGAGATATTTGAGTCTTTAGGTTGAAACCCTGGTGAATGTACTTGGTGATTTTGAGAGATAATGAGCTTATTTTGGTGTTCTAGGGATTAAATCCCGTGTTAAAGATGATATAGGGCTTGAAAATTACCACATTACCCTTAATGAGACGGAATAAAGAAGCTGAAAACTGGGCACAATGGCTATGGGAAAGGCGGCCCCTTGCCCAGAGCCTTTACTAAGGTGGGAGACGCATTACCCAGAGCCTTAGCTAGGCTGGGCGGCGCCCCTTTGTAGCCTTTAGCTAATATTTTTCCAACCCAAACATGACCTTAGGCTCGTCTAAAAATTCTAAAACTCACTCGAAAAGTACTACGACCTTTACCCATCGCAATGCGACAAAAAAATCAAGAAACGGAGGTTGGGAAGGTCGCGAAATAATTCAACGAAGATTGAAGGCTCAAAATAAACTAGGTGTTGGAATACTTAGCTAAAATTCTAAGTGCTAAGATTCTTGTGACTCGTTTTGGAGGCTTTTAATGATGAGGAAAATTTACAGGGTCTTACATGAACCCCATGCATTCAACCTACTTCACATGCCTACCGGTACATTCAAATTACTGACGCATTTGCGCTATGGTGTCTTATACCATTGGTTCAGAAGCACGAGCTCCAGAGCATCAGTAGCATCCCAGTTTCCGCAGTCGGAGTTAGCAGTGAGTCCTCATCCTTTGAGGACATGATCATTTCTTTATGTTATTATTTATCTCAACTCAGTTTTTCTAGACGGAGTTAGTTAGAGACATGTTCCTTCAACTCCATATTCAGACAATACTTAGAGGCTTTCAGATTTGATTCAGACTTCAGTTGTTTTTTTTTTCTTTTTGGTATTGATATGCCACACTATTCAGACATTATTATTTCATTTACAATTCAGTGTGAACTTTATGGCCTTACAACCTTTATTTTTGCATTTATTCAGTATCTTATGCAGTGTAAAGGTACAAATATTAATCATGGGTTAGCTTGTGGTCCTTCGGTTTCATGAGCAACGTGTAGTATTCCAGTTACCAGATTTGGGGCGTTACAATGTAGCACATAGACATATATGTGGATCAGTACTTTGAGGATGTACTGAGTATATGGGGGTAAATGTATAATCAAAACTATAATTGTATATATATAAGTATATATATTTAGTAAACAATGCATGCTAAGTGAAAATGACTCACACTGGCTTGAGTAACTGAAAGTTGAGAAATCATATATCATGAATAGTAAAACATGCTGTATAAATATCGTGAGTCATAAGACTTAGTTCTAAAAGATGTACTTCTGTTCTATTTGCAAATCATATAAGCTAAGTGAAAAGGTATAACCTTTATCTTCTAAGAACTTGAAAACTGTGAGTCTATAACTGAAGCTTAAGTAAAGAAATATCTAAGTAAATCTGTGAGCCTTTACACTTAGTTCCTAAAAGCTTTTCTATTATTATTTTCTGTTAGGGAAATACTTCGTCTTAAGACTTTAAGAATCAAAACATATGTTTTTATCTTAAGGCTTTAAACCAATAGACTGTTTTAAGAGCAGGGGACTTCTTTTGGGAGGTTCTTATAACCGACATAAACCATGTGAGCATTAATGGAGTCCAACGTCTTACCCATGTTGAGGAGAGTTGTTCTACCCTTGCCATCAGAATAGAACTTATTATCTTAAGTGATCACAATCTTAGTCATCCACGTAGAAGTGGGAATAATCTAAATCCTATGGTGGGATGGAGTTTTGGGGCATGAAACCTTGGTAACATACCCATCTCAATGCTAAATACTACTGTAACACTCCGAAATCTTATCCCAGAGCGTCACACGATACTTAAGGCTACAAGTAGCCCCAAGCTAACCCTTCGAGCCTATTACTATCTCCATATTTTATTTTGGGATATCAAGTCAAGCAATACGACTATAATATATCATCTCAAAACTAAAATAACTGGAAAACATAGTCTGAAGTATAAAATACTGAATGTCTAAAACACAACTGCTAGTCTAGTCTGACAAAGCCTCTACTACTCAAACTGGAGAGCCATTGGAACAGACCCCCAATTGAGTCAAACAAATGTGAAAGCAATAACAACTGAGAATCTGAGAAAAGTAGGTCCTAGAACCATGAGGACTCACCAGCTGTGGGATGTAGGCAAAGGCACTCGAGAATCACGGTCACTGTTGAGACTGAGCACGCGAACCTACATTATCAGACAATGTAGCACATAGACATATGTGTGGATCAAAACTTTGGGAATGTACTGAGTATATGGGGTGTATACATTTACATAAACAATATCAATACTCTTTAATAAAATCACGCATGCAAATAAGAATGACTCACATAGCTTGAATAAGTCAAAAATGTAAAACTCATGAATCATGAATAATGAAGCATGTAACACAAATCTCGTGAGTCATTATACTTGACCTTTAAAATCTCTACTCTCTTCTTACTCGCAATACTTTAAGTCTAAAGGAACTTTAAACAATACTTTCATACTCATGCTTTTATCTCATGGAGGGTAAAAATTCTTTAAAACTTAAGAACTAAAAACTTTTAAGAACCTTTTTAACACTTGGGAACTCTAGAACTCTTTTAGACTCGGGAGTTTCTTCTAATCGATATAAACCATGTGTCACGACACGAACCGAGGCCCTGACCGTGACGGCATCCCAAACCAGGAAGGCCCGGATACCTTTCTAACTTGAAATCATATACACCATTCATACACAAATAAGGAAATGAGAAAATTTCAACAAAACGGAACCATGGTCATAAATCTAATATAAATTCGATAATATAAAAGGACAATCCAAAAACATCTAAGAACATCTGGAAACCGTCTGCGAAATCTCTACTACATGATCACTAACACTATCTGAAAGCTGGGAAAAGGCACCCAGTAGACTAAAACCGTAACCACTAATAATTGTCTGAAAATAAACAGGCCTTCTAGAATATAGAAGGCTCACCAACTGGACACTGCAACTCTGTCTGATGAAATCTACTGCTTATCTGGACCCCTAGACTGAGCCTCAAAACCTGAGAGGGAGGGGGGAGGGGGTCAATACAATGTACTGGTACGCAAAGTAATCCAAAATAAAACCTTTTTATAAGTAAAATAGTGTAGAGAAATATGTTAAAATATCATGCATAAATAGTTCTCAAAACACATGGGTTCATTCTAAAAATCATATGTAATTCTTGCCAATTCAATATCTGATCTTTGTATTACTTCTGAGTTAGGTGGCACTCCCTTACAACTCTGATATTTCACGTGCTATATGGAATCCACCATTGACTCGGCGGGGAAGCCTCCAACTCCAGTATGCTGCAAGGGTTGGAGTCTCTAATTTTGATACGCCATACGACACTAGGCCAGCGTAATATAATATACCCGGATCGGTAAATCACGGTTTTGGGAAATGAGTTATCTGAATTCGTGCCCTCTTCAGGGAACCACCTAACATCGCTTTATGCCCCATTTTAGCCTTTTCTGAACATGCTTCATTCTGATATTCTAAAACATGAAAGTCTGATTTCTGTATTAGTCTGTGTCTGTTATGGCATTGTCTGAGTTGGTATCGTCATACCAAGACTTGCAAGTCGTTATTCTGAGCCATTTATAATTATTTTATTCTAAAAAAAATGTTCAGGCCACTTGATCATGATTATAGTGTAAGAAGAGTCATATCTCAAATCATAAGTCAAAAATCATGCAAAGGCTTTCCATTCATTCAACAATTTCTATAAGTAGTGGCCAACTTCTCAAAAACATTCCTGAAGTTTTTTTGTTTATCAATCTCAATGTTTAAAATCATTAAAGCATTCCTCTCTCCCATTCTTAATCATCATGAATTTCACATAAGACAAATAGTATCTTGAATCATTCTATAAACCATGAAATGTAAGGATTTATAGCTTGTAAATCAAATAATAAAGTAATGGGAGAGGGAGATTATATATTTCATGCTATCAATTCACAATCCATGGTTTTCTATGCATACGTACATATATACAATTCAAATCAATTTGGGGGAAGGCCTAAAGACCAAACTAATATTATCGATGCTTCTAAAATATAAATGTATTCATCAATTCAAAAACCCCTTTCTTAAAATCATGCTTTCTACACCCATGAGATTTTAGGGAAACCCCGCGTACCTCGATTATGAAGAATGATGGCTGATCCTTGAAGCCTACGGTTTGGGGATTCCAAATGTCCGATAAATTTCGAAAACCCATGGTTGAATCTTAAGTTTCTTGGAGGAGAAGTATATGAACTAGGGTTTTTGTTTTGAGGGGAAATATTGAGAATGTATAATAGAGGTCTTAATCTCCTGTTTGGACGTTTTAAGAGACTTGGAAAAAGTCCAAACTACCTTTGTTAACTTCTGAATGAAACTGAAAAAATTTAAACTGGGAACCCGATCTTATGGGCCACCGCGACGCACCACTATCGCGGTGGCTCACTGGAAATTGAAGAATGCAAATTTGGCCCACTTCGTGATGCGCCACCATCGCGGAGTCTTACTGGAAATTGACCATCATCATTTACACCCTATCCACAATGCGAAAAGGATAGGAATGACAGTGTTTTACGACTAGGACTTAAATTAACCATAACTCCTTCACCAAGTGTCATTTTGGACGAATCTTATGTCAACGGAAAACTTATTCGATCATCTACGTAATGAAAAGTTGAAATCTAAGGAATTCCACAGGAAAATAAGTATAAATCATTCTAGAAGCCAATGCTTGATACTTTAGCGACAAAAATTTAGCTAGAAAAAACTTTGGGGCATTGCACCATGTGAGCTACATGGAGTCCAACATCTTGACCACGTTGGGAGAGCTATTCTATCCTTGTCATCGGAGTTAGAACCTCATATTTAGTGATCACTATCTCGGCCTTGGGCCCATAAATCTGGAACCTACGGTGGCACGTAGTTCTGGGGTATGAGACCTTGGAATCATACCCAACTCGGTGCTAAATACTACTCCCATACTCAGCTGAGAACTCTTAAGAAATCCACCTCAAAATAACTCAAGGGTCTAAATGAAGACCAAAATATATTTCTATTTGCTTTAAATCATACTCAATGTGGATTCCAACTCTATTATGACCAAAAGGCCAAATCATTCTCAATAATATCAAAGTACTCAATTCATGGATTCTTATAGCACTAAAGTTCATAAAATTACAAATCTCAAGTAGGTCTTAATGACCCATAATCAAATCTCAAGTTAAGACTCATCAAAATACATACTAGATGTCATAGGAATTCATAAATCATATAGAAATCTGGAATTTTCAGCAATTCGCCTTAAAATCTCAACATACTCATGTATTTCAGTTTCTTGAACATTGGAACTATTAAAATCTCAAGGAATATCAACATAGGGTATAAACCCATACTTCAAATTCATAAGAAAGCAAAGAAAATCATATATTCTCGTAATTAAAATAACTTTTGGGAACAAGGACGAAAAAAGTGTCCTTGTTCAAACCCCACATACCTTAGATTATGACTTGGACGAACAGATTTGTTTGAGACTCTTCGTCTTACTCTTGAGAGAGAGTTCTTGAAGTCTTTGACTTGGGAACCTTGAATTTTTTCACAATTTGTAAAATATATGGAGGATTCTTAAATTTCTTGGAAGAAGATTTGGATTTGTTCTTGAGGAAGAAACCCTAGGTTTGGAGATGTTTTGGGGGATAATGAAGCCCTCAACTTCGTTCTAGATATATCTGAGTATTAAAAGGGTGGGAAAAGATCAAAAAGCCCTTTTAAAATGACTTATAATCACTGAACGGGATATGCGATGGTGGGGTGCGACGGTCCATCGAGGGCCCGACGGTCCGTCGTTCCTGACCGTCTTACCTGGGCCAGAACTGAATTCTCTGTGTCGTTTGTGACGGTTTGGGTGAAGGTCCATCGCTAGCTCGATGGTCCATCGGCCCTCTCCATCGTACTTGGCCAGTGAGTCGGTCTTCTGCCTCATTGCGACGGTCTAGGCGACGGTCTGTCGCTAGCCCGAAGGTCCGTCGGCCCTCTCCGTTGCACTTGGCCAATGAGTCGGTCTTCTGACTCATTGCGAAGGTATGGGAAATGGTCCGTCGCTAGCCCGATGGTCCGTGGCTCTCTCCGTCACACTTGGGTAGTTCAGACTGCCTTCTATAATTTGGCTATATCTTTCTACTCCGACATCGGATTTTGATGAATTTGGTATCGTAGGAAAGGTAATTCCATTTATCACATGATAAAAAGTCATTTTTAGGAAAATTCAATATGGTTTAAACACAAATCACTTTGGAAGTCACTTCTTAATCTTTTAGGTCCGAAATTTTACTTTACTCAACACGCTCTAAAGGCTCAGACTATGAGGGAGCTTTCCGGGGTCTTAAAATTACTCCCTCTTGGAAAAATTCATCCTCAAATGTCGATAGTTAGACTAATAACATAGAGAAAACTGAATATACATATCTGAAGCAATTTGCTAAGCGGGGTCCATATCTTTCTAAATTCTTGAATACTTCAGAAATTGCAAGAACTCATGTAAGCATGGATATATATAGCTTAACATTAGATTTGAAGGGCTGAATTATGGAAGAATAGTACCTTCGGATTGATCTAAACTCACGGAGAAGAGATGCGGGTACTTGGCTCGCATGTTTGCTTCTACCTCCCAAGTAGTGCCCTCAACTGATGGGTTCCGCCACAAAACTTTGACCAAGGAAACTTCTTTGTTCCTCAGTCTACGGATCTGGAAGTCTAGAATATCAACATGAATCTCATCAAATGAAAGACTGTTGTGAATATCAGCACTCTTTGAAGGATCCACTACAACGGAATCACCAATATGCTTTTTAAGCATGGAGACATGAAAAATAGGATGAATAGATGACAACTCAGCAGGAAACTCAACTTCATAGGCTACTCTCCCAACACAACTCAAGACTCTATAAGGGGCAACATAACGGGGACTAAGCTTCCCTTTTCTGCCAAACCTCTTCACCCCTTTCATGTGTGAAATCTTCAAGTACACCAAATTACTCACCTCAAACTCAAGATCCCTTCTCCTCACATCGGCATATGACTTCTGACGACTCTGAGCTGTCTTTAACCTTTCTCTAATCAACTTCACCTTCTCTATGGCCTCAAATACTGCATCAGGTCTAAACCAAAGCATCTTTCACTTCAAACCAACCTATGGGTGATCTACATCTTATACCATACAAAGCCTCAAATGGTGCCATCTTGATGCTAGCATGGTAGCTATTGTTATATGTAAACTCAATCAGTGGCAAATGCTCATCCCAACTACCTTTGAAATCAAGTGCACATACCCTCAACATATCTTCTAGAGTCTGAATGATCCTCTTAGCCTAACCATCTGTCTGCGGATGAAAAACGGAACTCAAATGAAATTGGGTACCAAGACCCTTCTAAAATGCTCTCCAAAATTGAGAAGTGAACTGAGTACTTCTATTCGAGATGATGGACAAGGGAACTCCATGCAACCTGACTAACTCCCGAATATACAATCAATCATAATCCTCAGTTGTATAAGATGTATGCATGGGTAAGAAATGCACGGACTTAGTCAACCTGTCCACAACCACCCAAATAGAATCATGATGACGACACAAAAGAGGTAGACCAGTCACGAATCAATATTCACTTCTTCCCACTTCCAAGTGGGTATACCAAACTCTTGCATGACACCACCAGGTCTTTGGTGCTCTACCTTAACCTATTGGCACGTTGCACACTTTGCTAAAAACTCAGCTATATCCTTCTTCATACCACTCCACCAATAGATTTCCCACAAGTCGTGGTACATCTTGGTAGTGCTTGGATAAATAGAACATCGCGCACCATGCATTTCATCCATAATTCTCTGCCTTAGATCATCAACACACGAAACACACAATCTACCTTGCAATCTCAATGCTCCATCTCCCCTTGGGAGAAAACCTCTACCTTTTGGTCCTTAACTGACTCCTTCCGTCTGACCAAACTAGGATCTCAGTCTTGCTTCTCCTTCACTTATGAAACTAAAGAGGATTCAGAACTACTCTGCATCAAGCTACTCCCCTCAGTTGGATCAAGCAACCTAACAACCAGTCTAGCCAGACGACGCACATCATGAGCTAAATATTTCTTACCTTCCTCCACACAAGTAACACTACCCATAGACAACCTGCTAAGGGCGTCTGCCACTATATTGGCCTTACCTGGATGATACAACACACTTATATCATAGTCCTTTAACAACTCTAACCACCTCCTTTGCCTAAGATTCAACTCGCTCTAAGTAAATATATACTGTAGACTTTTATGTTCAGTAAAAACATCAACATGAACACCATAAAGATAGTGTCTCCATATTTTTAAAGCAAAAACCACAATAGCTAACTTAAGATCATGGGTTGGGTAGCTCTTTTCATGAAACTTAAAATGTCTAGTGGCATAGGCTATAACCTTACCTCTTTGTATCAACACACAACCCAAAGCAATTCTAGAGGCATCACAATACACCACAAAACCATCCGTACCGTCAGGCAAGTCAATACAGGGGCTAAAGTAAGTTGAGTCTTCAACTCCTAAAAAGTCTTCTTACAGGAATCTGACCACTGGAACTTAGCTTTATTTTGGGTCAACCGGGTCATGGGAGACGCAATAGAAGAGAAACCTTTAATAAAATGACGATAGTAGCCAGCTAGACCCAAGAAACTCCTAATGTCAAATGGAGAGATAGGTCTAGGCCATTTCTTACAGCTTCTATCTTTTGGGAATTAACTCTAATGCCTTTGGCTGAAATGATATGACCCAGAAAGGATACATACCTTAGCCAAAATTCACACTTATTGAATTTGGCAAACAACTGGTGATCTCTAAGAGTCTGCAAGACAATCCAAAGATGATTTTCATGGTCATTATCTGTACGGGAGTACATGAGCATATCGTCTATGAACACTATGACAAACATATCAAGATATTGCTTGAACACTCGATTCATGAGGTACATAAAGGTTGCTGGAGCATTGGTTAGCCCAAATGACATGACTAGAAACTCAAAGTGACCATAACGGGTTCAGAAGGCTATCTTTGGAATATCACATTCCCTCACTTTAAGTAAATGATAGCCAGATCTAAGGTCTATCTTGGAGAAATAACTTGCACCTTGCAACTGATTAAACAGGTCATCAATTCTCAGAAGAGGATACTTATTTTTTACTTTGACCATATTAAGATGACGATAGTCAATGCACATATGCAAAGAACCATTTTTTTTTGCATGAATAGAACAGGTGCACCCTAAGGAGAGACACTGGGCCTTATGAAACCTTTATCTAAAATATCTTTGAGTTTCTCTTTCAAGTCCTTAAGCTTTACAGGTGCCATACGACAGGGAGGAATAGAAATAGGTTGAGTGTCGGGAAGAAGGACAATCCCAAATTCTATCTCTCTATCGGGAGGTACCCCTGGGAGATCTTCTAGAAAAATATTAGGAAACTCATTAACAATGTTGACCGACTAAATAGTTGGAGCCTCACACTTAGTGTCTTTAACTCTAACTAGGTGATAGATGAAACTTTTGGATATTAGCTTTTTGGGTTTGAGATAGGAGATAAAATGACTCTTGAGAGATACTAAATTTCTATACCACTCAAAAACTGGTTCATTGGGAAACTAAAACTTTCCCACACGGGTACGACAGTCTATAGATGTATAACAAGAATGAAGCCAATCCATATCCAGAATAAGGTCAAAATCCACCATGTCCAACTCTATCAAATAAGAAAGTATGACTCTATGAAGAACAGTGATAGGACAATTTTATACACTTGATTAGCAACAACTGACTCCCCTACTAGTGTGGAAACTAGGAAAGGCTCACGAATCTTTTCAAAACTCATTTTGAAATTCACTACTACAAGTGAGGTCATATAAGATAAACTTGACCCGGGATCCAACAACACATAAACATAAAAGCAAAAGATCCAGAGCATACCAGTAAGAACATCAGGAGAACCCTTCTACTCCTGGTGGGATGGTAAGGTATAGAATCTGTTCTGGCGCTGACTGCCAGCAGTACTGGATGAAGCGCCTTGCTGAGGAGCTAGATGGGCTGCGGAAGCTAGCACAGTAGTAGTCTGTGTCTGAGGTTGAGAATATCTATTCCCATTACTAGAATGAAGATACTTTCTAAGTTTGTGGACCAGCTTTCCACAATTGAAACAATCCCCCTGGTCTGCTAAGCACTCACCAGTATGGTCCCTTCCATACTTAGAACAAAAAGGGTAGCATGGTCTGTTACTTACACTGTTCTGCGAACTTAACATAGAAGACCTGCTTCCTTGCTCCTACCTAGATCTAGGAATGGGAGCACTAGATGATGAAGGCACTGGTATAGACGAACGGCTCTGGAACTGTGGGAGGTTCCCTCTATGTTACCTAGCATGAACATACTCATATTTCTCAGATATAGTCCTCTTATTATCCCTCATTCTATCTCTCTCTCTTTATCTTATCTGCCTCTATCTTATGTATATGTATCATCAACCTAGACAAATCCATATCCCAATTCAGTATCGCAGTCCTACACTCTTTCAGTACCAAACCAGAAACACCTGTCACGAACTTGCTCATACTAGATCGGGTGTCAGCAATCAAATCCGAAGCATATTTGGCTAACTGGTTGAACTTCAGGAAGTACTCCTTAACAGTCATGGAGCCCTTTCTTAAGTTCATAAACTCCTCAATCTTTTCTTCCCTCATCTCAAGCGGGAAGAGCTTGTCCAAGAATGTATCTTGTAACACCTGCCAATTCATAGGAGCAACATCCTCACCTATACACTTTCTCCATACTACAACCCAGTCATAAGAAATGTCTTTCAACCGGTAAGATGCCAGCTCAACGATTTCTTCCTCAAAAACTTGCATTACCTGTGTGATCTTCTTCACCTCCTTAAGGTATAACTGTAGGTCCTTAACTGCCTTAGACCCATAAAACTCTAGCGGATTTATCCGCATGAAATAATGAATCCTAGAAGTAGATAAATCACCTTCCTATTGATTCAAAACTGCGGCCTGGTTATTATCCTGAACATTTGCGGTGACTGCTTGGGCTAACGCCTGAAAGCCTGCCCAAAACTTAGCATGAGACATAGTCTCATTCAAGGGATCAACAGGTTGGGCTCTCTCATTATTGTTCCTGTGGGTGTTCACTCTTTGGGGAGCCATTTTCAGAAATAGGAGAGCACAAATTATTAGATGAGAGGGATAACTGTAGGTACGATAGTATCTGAAAGAAAGAAACAACTTTTTCCTAAAACATCTTGTAGTTTCTTGCTCATAGATATGGCGTGCTAAATACCGATGAACAAGACTTTAGTCAACGTAGCTTGTCAGACTCCCTGGGACTCCTTAAACCTTATTCTCTGATACCAAGTTTGTAATTCCCTAAAATCTCATCCCGGAGCGTCACACGGTGCTTAAGGCTACAAGTAGCCCCAAGCTAACCCTTCGAGCTAGTTACTATCTCTATCTCTAACTTTGGTATATCAAGTCAAGCAATACGACTATAATATATCATCTCAAAACTGAAATAATTGGAAAACATAGTCTGAAGTATAAAATACTGAAAGTCTAAAATACAACTGCTAGTCTAGTCTGACAAAGCCTCTACTACTTAAACTGGAGAGCCATTGGGACATACCCCCAACTGACTCGAACTAATATGAAAGTAATAACAACTGAGAATCTGTGAAAAGTAGGTCCTCAAACCATGAGGAATCACTAATTGTGGGATGTAGGCAAAGGCACTCGGGAATCACGATCACTGCTGAGACTGAGTTCCTAAATCTACATTATGAGACAATGTAGCACATAGACGTCTATGTGGATTAGAACTTTGGGAATGTACTGAGTATATGGGGGTGTATGCATTTACATAAACAATATCAACACTCTTTAATAAAATCATGCATACAAATAAGAATGACTCACATAGCTTGAATAAGTCAAAAATGTAAAACTCATGAATCATGAATAATGAAACATGTAACACAAATCTCATGAGTCATTATACTTAACCTTTAAAATATCTAATCTCCTCTTACTCTCAAAACTTTAAGGATAAAGGAACTTTAAATAATACTTTCATACTCATGCTTTTATCTCATGGATAGTAAAACTTCTTTAAAACTTAAGAACTCAGAACTTTTAAGAACCTTTTTAACACTTGAGAACTCTAGAACTCTTTTAGACTTGGGATACTTGGAACTCGAGTATTTCTTCCAACCGACATAAACTATGTGAGCTACATAGAGTCCAACGTCTTTCCGATATTGGGGAGAAATTTTCTATCCTTGCCATCGGAGTAGAACCTCATCTTTAGTGATCACTTTCTCGGCCTTGGGCCCATAAATCTTGAACCTACGATGCCACGTAGTTCTGGGGTATGAGACCTTGGAATCGTACCCAACTCGGTGCTAAATACTACTCCCCTACTCATCTCAGAACTCTTAGGAAATCCACCTCAAAATAACTCAAGGGTCTATAATTAAGACCAAAACATATTTCTATTTGCTTTAAATCATACTCAATGTGGATTCCAACTCTATTATGACCAAAAGGCCAAATCATCCTCAATAATATCAAAGTACTCAATTCATGGGTTATTATAGCACAAAAGTTCATAAAATTACAAATATCAAGTAGGGCTTAGTGAACCATAATCAAATATCAAGTTAAGACTCATCAAAATGCATACTAGATGTCATAGGGAGTCATAAATCATATAGAAATCTAGAATTTTCAGCAATTCGCCTTAAAATCTCAACATACTCATGTATTTCAATTTCTAGAACATTGGAACTATTAAAATCTCAAGGAATATCAACAAAGGGTATAAACCCATACTTTAATTTCGTAAGAAAGCATAGAAAATCATATATTCTCGTAATTAAAATAACTTTTGGGAACAAGGACGAAAGAAGTGTCCTTTTTCAAACCCCACATACCTTAGATTATGACTTGGATGAACAAACTTGTTTGAGACTCTTCTTATTACTCTTGAGAGAGGGTTCTTGAAGTGTTTGACTTGGGAACCTTGAATTTTTACTCAATTTGTAAAATATATGGAGGATTCTTGTGTTTCTTGGAAGAAGATTTGGATTTGTTCTTGAGGAAGAAACCCTAGGTTTGGAGATGTTTTGGGGGATAATGAAGCTCTTAACTTCATTCTGGATACATCTGAGTATTAAAAGGGTATGAAAAGATCAAAAAGCCCTTTTTAAAATGACTTAAAATCACTGAACGGAATATGCGACGGTGGGGTGCGATGGTCCGTCGATGGACCGACGGTCCGTTGGTCCTAACCATTGCACCTGGGCTAGAACTGACTTTTCTATGTTGTCTACGACGGTTTGGGTGACGTTCCGTCACTAGCCCAATGGTCCATCAGCCCTCTCCATCGCACTGTCGGTCTTCTGCATCATTGCAACGGTCTGGGCAATGGTCCGCCGCTATCCCGACGGTCCATCGGACCTCTCCATTGCACTTGGGTGGTTCAGACTGCCTTCTGTAATTTGGCCATATCTTTCTACTCCAACATTGGATTTTGACGAATTTGGTATCGTTGGACAGTAATTCAATTTCCCACATGATAAAAAGTCATTTTTAGGAAAATTCAATATGGTTTAAACACTAATCACTTTGGAAGTCACTTTTTAATCTTTTAGGGATGAAATTTCACTTCTCTCAACACGCACTAAAGGCTCAGACTACGAGGGAGCTTTGCGGGGTCTTACAACTACTCCCATTTTTATGCTCATGATCTTAAGAAATTCACTTTAAAAATAGCACAAGGGTTTATAAGAAAACCGATTATGCTTTTCTTTCTTTAAATCTCAAGTTGTATGAACAGTGTGGATTCTATATCTTAGCTTAGTACCAAAAGGTCAAATCTTTATATCAAAATCTGAAAATAATCTTATCATAGGGTGCTCATAGCACAAACAATCTTGAAATAACACTCTTTAATTAGGGCATAGTGACCCATGCATGAAACTCACGTTAAAACATCATAATATTCATACTTGGTAATGTAAACATTTATAAATCAACTTCAAATCTGAGAATTTCTACAATATGCATGAAAATATGAACATAGACATGCAACTCAACTTCTAAATCACTTGAAATCTCATAATCTTATAAATATCAATATTGGGTATAAACCCTAACTTCAATTTCATGGGAAATCACATAAAATTCAATAAATTTGTAATTAAAATAAGTTTTGGGCACAAGGATGAAAGGATTATCCTTGTTGAAACCCCCCACATACCTTATTATGCTTGATTTGATGTAATAGCTTGACTTTGAACACTTTTGAGATGATATTGAAAATATTCTTGAGGTTCTTGGATTAGGAACCCTAAATCTTGATCTTTTTGTTGAAGAGAAGAAGATGGAATTGATGATTCTTGAGGGGATTGATTAGGGCTTGTTCTTGACGGAAAAATTGGAGAATGAGGGCAAAAAATACCTCAATTGAAGCCTTAGGTCGTGTTTTTACGTCTTGTATTGAGGTGGGAAAAGACTCCATTTCCACTCTATAATTTAAAACTAAAATTTGTAACTCGGATTTCCGTTTGAAGGGCCACTGCGATGCGGTGTAATCGCGGTGGCTTACTGCCTCACATAAAAAATGTCATAACTTTTCACTCAGGTATTGGTTTAAGGAAAAATTGATATCATTGGAAAGTTATCTCAATTATCTACAATTTGGTGGGTTTGATCTGGAAAAATTCTACATACATCAAAAGTTATACACTTTCAAAGTTGACCCTTGTAGAATCAAACACCAAACATTGAACGAATTAAAAGATCTTAGCGGCTCTAAGTGATTTCTATGAATACTCTTGACCTAATAAGCACTTCACACACTTAGGATAAAGGTCATGACACATGCATTCAAATTATGGATCAATAACATGACAAATACACCTTCACCATGATGCAGTGATCCCCTCATTGCTATACTCACCGCGATGCGGTGCAATCGCGGTGAGTCACTAGAAATTGACAATTGCCTTTTCACACTCCACTGCGATGCGGTGGACCTCTTGTTGCTATACTCCCTACGATGCGATGGAATCGCGGTGAGATACTAGAACTCCAACCCAAAAATAATCCAAACCTAGTCTAAAAATTTGAAATCTTTTCGATACGCTATTCCTAACTCCCCTGATTATGAATCAACTCAAGAATCATTGTCTCGGAGTTTGGAAGGTCAACTTAAATTCCTCAAAGTTAGAAGGTCTTAAAAATGGCTAAGTTCTCAACACATAGCTAATTTTTCAAGCTTTTAGCCTCTTATGCAAGCACTAGGAGCTGAACTGAACTAAGAAAAGTACGGGGTATTACATAATGACAAAACAGTTGACAAGACACCAATGGATGAAGCTGACAAGAATACAACACACCATTAATCCACTCTAATATTTGTGGATGATCTTTATAAGAATTTTGAAATCACATTTGTAAGTTAATTATTTACATTCATATGTATTTTATTGTCTATATACAATGTGGTTTTATCTTTACATATAAGAATTATACATATTGTCCAAATGCATTTATAAAACAGGTTACTGAAGAGATCAAAGGAAATCGAAGCACTAGTTTGGTGGAGGTGTATAATGAGTATAATGATGATATTCTGGTAAATAGTTTATTTATTTTTTTCATGTATATTCATATAGTAGAGTAATAATATTTTTTATGTTTGTTTTTTTCTTTTATGAAAGGATAAAACGTATATTGATGTGCATGAAGCAAGAGATGTGTATGAATTACCGGTATGCTGAATATTTCTATGATTTTTTTTTGTTCTAGACAAATGTTGTTGCTATTGAATTTGTACCAACATGTTGTGTAGAACACAAAATCTATTGATGAAAATATCGAGGAATCACATATATCAGGTTTTCAATTCTCATTTCCAGATGAGGTGCTTAGAAACATTAATCTTGATTTCATAAAATACAATTTGGGAGTTGGAGATGAGTCTTAAGGTATTTGGATTCTATGCCTTTATTTCTTTGATAATATTTCACAATTATAAGATCTTTCTACTTTTTATATAGTGTAACACTCCACATTTCGGACTAGAATGAAAATTTATCGTTCTCATACATAGATGTTCCAAAAGTCACAAATCCTATGTAAATTTAGTGTGCTAATCAATTATTTAGTGTGAGAATCTATTTGAGCATCAATTTATATCATAGAGGTCCCCTAACTCAAGGACAAGTTGAAAGCTTTCATATCGTTCGAGTTTTAGTGAGCGTCAAAACTTGGATCAGCTTCAATTGACCATAACTCTTTGTATGTGATGAATTAGAGGTATTACTATATATAAAATAAAATCCCTTTGAATTAGATTTCCAATAATACCAATTTCGCTAAATTCCGATAACCGAGTCAAAAGTTATGCCATATAAGGCAGTGAGGGGTCGCGATAGCCCGGCGACGCAAGGTCTGTTTAACCCGACTAGGGGTTGCATCGCGAGGGATACTTAACCCGACTAAGGGTCGTGACATGATGGCAATTCCCATGTAATTTTATCTCCTTAAGGGTTAAGGGATACTTTGGTCCTTTCCCCTTAACCCCAAACGTCCAAAGGACGAATTATATCACCCCTAAGCCGTCCCTAATCACTTCAAAACATTTTTGTGATATATTAAATGCACAGGATCCTCTCTCTAAACCCTAAGAAGTCAGTAAACAAACCAAAACCCTTTCCGTCTTTCCAAAGATAAAATCCAAGCGTCATCCCTCAAGAAAAAAGAAGTTAAGCTACAAATTCAAAGTTATCTACAAGAATTCTTTCAATCAAGCTTAAAGGTCCAATATTTTAACAATTTCATCACCATTAAGGTATGTTAGATGTTGATTCTTGGGTTTCTTCCACCCAAGAAGTTCAAGAATCCTTTTTCAAAATTACAAAGTTTATGCTTTTATGAAATTTCATGAGTTATGTGTACGGAAGTTCATGATTATGTGTTGTTAAGTTTTAATTCATGATTTAGATGTAAAGTTCTAAGCTTTGATCCTAGTATATGATAATTATATGATGTTCATGAAAAATTCCCCTTCAAGTTTCATGTTGATGGATGTGTTTATGATAATTAGGTGTAGGAATTGTGATATAACACAAAGCATGCCCCCCATATGTTTGATAAAATGCTTGTGTGAAGGAAATAGGGCTATTATAGCATGTTGACTAGAAACCCCCAATTTGTTATAAGCCATTCATGCCTAGTGTTTGTTGAAAGGCCATAGTAAATGAATTATAATATGTTGCATACAATTCCTATCCTTATGCATTCCTTATTGAATGAATTGTTACATGTTAGCATGAAGTCCCCAATTATGAACACTTGAATGTATGTTATGTTTTTATTGCAAGACCTTGTGGAATGAGTTATGAAACATTGACCTGCATTCCCTATGCAACTACATATTAGTATTTCCAAGTGCTTAAAGAGATGTTTTATTGAGTGTGTGGTGAATCTATTATTATGATGTTGATGTTTGTCATGAATTCAAGGACTCATGTCTTGTCAGTTTCCTTCTATCGAGTCGTGGGGGTACTTGTACCCAAAATATATAACTATGTTCCTAGATCCGAGTCAGTATCAAGATAATCTCAGTCGTTCTATGATTAGTAGAATTCAGACAGTTACAAAACGTAAAAAAATTCAGTAATCTCAGTATTAGTGCAAGCCAGTCTTAGTATCAGTCTAATCCAACTCAGTATTCAGTTACGATTCAATAGTATTCAGTAGTATTCAGTATTCAGTTTAGACTTCAGTGAGACTCAGTAAGCTAACAAGAATTCAGTAGAATTCAGTCAGATAGTAGAATCCAAGCAACATTCCATCGGGTAACGTAACCAAGCCAACTCAGTCAGATCAGTCAAGTATATGATTAATAATAGATTCAGCTCAGTCTAAGTCCAATTAAGAATCAGTTCAGTGTCTTTTTAGTTGGGAGTAGGATTCTGCATCGAGCAAGGGCAGGGATGTCGACTTCCCCATTATTTTAGGTAGAGTCATAAATGACAATCGCTGTACTCCAGAACTGTGTATCCAGCATAGGATGAGGAGTCACCCGTTATATTAGGCATGACTACCTCCCCAGAGTCACCTATTATATCAGGCTTGGCTCCAACCAGGTCTCACCCGTTATATTAGGCTTGGCATCCTGGGTTAAGATAAAAGTGTCTTTATCCGTGGCACGATATTGGCAACCTTTGAACTGGGGTTACAGGTTGGACCCCAACTAGCTAGAATGGGAATGTCGGTTAGATAACTACCTCCCATAATTTTAGTTTCTGATTCAGTCTCAGTAATAGAACTCAGTTGAGGAGTTACCCATTATACTAGGCTTGACTACCTCTCAGACGTCACCCTTTAGATAGGCTTATTCTCAAATTCAGATAATCATTATCAGTAAACTTAGAGATTACCCATTATTTAGTCTTGATCTCATATTCAGTTAATCAAGTATCATACATTATCAGTAGTAGACTCAGAGATCACTGATTATTTAGGCTTGATCTCATATTCAGTTAACCAAGTGTCAAACATTATCAACAGTAAACTCAGAGGTCACCCATTATGTAGGCTTGATCTCAGATATGGAAACTCAGTATCAGTATCAGTAAGATTAGACATCAATCTCAGTAGACTCAGTTACTCAGTATCCCCAAGTTAGTGAACTCAAATATCAGTACTACTAGACTCAGTCATCAGTAAATCAGTATTCAGAAACCCGTATTTTAGAATCTCACATTTAGTGTTACTGCAATCTCAATTTTTAGTTTGTGTATTCGTGCATACACCTTCATTCAGTATTCTCATGATATTCAGTTAAGTAATGTTCATGTATAAGCCCTTCGATTCAGCCTTACCTCATCTAGCATCCTAATACATTCAAAGTACTGACGCATACTTTTCTCTTGCGCTATAGTGTCTTATACCATAGGTTCAGAAGTGCGAGACCCAGAGCAACCTTAGCAGTTCAGACTCAGTCAGTATCAGTAGCCGTAGCAGTGAGTCCTCATCATTCAAGGATGCTTCTTATTTTATTATTACATTAGATTCAGTTTATCTTTAGTAGACAGAGTTAGTTGGGGACATGTCCCATTAACTCCTCAGTTTAGACAGTTTAGAGGCTTTCCAGACAGATGTATCAATATCCAGTTTTCAGTTTTATGTATTTTAGATGTTTTGAACCTTATGAAAAGTTTTTGCCAGTTTTTTTCTTTTATTATATTATATTATGAAGTGCTCAGGTACATATATCAGTAGAGGGTTAACTTGCGGTCCTTCGAGATCATGAGCACCGTGTGGCATTCTGATTATAGAAAATTGGGGCATAACATATAGATCATAAAAGGTGCTGCAGAGACGACTATAAATACATCAGCAGAAGATGAGTCCAAGGTATGCTGAATACGTGTATTGTTTGCGTTTATGTCTTTTGCTGAAAATCCATAACAAGATTTTTATATATTCTATACATAACACAGATTATCCTGCAAAAATGAATGAAAATAAATCACCTAAAGATGATTTATTCTAGGCATTGTCTGCTTTTATTTGTATTGCTGCTGTTTCAACATTATAATATTTTTATACACTTTATATAGAATAAAGAATGCGATACTGAACAGATTATGAATCCATCAGAAGATAATAGTGATAAGCCAAAGTTGGATCCACAAAATAATACTCCAGTCAACATTCAAGAAGCAGTTACATAAGAAAGCAAAGCTGAACATGATTTACCAGACTCGCAAGTCACAATTCCTGATGAGCTTCTACCGAGTCTTAATGCATTTGTGAATCAAGAAAGAAGTATAATTGTACATCCAAAGACAAATAAAGCACAAGATACATCTATGCATATATCAAGGATTAAGCAACCATCTAGATTCAAAGAGTCACCATTCACAATAAATTTTGGTTCAGTAGATGGTTAGTACCCTAATATATATTATATGGTTAATAACTTTGTCTATTTTATATATTAAAAATTATAATTTCTTGTTTTTCATAATGTCTATGAAGTATGATTTTGTATTTTATACAACAATTATTCATTTTAAGTATTTAAGATGTGTACGATTTTTGTCATTGTCACTAAATAGGTTTATATTTGTTGTTCAGTTTTATTTTTTCTTGTAACTTAAATTTGGACCACTCTTGTATTCTTAAAATACATATGTATATATTGTAATGTAAATTCAATATGTATTCTATAAATACATTAGTGACACTTTTTTGATATGCTAAACTTTAAATATGTATTTGTTTTCATTACTGATAAAGTTTGTATTTGATGTTAATTTCTATTCGTTATTCATTAAGATTTTGATTAATGCTAAGATTTTGATTTGATGTATACACAAAATACATATGCTACATATATATATATATATATATATATATGTATGTATGTATGTATGTATTTGATGTTAATTTTTATTTGTTATTCATAAAGATTTTGATTAATGCTAAGATTTTAATTTGATGTATACTCAAAATACATATGCTACACACACACACACACACATATATATATATATATATATATATATTTATATATTGTATTGTAACTTTCAGATGTATCTTATAAATACATTTGTGCCACTGTTTTGACATACAATTATTTTTTTAGTTTAGTAGTATAATTATATATACTATATTATTTTTGGTATTTAATTGTCTTTTCATACTTTGCATGTCTTAACTATAAAGGGATTACTGAAGGGCAGCGCAAAACATTCAATCAGAAGCATCTATTCGTATTTCATCCAATTAATGATATAGAAGACACTATAGTTACCAACAAGTTTTTGAAGTGGCTTTCTTTGGACATTCTTAAGTATCATTCGAAGAGGTATATAGGTTACAACTTAATTGTAATAGTATTTAAATATAAGTTTCTATTAATGATGCATCATTATGTTTAATGAATACATAAAAACATCAAACAAGAACATTATAAGAAGGGCAAGTCCATAATATCAATTTTCAATTTTGGAGTTTTATCTATAGAAGATAAAAATTGGTTCTACATTATGGTTACTCCTAGCCATTCATGGTCAGATGAGGTAAGTCATGTACTATTATGTGGATAAGTTTTATATTGAAATAAAACTTATTGCAGTATTACATATTTATATTTGTAAATTATTATTACTATGTAGTTGAATATGTATATTCCTATATACATATGAAGTATGATATATGTTCTGATATATGTATATGCTACATACATATGTAGTGTTAGATGCTTTGAGATTTAATTTGGTTATTTACTTTCAAATATGAATTTTTTGTAATGCAGCAAATTGATGTATGCTTTTACTATCTTAGAAAGAAGTCCAAATATGATCCCAATGGTTCATATAAGTACAATACTATTGACTGCAATTTCATGAACATTGTAAACACTGTGATAGCTGCGTATAGAATTGATGATGAATCCCTTAATGTTGGTGGAAAGGAATACCATCTGAATGAGTACATAAATGGATTCCGCATGCATGCTACAGTGCCATGGCATATGATTGATCATATTTTCATTCTTGTCAACGTAAAGGCGAAACATCATTGGATTCTTGTGGTTATATCTTTCAACGATAGATGCATATATGTATATGATTCTTTATCGTCTGCTGGTCATGATGCTATTATTCTTGCTAAAGTTGAAAAGTTAGCTGAGGTTATACCTATATGTCTCGTTGCATGTAAATTTTACGAGAAGAAGGGTATTGATATTGACAATCATCCAAATTACAAATCATCTGATAAGATAAATCCATTTGATGTTTATGTTGTCGAGGATTTGCCTCAACAACTAAGTGGAAGCTTGTAAGTAATTAATATACTTATTAATTGTATATATACATATATATTAATTTTATAATAGATTCTTACTTATTTATATATGTATTTGCAGAGACTGTGGTTTATATATGGTGACATATGCTGAGTGTCTTACTTTTGGTGGTTCTGCCCCACCCGTTGATTTTGATCCAGATCTTATGCGCATGAGATATGCATCAATTTTGTGGGATTATGGTACGAGGAAAGAATAAGCAAAGGCACAAAGTGATGATGAAGCACCAATAAGGCCTACTCATGAAATTGAGATAACAGAAGACACTGAAGTGCATGAAATTTGATGTGTATTTTTATTTTGCTGTAGTTTACAACACTTAGCATTAGCTGGAGAAACAATTTGTTGAATATTTTGAATATTTCTTAATCTCTATCAGTAACTTTAATGTTCAAAGATGGTATGCTACTGTTTCTTTGTTTTATATTTTGATTATTGATCTTTAATGTGTTAAACCAAAATATCTTCGTGGTTAGTTTTCATAATCAATACAGCTTAATGGTTTACATATGTATTTATGTTCTACATATTCATTTCCATTTAATGTTCTACATATTCATTTATTTCTTGTTAATGTTTAACTTTAATGTTCTACATATAGATTTAATTTTTCATTTTTATTTATGAATAATACATATCTTAATTTTACATATGTATTTATGTAACACATATGCATATGTATTTATGCATATTGTATATGTATATATTAATACCGCTTATGTATTTATGCTTAATGAATATGTATAGATGTATTTAAGCAGATATACATATATATATATGTGTGTGTAATAAAGCAGATATGCATATGTATAAATGTATTTATGCATATGTATTTATGCTTAACCCATATGTATATATGTATTTTAGCATATTTTTTTTTAAAGTCTGAATATATATTTTCAGTTATGGATATATGTACTTACATTTGTTTGAATATATATTTATCTGGCTATGTAAAAATTCATGTAGTTCTCCATTTAAATATACGTGGTTTTTACCATTTATATGTATGTATTTAAGTGAATATGGATATGTATTTATGAATAATGCATTCTTATGTATGAATATTTTTTTTATAAAAAAATATATTTAATGTATTGTTTACGTATTACATATTTCTTTACATGTATTTTTAATATGGTTTACCGTTTATATAAAAGTATGTTAAGTTATTAGTAATTTTATAGATGTTCATAGGTACTTAAAAGAGTCTAATATGTATTTTTCAGATTAAAATTCTGGTATGTGTAGCTTAAAGTATCTCAAGTATAATATCAATAATTTAACTATAAAAACTTCAATAATATCAAAATTGAATATCATATGTATTTTGATCAATGAAAAAAAATCAGCAATAATTTATTAATTAAATACAACAATCAACTTATCATTTGTTGTATTTCCTACATGAACGCCTATTGTGACCTTTAACTCCACATGAACTACAATAATTTTTGTTTTTCTTTCCAAATATATCTCGTCCGAATTTTCCACGGTCCTTCTTTGGAGGTCTTTCAGGGGGCGCTTGTATTTTGGGGGGGGGGGGGCAGAACTACCTCATCCATAATTTTCTTCAGAATTACCTAGTCATCTTTGTGTGGCAGTGGATAAACTGGAAGATTATATGTTCTCAAGACGATTTTTGGCTTGTATAGATCTGAGCAATAAGGTTCCATCTTAAAATTCATTATATCAAGAACGACACAAGAATGAACACACGGTATCTCATTGTAACGACCCAAAATCTCTTTCCGAGACGTCACACGGTGCTTAAAGCTACAAGTAGCCCAAGCTAACCCTTTGAGCCTACTACTGCATATGATAACTCATTTCAAGAATAAATAAACAAAACACTGGTACTGTCATATCAAATAATAGGAAATATGAAGAAAATACTCGGTCTAAACGACCACAATACTGGAAATTTCAACATACTAATAATCCGATAACTAGTCTGACAAAGCCTCTACTACTTCATGAACTAGAGAGCTATTGGGACAGGTCCCCAACTAACTGAAACTGAACTGAAAGTAATACTATATCTACTAAAATACTGAAATGTCTAAAGATAGGTCCTCAAACCATGAGGACTCACCACTGTGGAGATGTAGACAAGGTACTTGGAAATCACTGATGAGGCTGGGACTGATGTAAGACCCCATAAAATTCTAGGTCTAAAATTCAGCTCCTTAAGCTTTACTAGATCCAACACTTAAAATATTTTGCTAAGCGTTCGACACTTAGTCTCATTTTAAGCCTCCAAACTTTGGGGTTTTATTTGATGACCTTTCTGACCTCTGTTTTCTGATTTTCAAGTTGCGTTGCGATGAGACAAGGTTATCATACATCTTGGGTGAGTTTCAAAATTTTTGGAATAGTGTAAGGGTACGTTTGGGTGCCCAAAATAGTAGCAAAAGGCTATAGTCCAGCGTCGCCCAGGGTTTAGCACCTGCTCTAGGCAGGGCGTCGCCCTAGGTGCCCCAGCGGACTTGCAAGGCATCGACTTGGGTACCCCGATGGACTTACCAGGCACCGTCCTGGCTATAGCCTTTTGCCCAATTTTTTAGCATTCCATCTCCGTGTTTTGAAGGGCATTTTGTTCATTTTCCCATCCATATATAAGCTATTAAATACGGTATTCAGCCCGTTTGGAGCCTAAATATTGTGGTTTCTCTCAATTACTCCCAAGAACACACCTAGGTTTTTAAATTAGGGATCCAAGTTCAAGAATCCAACTGTTAATCTTTCAAGAATCACAAACTAAGGTATAACTATCAATTATGGGTTAGCTTGTTGTCCTTTTATAAGCACTGTGTAGCATTTCGGGTACCAGATTTGGGGCATTACAAATTTGGTATCAGATCCTAAGGCTCAATAGGGTCCTAGGAAGTCTGAAAGCTGTATCTAGTAGAGTCTTATACATGGGTGTGGTGCGTGCCATATTTATGTACAAGAGGCTATAAGATATTTTAGGAATAGTTTCCCTTCTTTTAGTATTCATGTCATGACAGTGAGCATAATATCAAGTCAATATCTCAGTCTAATATATTTCTCCCTTTCTTCTACAGAACATGCCTCCTAAAAAAAAGAAACGGGAATCAGTTAGCCCCTCAGCCTGAAGAACCTTTGCACGAACATGTTTCTCATGCAGAGTTCAGAGTTGCATTTACTACTCTTGGTCAGTCAGTTGCTGCTCAGAATGAACGACCAGCAATTGTTCTGGCCATCCCAGTGGCTAATTCAGCTGCAGCCAAAATTTGGGACTTCACCTAAATGAATCCTCCATCCTTTTTCGGGTCTAAGACAGATGAAGACCCTCAGGAATTCATCGACCAGGTTCAGAAAGCTACATACATCATAGGGGTTACTTCTATTAAGAGTGCTAATCTTGCTACATATCAGTTGCAGGATGTTGCTCACACTTGGTAAAAGAAGTGGAAGTTAGAAAGGTCAGTTGATGCAGGGCCTATAGAGTCGGAAGTGTTTGTCACCGTATTCTTAGATAGATTCTTTCCCCAAGAGCTGAGAGAGGATAAGGTGTTAGAATTTATCAACCTTAGGCTAGGAAACATGACGGTGAAAGAGTATTCCCTTAAGTTTACTTAACTAGCTATATATGTTCCCCACGTAGTTGCAGATAGCAGGGCAAAGATCAGTATGTTTGTTTCTGGTGTGAATGAGTGTAGGTATGCAATGTTGAACAATGAAATGAACATAGCCAGGCTTATGACTCATGCTCAGCAGATAGAGGAACAAAATATTAAGATGAGGGAAAAGCAGAATAAGAGAGCAAGGATAGGTAATTTTAACTTTGCTCAGCCTAAATCAAAAAGAGTAAACCGTTCTCAGTTTCGTCCTAAGTCATCAGTTCTAGCCCCTTTGTCAGCTAGTGCTCCAGTGCCGAAATTCAGAGACGGAAATAGAGATAGAGCACCAGGCTCTAAGTCTCAGGTCAATATTAGCAGTGCCCGAACCAATCCTCTTTGTTAGACTTATGGTAAGAACCACAAGGGTGTTTGCAGAGTGGGCAGCGATGGCTGTTTCAGTTGTGGTAAGCCAGGCCACAGAGTCAGAGATTATCCCCAGTCAGGTTATCAGGGTCAGTAGAACCATTCCTCATCTCATTTCAGTCGCCCGAATTAGTAGGGTGCCACCTTCAGTGCTACTAGTGGGCAATGCCCTAATAGACTCTATGCTCTTCAGTCCTAGCAAAATTAGGAAAATTCTCCGGATGTGGTTACTCGTACATTATAGATCTTTCATGTACATGTTTATGCTTTGCTAGATCCAGGAGATTCCTTGTCTTTTGTTACTCTATATATATCAGTTGATTTCGGACCCAGTCCCAAAATTCTAGCAGAGCCCTTCTCAGCCTCTACTCCAGTGGGTAAAACTATCATAGCCCGACGGGTATACAGGAACTGTCCGGTTATGATATCTCAGAAAGTCACTTCAGCAGACTTAGTTGAATTAAAGATGATTGATTTTCATGTCATTATTGGCATGGATTGGATTTATTCCTGTTATGCCACAGTCGAGTACAGAATTAGGATAGTCCAGCTCCAGTTTCCGAATGAACCTATCCTTGAGTGGAGAGGTAGTACTTCAGCTTTCATAGGTTAGCTTATTTCCTACCTTTGGGCACAGAAAATGATATCTAAGGGGTATGTCTATAACCTTGTTCGAGTTAAAGACACTAGTTCTGAAATCCCAGCCTTGAATCAGTCCCAGTCGTGAATGAATATTCAGATGTCTTTCCCGAAGATCTTCTCGAAATTCCTCCTGAAAGGGAAATAGAATTTGGCATTGATCTTTTTCCAGATACTCAACCTATATCTATTCCTCCATACATAATGGCACCAACAGAACTCAGAGACTTGAAAGAGTAGTTGAAGGATCTCTTAGATAAGTGATTCATTAGACCCAGTGTTTACCCGTGGGGTGCGCCAATTTTATTCGTGCACAAGAAAGACTGTTCTCTTAGAATATGTATTGATTACCATCAGCTCAATAAATTCACGGTCAAGAACAAGTATCCACTTCCCAAAATCGATGACTTATTTGACCAACTTCAGGGTGTCAACTATTTCTCTAAGATAGACCTCAGATACGGCTATCATCAGCTCAGAGTCAGAGAATATGACATTCCGAAAACATCCTTCTGTACTCGGTATGGTCATTTCGAATTATTAGTCATGTCTTTTGGTCTCACCAATGCCCCAACAACTGTCATGGACTTGATGAACCAAGTGTTCAAGCAGTACTTGGACATGTTCATTATAGTCTTCATAGATGATATTCTAGTATATTCCTGTAGTGAGCATGATCATGCAGACCATCTCAGAATTGTACTTCAAACCCTCATAGATCATCAGCTATTCACCAAATTTAGTAAGTACAGGTTTTGGCTAAGGTCAGTAGCATTCCTTGGTCATTTAATTTCCGGTGATGGCATTAGAGTAGATCCTCAAAAGAGCAAAAAGTAAAAATCTTGCCCAGACTATCTCTCCATCAGATATCAGGAGTTTCTTAGGTTTGGCTGGGTATTACAGATGGTTTGTGAAGGGTTTTTCTTCTATTACATCCCCTATGTCCAGATTTACTTAGAAGAAAGTCAAGTTTCATTGGTCAAATCCTTGCGAGAAGAGTTTTCAGGAGTTGAAGACTCGACTCACCTCAGCTCTAGTCTTAGCTCTTCTCGATGGTTCAGATGGGTTCGTGGTATATTGTAATGCATCCAGAGTAGGTTTGGGTCATGTCCTCATGCAGCATGGTAAGGTCATAGCCTAGGCCTCCAGACAGTTAAAACCCCATGAGAAGAATTATCCTACTCATAATATTGAGTTAGCAGCCTTAGTATTTGCCTTGAAGATTCAGAGGCTTTATCTATATGGCATTCATGTAGATGTGTTCGCAGATCATAAGAGCCTTCAATATGTCTTTTCTCAAAAAGATCTCAATCTTCATCAGAGAAGGTGGTTAGAGCTCTTGAAATATTATGATATGAGTGTTCTTTATCATCCGGGCAAGGCCAATATAATGGCCGACGCTCTCAGTAGACTGTCTATGGGTAGTGTTGCTCATGTTGAAGATAGTAAGAAGAACTTAGCCCAGGAAATCCATTAGCTTGCCAAACTAGGCATTCGCTTAATCATTACAGAAGAGGGTGATATATGGGTTCAGAGTAGTTCAAAAACATCTCAAGTTTCCAAGGTGAAAGAAAAGTAAGATAGAGATCCCAGCTTTGTCAAGTTGAAAGAGTCAGTCAAAGATCAAAAAGTAGAGGTTTTCTCCCAAGGGGGAGATGGTATTTTGCGTTGTCAGGGTCGTATCTGTGTTCCAGGTGTAGATGACTTAAGGTAGTGAATTCTTACAGAAGCACATGGTGAGCGCTACTCTATTTATCCAGGGGCCATAAAGATGTACCATGACTTGCGGTAAATCTATTGGTGGAGTGGGATGAAGAGAGATATTGCAGCATTTGTGGCTAAGTACTCTATATGTCAGCTGGTTAAGATAGAGCATCAGAAGCCTAGTTGTCCTATACAGGAGTTCATTATGCCTACTTGGAAGTGGGAAGAAGTAAACATGGACTTCGTGATGGGTTTGACTTAAAATCATTGTCAGCATGATTCAGTTTGGGTCATTGTAGACAGAATGACCAAATCAGCTCATTTTCTTCCATTCCATACCTCTTATTCAGCCGAGGATTGCACAAAACTCTACATCAGAGATTTAGTCAGATTGCACGGTGTTCCGTTATCTATTATCTCAGACAGAGGTACCTATTTCACCTCTCACTTTTGGAAAGCATTCCAAAAGGGTTTTAGTACCCAAGTTTATCTCAGTGTAAACTTTCATCCTCAGACAGATGGTCAACCAGAAAGGACCATTCAGACTCTTAAAGATATTCTAAGGGCGGTGCAGTTGATTTCAAGGGCAGTTGGGATGATCACTTGCCTTTGATTGAGTTTGCATACAACAATAGCTATCATTCCAGTATTCAGATGGCTCCATTCGAAGCTCTCTATGGTAGCAGGTGTAGATCTCTAGTTGGTTTGTTCAAATTTAGTGAGGCCTTAGTCATAGGTCCTGACTTAGTATTTGATGCCTTAGAAAAAGTCCAGTTGATCAGAGAAACACTCCGGGATGCTCAGGGCCGACAGAAGTCTTATGTAGATATTCGTAGAAAAGATCTCAAGTTTGAGATTGGTGATTTTGTCTATCTCAATATCTCTCCTATGAAGGGAGTGAAGAGGTTTGGCAAGAGGAGAAAACTCAGTCCCCGATATGTTGGTCCCTTCAATATTCTTAGTCACTTTGGCAAAGTAGCTTACAAGCTCGATTTGCCTTCATATCTAGCCTCAGTTCATCCAGTCTTCCATATCTCCTTACTTAAAAGTGCATAGGTAACCCGTCAGTGGTAGTCCCTATTCAGAGCATTGATGTTCAAAATAGTCTCTCTTATGAGGAAATTCTAGTTGAAATCCTAGATTATTAGACTCGTAGACTGAGGAACAAAGAAGACCCTCTAGTCAAAGTTCTTTGGCAAAATCAGTCCGTTGTGGGAGCTACTTGGGAAGAAGAAGCATATATGCAAACCAAGTATCCTCACCTCTTCTGCGCCAACTCAGATGAAGCTCAAGGTAATAGTTTCCCTTAAGCTTTACAGTTTCATGTCAGATTTTAGTTACAAGCTTTTTATCCATTTAATGTTCAGAATTTCATTACAAACTTGGTATTAAGTACCATTGCATATTCAGTCATGCATTCATGTATCAGTTTAGTTATGTAATCAGGCATCAGACATGCATTCTCATTGTGAGAAACTTAGTTCATTAGAACACTCGATTATGCATTCATGAATCAGTTATACAGGCATCAGATATGCATGAATTTAGCTTATCAGTCATGCATCTGATATGCATGTTCAGTATGATATGTTTAGCTTATCAGTCACGACAATCATGAAATCATGTTTCAGTGATTCATGTTTAGTTCATGTTCATTTGAGCTTTTCTACCGTCTCAGTCAGTTTTCGTTCGAGGAAGAATGTTCCCAAGGGGAAGATATTGTAAGACCCCCTAAAATCCTAAGTATAAAATTCAGCTCCTTAAGCTTTACTAGCTCCGACACTTAAAATATTTTTCTAAGTGTTCCACACTTACTCTTATTTTAAGCCTCAAAACTTTAGAGATTTATTTGACAACCTTCCTGACCTTCATTTTCTGATTTTCAAGTTGCGTTATGATGGGGCAAGGTCGTAGTACATCCCGGGTGGATTTCAGAATTTTTGGAATAGCGTAAGGTCATGTTTAGGTGACCAAAATAGTAGAAAAAGGTGATAGGCCCGCGTCTCCCAGGGTTTAGCATCGCTCCAGGCAGGGCGTCACCCTGGTTACCCCGACGGACTTGCAAGGCGTCGACCTGGGTACCCCAGCGAACTTGCCAGGTGCCGCCCTAGCTATAGCCTCTTGCCCAGTTTTTCAGCATTCCACCTCTGTGTTTTGAAGGGCATTTTGGTCATTTTACCATCCATATATAATCTCTTAAACATGGGATTCGTCCCTTTTAAATCCTAAATATTGTTGTTTCTCTCAATTTCTCCCAAAAACACAACTAGGGTTTTAAATTGGGGATCCAATTTCAAGAATCCCACCGTTAATCTTCCAAGAGTCACAAACTAAGGTATGTAATGTGTTGATTTATAGATTCCTTTCATCCATGAAGATCAACAATCTCATTTTAAATTATAACTTATGATGTTTATGATGTGGGTTGATGATATTCATGTGATTCTAGTTGAATGATTCCCAAGTTGGAATCTTTATGTGTCTTTTTGAAACTATGGTAGTATATGGGTGGGAAACATGTGAATTTGGTTGTTATTGATGTGTAATTTTGATGATTTCACCTATTCCCAAAATTGTGAATGCAAGGTGTTTGCTCAAATGCTTGAAAACATAGAAATTATGCCTTATAGCTCAAACTTGAACTACATGCAACATGCTTGTCATCCTCTTATGTTTAAATAGTTCCCGTTCTATCATTGTGATATGTATATGTTGTAGGAATGCCCATGATAATAGAACATGAGATTATGATATGATTATAAGCATTTTCGTCCATGTTAGATAATATGATAACTATGTACTTCATGAATATCCCAACTTATCATACTATGGATTGTTGATGTTGATCTTGTATTTAAGAAAGTCATGTTTTTTTTAGTTTCCTCCTATCGAGTCCTGGGGGTACTTGTACCCGGAAATTTTGTTGTGTGCCTAGATCCATGTCATGTTTCCACGATACTCTCAGTCAAGCCATGATCCTTAGACTTCAGACAATCTTATGACTCAGGAAATCTTAATAATCTCATGAACTCCGTCAGTTTTCAGGTATCAGTAGTAATTCGTCAGTTAATGGGATTCAGTAACTCAGCCCATGTTCAGATCAGTTAATTATGTTCAGTGTCTATTCAGCTGGGAGTAGGAATTAGCACCGAGTAAACCTAAGGATGGGAACACATACTGTCAGATGAGGGTGTGATTCTTAGAAGTCATCCTTGTGTTCCAAAACTATGTAGCCAGCATAGGTTGAGACATCAAAACTGTCAGATCAGGGTTGATGAGGTAGATAAGCACTGTTAGATGAGCTCCCTACCATTCTCTTTTGGGGACACTGTCAGATGAGGTCCACTCACAGCTTGTCCTTTCCAGTGGCGCGGAATTGATACCCTTCCAATTGGGGTTATAGATTGGACCCCAACTCAGCCATAATGGCGTATTAGGGGCATTTTGGTTAGATACCTATCTCCCATAATTTCAGTATTAGTATCAGTAAAAAGGACTTAGATAGTTTTTCAGGTTTTAGGACTGTCAGATATAGTCAACTCAGATACAGTACGGAACTCAGCTAGTTCCATCAGATTCAGGGCTGTCAGATACAGTCTCTCATGTTATCAGTTATATCAGTTACCAGAAACCTAGTCATCAGTCA
Source organism: Capsicum pubescens (assembly GCA_030864215.1). Taxonomy (NCBI): domain Eukaryota; kingdom Viridiplantae; phylum Streptophyta; class Magnoliopsida; order Solanales; family Solanaceae; genus Capsicum; species Capsicum pubescens. The sequence continues at coordinate 270,391,729 of CM061542.1, forward strand.
TGTTAGTTATAAGTAAATTCATATTATCACGATTTTAGATATAGTTACTATGTATTCATACATGTATTGTCACGCTCATATTAGTAAGTTAGCCAGTGTTGCTTATGCATATGATCCCCATGCATTCAGCCTACCTCTCATGCATACTAGTCCATTTAAAATACTGACGTATTTGTGCTATGGTGTCTTATATCATTGGTCTAGAGACACGAGCTCTAGAGCATCAGTAGATCCCAGATATCAACAGTCAATCAACAGTGAGTCCTCATTCTTCGAGGACGATATGATTTGTTATTTTGTTATTATTGAGTATATAGGAGTGTATGAATTTACATAAAACAGTATCAGTACTCTTTAATCAAATCATTCATGCAATTAGGATTGACTCACATAGCTTGAATAAGTCCAAAAGGTAAAGCTCATAAATCATGTAGAATGAAGCATGTAATGCAAATCTCGCGAGTCATTATACTTTAACTTTAAAATCTGTACTCTCATCTTATACTCATTAGTCGAAGACTAAAGAAAGATTTAAACAATACTTTTAACTCATGCATATATCTCATGGAGAGTAAAACTTCTTTAATTCTCAAGATTTTAAAACTCCTGTAAACTCAAGTCACTAGGAACTCACAATTTTATATAAATCTTACTAGTTGAGAAAAACTACTTTCTTCTTGGGAAAATTTACTTCAAGAAACTATTTTGAAAATCTCACTATTAGGGAAAAATACTCAAAAGCTTTTTATTTACCTTTTTACTAGCAGGAAAAATAACTTCTCTTAAGGAAAACATCTCATCTCAAGGGAAAATACTTTAGGAAGCTAATATGTAAAATTTACTTGTAGGAAAATCACTTATCTCAAAGCTTTAGGGAGATTCTCTTAACCGACATAAACCATGTGAGCTACATGGAGTCCAACGTCTTGTCCTCATAAGGAAGAAATCTCACATTGGGGAGAGGCGTCATACTCTTGCCAGGGAGTTTAACCTCAAATCAGTGATCACTTATCTTGACCTCGGTCCCATAAATCTCAATTCTACGGTGGCACATAGTTCTGGGGTATGAAACCATAGTAACTTACCCAACTTGGTGCAAAATACTACTCCCTTTAGTTTGCTATGCTCATCTCATGGAAATCCACTTTAAAATAATCTCATGGCTTAAAAAGAACCCAACTATAAAATCTGTAATCTCATTTAGTAAAGTGGACTTCAATGCTACTATGACCATTAGGTCAAAACTTTCTCAATGATCTCAAACTGCTCAAATCATGGGTGCTTATACAAAAGTTCATACATAGTTCAATCTTAAGTAGGGTTTAATGACCCATAGTTCAATCTAAAGTTAAGACTCATCAAAATGCATACTAGTTATCATAGGGATTCATAAATCATATAGAAATCTGGAATTTACTACAATTTGCCTTAAAATCTCACCATACTCATGTACTTCAATTTCTAGAGCATCGAAACTATTAAATTCTTAAGGAGTAAAAACATAGGGCATAAACACAACTTCAATTTCTTAAGAAAACATGTAGAATCATGCTATTTGACTTTCAATTCATGGGAAACATCAAAAGCTTGCAACCAATAATAGTGGGTGAAAAACCCTAATTCAATCTCATGTAAAGTCTCATAAATTGCAGTAAACTTATAGTTTAAAATAACTTTTTGGGCATAAGGGTGAAAGGATTACCCTTGTTCAAAAATCCACATACCTTAGATTGTATCTTAGATGAACAAGCTTGCTTTAAACTCTTCCTTTTACTCTTTGAGAGAGGGTTCTTGAAGCCTTGGACTTGGAGAACTCAAATCTCAACTCAATTTGTAGAATCTATGGTGAGTTCTTGAATTTCTTGGAGAAGGATTTTGGGTTTGTTCTAGAGGAAGAAACCCTAGCCTTTGGATATTTTGGGAGATAATGAGGCTATCTGGTTCGTTTTAGAATATATCCAAGTGTTAAAAAGGTGGGAAAAAGATCAAAAAGCCCTTTTTAAAATGAGTTAAAAATACAGAACGGAATGAACGACAGCAGGATGCGACGGTCCATCTGTCCTGACTGTCGTACCTGGGCCAGAAACTCACTTTCTGTCTTGACTACGACGGTGGGGTGATATGGCCCGTCGCTAGTCCAATGATCTGTCGTCCCTCTTGATCGACATGGCCACTGAGTTTATCTTTTGCCTCTCTACGACGGTCTGGGCAACGGTCCATCGCTAGTCCGATGGTCCGTCGGCCCTCTCTCTCGCACCTGGGCAACTCTACTGCTTTCTGGAAAAAGGCTGTATCTTTCTACTCCGACAATGGATTTAGATATAATGGGTATCGTTGGTAATATAATTTAATTTCCCATATGATAGAAAGTCATTTTTAGGAAAATTCAACAAGGTTAAAACACTAATCACTTCGGAAGTCACTTCTCAAACTTTTAGGGCTAGAATTACACTTCACTTGACACTCTCTAAGGCTTATACTACGAGGGAATTTTTGCGGGGTCTTACAATATCTCCCCCTAGGAAACATTCATCCTTGAATGTCGCTAGTTAGACTAGGAATACAGGAAAAACTGAGTACACATAGCTTAAGAAACTTGCTAAACGGGCTCAAAGTCTTTCTAAACTCTTGAATACTTTGGAAATTGCAAGAACTCATGTAAGATTAGATGCATAGCTGAAATTTAGATTAGAAGGGCTGAATTAAGGAAGAATAATACCTTCGGCTTGATCTAAACTCGCGGAGAAGAGGTGCAGTTACTTGGCTCGCATGTCTGCTTCTGCCTCCCAAGTAGTGCCCTCAACAGACTGGTTCTGCCACAAAACTTTGACCAAGGGAGCCTCTTTGTTCCTCAGTCTACGGATCTAAAAATCTAGAATCTCAACGGGAATCACATCAAACGAAAGACTATTTTGAATATCAGAACTCTATGGAGGATCTACTACAACGGAATAACCAATATGCTTTTTAAGAGTAGAGACATGAAAAATAGGATGAACAACTGACAACTCTGCGGGAAACTCCACTTCATAGGCTACTCTCCCAACACGACTCAAAACTTTATAAGCGCCAACATAAAGGGGACTAAGCTTTCCTTTTTACCAAACCTCTTCACCCCTTTCATGGGTGAAACCTTCAAGTACACTAAGTCATCCCCTAAAACTCAAGATCTCTTCTTCTCATATCGGCGTATGACTTTTGACGACTCTGAGCTATCTTCAACCTTTCTCTAATCAACTTACCTTTCTTCATAGTCTCAAATAATGCATCAGGCCCAATCACAGTAGCTTCACCCACTTCAAACCAACCTATGGGTGATCTACACCTTATACCATACAAAGCCTCAAATGGTGCCATCTCGATTCTAGCATGGTAACTATTGTTATATGCAAACTCTATCAATGGAAATTGCTCATCCCAACTACCTTTGAAATCAAGAGAACAAGCCCTCAACATATCTTTTAGATTTTGAATGGTCCTCTCATCCTGACTATCTGTCTACGGATGAAAAGTGGAACTCAAATGAACTTGGGTACCAAGATCCTGCTGAAATACTCTCCAAAACTGAGAATAAATTGAGTACCCCTATTTGAAATGATAGATAAGGGAACTCCATGTAGCCTGACTAACTCCCAGATATATAATCTAGAATAATCCTCAGTTGTATAAGATGTATGCACGGGCAAGAAATGCGCGGACTTAGCATCCTGTCTAAAACAACCCAAAGAGAATCATGATGACAACGTGAAAGAGGTAAACCATTCACGAAGTCCATATTCACCTCTTCCCACTTCCAAGTGGGTATACCAAACTCTTGCATTACACCACCAGGTCTTTGGTGATCTACCTTAACCTGTTGTCACATTGCACACTTTTCTACAAACTCATCTATATCCTTCTTCATACCGCCCCACCAATAGATTTCCTGCAAGTCGCGGTACATCTTGGTAGTGCCGGGATGAATAGAATACCGCGCGCCATGCACTTCAGCCATAATCCTCTACCTCAGATCATCAACACATGGAACACAAAATCTACCATGCAATATTCACATGCCATTTCCCCTTGAGAGAAAACCCCTACCTTTTGGTCCTTAACTGACTCCTTCAGTCTGACCAATCTAGGATCTCTGTCTTGCTTCTCCTTTACTTTCGAAACTAAAGAGGATTCAAAACTAATCTGCACCAAAGTACTTCCCTCAGCTGAATCAACCAACCTAACACCTAGTCTGGCCAAATAATGCACATCACGAGATAACTCTTTCTTACCTTCCTCTACATAAGCAACACTTCTTATAGATAACCTGCTAAGGGCATCTTCCACTATATTGTCCTTACCTGGGCGATACAACATACTCATATCATGGTCTTTTAACAACTCTAACCATTTTCTCTTCCTAAGATTCAACTCTCTCTAGGTAAACACATACTGCAGGCTCCTATGATCAGTAAACACATCAACATTGGCACCATACAAATAGTGTCTCCAGATTTTCAAAGCAAAAACCACAACAGCTAACTCAAGATCATGGGTTGGGTAGTTCTTTTCATGCGGCTTCAACTGTCTAGAGTCATAGGCTATAACCTTACCTCTTTGCATCAACACAATCCAAACCAACTCTAGAGGTATCAAAATACACCACAAAACAATCTGTACCATCAGGAAAAGTCATTATAGGGGCTAAAGTAAGTCGAGTCTTCAACTCTTGAAAACTCTTCTCACAGGAATCTGACCACTGAAACTTAACTTTCTTTTGGGTCAACTTGGTTATGAGAGATGCAAGAGAAGAGAAACCTTCAACAAAATGGTGGTAGTACCTAGATAAACCCAAGAAACTCCTAATGTCAGATGAGGAAATAGGTCTAGGCCAATTTCTAATAGCTTTTGTCTTTTGGGGATCCACTCTAATGCCTTCGGCTGAAATAATATGACCCAGAAAGGCTACTGATCTTAGCCAAAATTCACACTTATTAAATTTAGCAAAAAAAATGGTGATCTTTAAGAGTCTGCAAGACAATTCTAAGGTGATCTGCATGGTCATTCTCAGTACAGAAGCACACAAGGATATCATCTATGAAAAAAATGAAAAACATATCAAGATACTGCTTAAATACTTGATTCATGAGGTTCATAAAGGATGCTGGGGAAATTGTTAGCCCAAAAAACTTGACTAGAAACTCAAAGTGACCATAGCGAGTTTGGAAAATTGTCTTTGGAATATCACATTCCTTAACTTTAAGCTGATGATAGCTGGATCTAAGGTCTATCTTGGAAAAATAACTTGCGCCTTGCAACTGATCAAACAAGTCATCAATTCTCGAACGAGGATACTTATTTTGACTATGACCTTGTTATGTTGATGATAGTCAATGCACATATGCAAAGAACCATCTTTATTTCGTACGAATATAATAGGTGCATCCCAAGGAGAAACGTTGGGCCTTGTGAAACCTTTATCTAAAAGTTCTTTGAGTTGCTCTTTTAACTCCTTAAGCTCTGCAGGTGCCATACGGTAAGGCGGAATAGAGATAGGCTGAGTGTCTGGGAGAAGGTCAATCCCGAATTCTATCTCTCTATTAGGAGGTACCTCTGGGAGATCTTCCGGAAAAACATCAGGAAACTCATTTACAATGTTGACTGACTAAATAGTTGGAGCCTCAAACTTAGTGTCTTTGACTCTAACTAGGTGGCAAATGCAGTGTTTGGATATTTGCTTTTTGGCTTTAAGATAGGAGATAAAATGACTCTTGGGAGATATCGAACTCCTAGACCACTCAAAAACTGGTTCATAAAGAAACTGAAACTTGACCACACAGGTATGACAGTCTATAGATGCACAACAAGAATGGAGCCAGTCCATACCCAGAATAAGGTCAAAATCCACCATCTCTAACTCTATCAAATCAGTAAGTATGAATCTGTGAAGAATAGTAACAGGACAATCTCTATACACTTGTTTAGTAACAACTAACTCCCCTACTAGAGTAAAAATTAGGAAAGGCTCAGGAATATTTTTGGGACCCATTTTGAAGTTCACAGCTACAAGTGGGGTCACATAGGAGAAACTTGACCCGGGATCCAACAACATATAAATGTGAAAGCAAAAGACACGGAGCATACCAGTAATAACATTGGGAGAATCCTCTTTATCATGATAGAATGGTAAGACATAGAATTTGTTCTGGCGCTGACCACCAGTTGTGCTAGATGAAGCGCCCTAAGCAGGGGCGGGATGAGGTATAGAAGCGGGTGCACTAGTAGTCTGTGCCTGAGGTTGGGCATCTCTGTTCCCCTTCCTAGTATGTGGACAATCTCTAAATCTATGTCCCAGCTTACCACAACTAAAGCAACCCCTTTGGTCTGCTAAACACTCACCAGGATATTTTCTACGACACTTAGCATAAGGAGGATAGCGGGGTCTGATACTTATACTGTTCTGTGACCTATACATAGAAGACCTGTTCCCTTGCTCCTGCCTGCCTCTAGGAGCGGGGGCACTAGCTGATGAAGGCAATGGCACAGACGAATGACTCTGGAACTAAGGGTGATTCCCTCCATGGGCCCTAGCCTGACTATACTCATGATGCTCAAATCTATCCCTCTTGTTACCCCTCACTCTATCTCTCTCTCTCTCTAATCTTATTCATCTCTATCTATTGTGTATGTATCATCAACATAGAAAGATTCATATTTCTATTCAGCATCAGTCTTACAGTCTTTCATTACCAAACCAGAAACACCTATCACAAACTTACTCATACTAGCTTGGGTGTCAGAAATCAAATCAGGAGCATATTTTTCCAACTGGTTGAACTTCAAGTAGTATTCTTTAACATTCATGGAGCCCTGCCTTAAGTTCATAAACTTCTCAATCTTTGCTTCCCTTATCTCAAGAAGAAAAATGTCCAAGAATGCATCTAAGAACACCTGCCAAGTCATAAGAGCAACACCTTCACCTCTACCCTTCTTCCATGATACAAACCAGTCACAAGACATGTATTTCAACCTGTAAGACGCCAACTCAACACTTTTTGCCTCAGAAACATGCATCACCTGTGGATCTTTCTCACCTCCTCAAGGTATAACTGTGGGTCCTCACCTACCTTAGACCCACAAAACTCTGGCGGATTCATCTGCATGAAATCACAAATCCTAGCAATAGCTAAATCACCTCCCTGCTGATTTGCAACTACTGCCTGGTTATTGGCCTGAACTTTTACGGTGATTGCTTAGGCTAATGCCTGAAAGGCCACCCAAAAGTCAGCATGAGACACTGTCTCATTCAAGGGATCAATAGGCTGGGGTTTCTTATTATCGTTTCTGCAGGCATTCACTCTTCGGGAAGCATTTCCTAAAATAGAAGAGCATGAATTATTATATGAGAGGGACAACTGTAGGCATGATCGAATCTGAAAGAAAGAAATAACTTTTTCCTAAAATGTCTTATAGCCTCTTGCTCATAGATGTGGAGCGCTACACACCGATGATCAAGACTCTACTTAACGCGGCTTGTTAGACTCCCTTGGACTCCTTAAACCTTAGGCTCTAATACCAAGTTTGTAGCGATCCAAAATCTCCTCCCGAGATATCACACGGTGCTTAAGGATACAAGTAGCTCCAAGCCAACCCTTTGAGCCAATTACTACATATGATAACTCATTTCAAGAAGAAATAAACAAAACACTGGCACTTTTATATCAAATGATTGGAAATACGAAGAAAATACTCGGTCCAAACGACCAAAATACTTGAAATCTCAACACACTAACAATCTGATAACTAGTTTGACAAAGCCTCTACTACTCTATGAACTAGAGGTCCATTGGGACAGGTCCCCAACTGACTCAAACTAAACTGAAAGCAATACTATATCTACTAAAATACTGAAATGTCTGAAGGTAGGTCCTCGAACCATGAGGACTCACCAATGTGGAGATGTAGAAGAGGTACTCGAAAATCACTGATGAGGCTGGTACTGAGCACCTGAACCTACATTATAAGACAATGTAGCACATAGACGTATATGTGGGTTAGCACTTAGGAATGTACTAAGTATATGGGGGTGTATGCATTTTTATAAAACAATATCAATACTCATTAATCAAATCATGCATGCAATTAGGAATGACTCACATAGCTTGAATAAGTCCAAAAGGTAAAGCTCATAAATCATGTAGAATGAAGCATGTAATATAAATCTCATGAGTCATTATACTTTAGCTTTAAAATCTGTACTCTCATCTTATACTCATTTGTCGAAGACTAAAGAAAGCTTTAAACAATACTTTCAACTCATGCATATAATTCATGGAGAGTAAAACTTATTTAATGCTCAAGATTTTAAAACTCCTGTAAACTCAAGACACTTGGAACTCACAATTTTATATAACTCTTACAAGTTGAGAAAAACTACTTTCTTCTTGGGAAAATTTACTTCAAGAAACTATTCTGAAATTCTCACTGTTAGGGAAAAATACTCAAAAGCTTTTTATTTACCTTTTTACTAGCAGGGAAAATAACTTCTCTTAAGGAAAAAATCTCATCTTAAGGAAACATACTTTAGGAAGATAATCTGCAAACTTTACTAGTAGGAAAATCACTTATCTCTAAGCTTTAGGGAGATTCTCTTAACTGACATAAGCCATGCGAGCTTCATGGCGTCCAACGTCTTGTCCTCCTAAGGAAGAAACCTCACGTTGGGGAGAGGCATCATACTCTTTACAGGGAGTACAACCTCAAATCAGTGATCACTTATCTTAACCTCGGGCCCATAAATCTCAATCCTACGGTGCCACGTAGTTCTGGGGTCTAAAACCGTAATAACTTACCCAACCCGGTGCTAAATACTACTCCCTTTAGTTAGCTATGCTCATCTCATGGAAATACACTTTAAAATAATCTCATGGTTCATAAAGAACCCAACTGTAAAATCTGTAATCTCATTTAGTAAAGTGGACTTCAAAGCTACTATGACCATTAGGTCAAAACTTTCTCAATGATCTCAAACTGCTCAAATCATGGGTGCTTATAGCACAAAAGTTCATAAAAACTAAAATCTCAAGTGGGGTTTAATAACCCATAGTTTAATCTCAAGTTAAAACTCATCAAAATGCATACTAGTCATCATAGGGATTCATAAATCATATAGAAATCTGGAATTTACAGCAATTTGCCTCAAAATCTCAACATACTCATGTACTTCAATTTCTAAAGCATCGAAACTATTAAATTCTCAAGGAGTAACAACATAGGGTATAAACCCAACTTCAATTTCTTAAGAAAACATGTAGAATCATGCTATTTGACTTTCAATTCATGGGAAACATCAAAATCTTGCAACCAATAATAGTGGGTGAAAACCCCTAATTCAATCTCATGTAAAATCTTATAAATTGCAATAAACTTATAGTTTGAAATAAATCTTTGGTTACAAGGGTGAAAGGATTACCCTTGTTCAAAACCCCGCATACCTTAGATTGTATCTTAGATGAACAAGCTTGCTTGAAACTCTTCCTCTTACTCTTTGAGAGAGGGTTCTTGAAGCCTTGGACTTGGGGAACTCGAATCTCAACTCAATTTGTAGAATCTATGGTGAGTTCTTAAATTTCTTAGAGAAGGATTTTGGGTTTGTTCTTGAGGAAGAAACCCTAGCCTTTGGATATTTTGGGAGATAATGAGGCTATCTGATTCGTTTTAGAATATATTCGAATGTTAAAAGGGTAGGAAAAGACCAAAAGGCCCTTTTTTAAAATGAGTTAAAAGTACTGAACGGGATGTGCGACGGCGGGATGCGACGGTCCATCAGTATTCACCGTCGTACTTAGGCCAAAAAATCACTTTTTGTCTCCACTACGACGGTGGGGTGCCATGGCCTATTGCTAGTCCGATGGTTCGTCAGCCCTCTCCGTCGCACTTGGACAGTGAGTCAATCTTTATCTTTGTGCGACAGTCTGGGAGATGGTCCGTCGCTAGTCCGACGGTCCGTCTTCCCTCTTCGTCGCACCTGGGCGACTCCACTGCTTTTTGGAAAAGGCCTGTATCTTTCTACTCTGACATCAGATTTGGACAAAATAGGTATTGTTGGAAAGATAGTTCAATTTCCCACATGATAGGAAGTTAGTTTTAGAAAAATTGAACAAGGTTAAAAGACTAATCACTTCGTAATTCACTTCTCAAACTTTTAGGGCCTGAATTACACTGTACTTGACACTCTCTAAGGCTCAGACTACGAGGAAATTTTTGTGGGGTCTTACACTCATCCAACTGAAATGCATTGCAAGAATATTTTTTTTCCTTAAGACAAACAATAAAATATTTCTCCTTGTCGTTGAGTGTATAGATATACTCTGATGCAAGTATTACCTGAAATTATTAAAACAAAATTAATTAGTAAAATAAAAATTATTTTGACAGTAATGATATATATAGTTTGGCATATGTATTTTTCCATCTCAGTTTATGTATATTGCAAGTCTACAAAAAATATATTTTTGTCATGCATATGCATTTTTTTTACAAATTATATTTTCTTTAATTTATTAGTTGAAGACGAACCTATAATTCATACAACAAATGATAATACTATTATATATATATAACATGATTACAAGAATTTCATCATACCTTCATACGTGTACACTCTGCTTCATTCTGTTGCAGAATTTCTTAAAATTTATCAATAAGATCCGCAAAAGTATACAATGCCTGCTATCTATTTTCACAGTTCCATCTACCAAACATCAATTTAACTTCCTCTAGAAAATCATATATTGGTAGTTCTCTAGCGGATACAAGCGCAACATTAATAGACTTAGAAATATTTGATGTCAAAGTCCATCCTCTATGAACGGATGCATATGACCTAGCCCACTTATCATAACCGGCCAATTCTAAGTAATTCTTCACTCTAGCATCAACTTCCTCTACTTTCTCCATTAACTTGTGAAATTTTGTCTTCGAATATGATTTTGCCATGGTATAGAAGACATCTAATAATGCATCATGTGATTTATGAATTTTTTTTCACATTTTCCCGTAGATGACACATACATGCATAATGTGGTACATCATTCTATACGTCACTGACAACTTTTATGATGCTTGCATTACGATCAGAAACCACACACATATCTTTTCTTTCACCGTATGCTTCCTTCAGATTCTCAAAGAACCAAGTTCAAAATGCATTATTTTTAGAATCAAGTACACCATAGACCAAAGGAAATATATGTCCTGCGTGTTGAAAAAAAAATTAAGCATACTTGATTTTTTACACATCTAATAATGCACATGTATATTATAAATACATACATCTAGAAAGATACTAAATTCCAGTGCACAAATAAAATTACTGCATATATATATTTTAAATACATATAGCTGGCAACATATATAAGTGCCACTGATCACATAAACAGAATATATATGTATATTATAAATACATACATCTGGAAATATATTTGAAGTCAAATACTTATCTAATATATCTTACCGGCTCCATCCATGGTACACACAACTACGAAAGTTCCAGTATACAATCCTCTGAGATGACTTGCATCAACAACTATGACAGGTCTACAATGATCAAACCCTTGGATGAATGCAATTAGTGCTTCAAATATATATAAAAACTCATTGTCTGTATTCTTTTTCATTATTATATGTGAACCTGGATAACTAGTGTTTAATACATGTATGTATACAGGTAGTTTCTCGTATGATGCAGATGGTTTTCCTCTTAACTCTTCAAGTGCTTGTTTCTTAGCTCACCAACACATAATTATGTTAAATCCATACCCATGTCATCCTTCATGTCACTTTTGATATCAGTTGGACTGTATTTTTTCTTGTGGAATTTAAACTTTGGTTTGACTATACCACCAATCAACTTACTAGTAGCATAAATCCTCTTACAGTAAATATTCTAGATTCGCCGATATCAAATGCATGAAATAAAAATTCACAATTTTTGGATCTGCACAACAATGTATAACTGCAAGCAAATACAAATACATATGCTCAAATATAATTAACAAACATTGATAAAAGAAAAAATTAAATGCAGAATACACTTACCAGGTTTTACTAGATCTTACAGATAATGACTGAAACTTCTCTCGAATTGTATAATCTTTCATCACCGATTTTAATACACTTTTTGACACATAAACTTGTTCAACCTCAATATGTTTGTGATGTGGGTCCGAGATAATAACTCTAGTTGTATCCATTTCGAAAACATCAAAACATTCTTCTGAAGCAGGAATAATTAATGCTCTTACAGTACTTGTATTTACAACTTCACTCACAGTGACAGACATATTTATAGTTTCGGCATTACATAACGATGAACATACCAATGTGCTGAAACTATACTTGTCAGAATTACTTACATCAAAGGCAAAAGACTCATATCCTTCAACTCTTTTTTCTGCATAATAAAAACCTTCAAACCCATGTCATTACGTATACGTATTTGCATTGCACTATTTGTTAATTGATACTCAATTTGAATGTATTTTAAGGTTAAATCAACATCAATGTGAGAAGCTAGTAGTCTATACAGTTGATTATATGTAGCGTTTATGCTCGGCAATATCGCATCACTGATGTAATCTTCATATTGTTGTTCATATGTCCATCTACCAGAGTGTTTAATAAGAACAACTATGCTTCTCATTGTCTACTCTAAAAATTACAAAAGAATAAAAAAAAATTAAATATGAAATACGTACTATAACATCAAACTAATTCGTTTATACGAAAAATTCGAAACGGATTCAACAAAAAATTTAGTCAAACACTAGTTATCATAAACTAAAATTCAAATTTAATGATTAAAAATTCCATGTCAAATTTCGAATGACATAACAATAAATGTAAAATTTGAAATTGAAAAACAAAATTTTGCCTAAACAAGTTTTTTTCGACAACTGAGAAAATTGAAATACGATCTAAAATTTTTTGAAACCTTCGACTGCTACACAAATTTTTTACAAATTCTTCAGCAAATTTCACACTTTTATTTTAGTAAAACCACAAATACAATTAAATTGATGATAAATACCTTAAACTGCACTGTTATATTTTTAATCTTTTCTACAAAATGTTAATCGAGCAGCATAACAAAAAAACTTGTACGATTTTTTTTTAAATTTGAATCAGTATTTTGGATTTGAATTGAGAAGCTGATTATGGAAACCATTTTTGAATTTGAATTAGAAGTTGTAATTTAACGGTTGTGGTAAAAAAAAGAGTTTTAAAAGGTTAAGAAATTTATAAAATTAAATGTCCCTTAAATTAAGGAACCATTTTTCCCATATTAAACTCAAACAGAACGGAGTTAAGTTAGGAGTAGAATCTTTAATTGTATATGTATTTAAATAGCAACAGTTTACTCAAATTTTAAAACTGTTGCTACAAAAGTTACAATTAAGGCTCTACAGTTGCTATTTCTGAAATTTTTCCTAAACCTAACAAAAGTAATATGCTACATAGTCCTGCTCATGGAATAGAAAACACTATTCGTTGTCTCGTAATGTATCTTTTGCCATGCCAAACTTTAGATTTGATTGATTTGGTGAAGAACGTCGAAGATGTTGTTGTTAACATATCTGTGAAGAAAAGAAATTGACAGACAAAATCAAATTAGACAAAAACAATCAAGTGAATCAAAAAATTGAGTGGAAGAACACAATCAAACTAAGATTGAAAGTGAAGAATATAGAAATAAGTAGAAAGACCATGGATGAAAGAAGATTCTATAGAAAATTGAAGTAAAAGTATCTTTTAATTCTCAAATGAAAGATTGGTGGCATTGACCAACTTAAAGGGTCAAACATAGTTAATAAACTTGATTAATTTAATTGTGGAATTAATTAATATTTTTAAAACTTTCTAATCTTTTCAAAAATACAAAACAACCCACACCCCTTTCCTCTCTAAACTCTATCCCCTCTCTGTCTCTATTAGTTTCTCTCAAACTTCTCCCAACCAACAGTTCTGCAAATTTCTCCCTTCAAGCCACAATGAATTGAACCTCCGGCGAAAAATAGTTTTGAGTTTCTTTTCGACTTTCAATCGGTAATCGATTTGACAACATTCTCCGGCAATAAAAGGTTAGAATTTTTTATGGCTCCTTTTTGACTTTCATAGGTAAAAAATAAGGGCTTTTTAGTTATTAAGAAAAAGAGGAACTTGAGTCAACTTGTCTTCTAGTATAGATTATAATTTAAATATTTATTTCTTAAATTTGAAATGGGGACTCAAGAAAATCCTAATTTGTGGTATTTCTAATCTTCTCTTTCTGAAATGAAATATTATTTTGTAGTTACTATAGTCTTGTTCTCAAACTGTTGATTCATTTTGTTGGAGTTTGTTGTGTTTTTTGAAGTTTGATTTTTGTTGTTTGTATTTGTACAAACAAAACAACAATGTTGGTGTTGTTTGTCAATGTTGATGTTCTTGTTGTGAATGTTGTGTGTGTTGTGTTGTTGGTTGATTTGTTGGTTGATTTGTTGGTTGTGGGTTGTTATTGTTCTTGGTAAAAATGGTGTATTAATATTAAATGGTAATATTGTTATTGTTCTATCTAGCAAAATCTTACTACTGATTTATTTTTCATCTGTTGCATCAAATGAACCATCTGTTGCATTAGATAAACTATTTGTTAGTTGAAATCCTAACGGCTATTCCAATAGATGACATTTCCATGACTTTGATTTCTTCCAACAAATCATTCATCTGTCACAATAGATGACCCTTCTGTTGGTAGAAATCTAAAAAATCTGATAACAGTTCCAACAGATCACTCATCTGTTGTAACAGATGAGTGATCTGTTGGAAGAAATCACAATAATTTTAAAACTATTTTTATTATTTCCAATAGATTACTCATTTGTTGCAACTTCCTGTTTCACCTCAAGACCAAGAAAGTAAAGCAACAGTCTCAAATTAGACATCTCAAAATTCTTCATCATGCAATCTTTAAATTCAGTGACAATAGACTCATTTGAACCCATATATATCATATTGTCAACATATAGAAATACAACTAGAAAATCATTTTTACCTCTTCTTTTTATATAATAAGTAGGCTCATTATTAATCCTTTCAAAGCGACTCTCCTATAAATAAGAAATCAATTTTGAAGTACCATGCCCGTGGCTACTGTAAAATCTTATGATCTGTAAACACATTAACATGGCCCCATAGAGATAGTGCCTCCAAATTTTCAAGGCAAAAACAACGGCCGCCAACTCAAGATCTTGGGTAGGATAATTCTTTTCGTAGGGTTTAAACTGTCTAGAGGCGTAGGCTATGACCTTACCTCTTTGTATCAATACACAACCAAGTACAACTTTAAAAGCATCAAAGTAAACTACAAACCCATCTGAACTTTCTGGCAAAGTGTAGAGTGGGGCTGAAGTGTGACGAGTCTTCAACTCTTGAAAACTCTTTTCACACGAACTTGACCACTAAAATTTGACTTTATTCTGAGTAAATTGATACATGGGGGGATACAATTGAATAAAATTCTTTAAAAAACTATTTGTAATAGCGAGCCAAACCCAAAAAACTCCTGATATCTGCCGGAGAGATAGTTTTGGGCCAGTTTCTCACTACTTCGATATTTTGAGGGTTAACTCTAATTCCATCACTGAAAAAAATATGACCAAGGAAGGCTACTGATCTTAGCCAAAATCTACACTTACTAAATTTGGCAAATAACTAATGAGCTCTAAGGGTCTGCAATACAATCCTAAGATGGTGTTCATGATCATTTTCACTATAGGAATAGACAAGAATATCGTCAATGAAGACTATGATGAATATGTCCAAGTGCTTCTTGAAAACTCTATTCATCACGTTCATTAAAGTTGTTGAGGCATTCGTTAGTCCAAAAGACCTAGCTAGAAATTCAAAGTAACCATACCTAGTTCTGAAAGATGTCTTTGGGATGTCACATTTTCTGACTCTAATCTAATAATAATCGGATCTGAGGTCTATCTTAGAGAAATAACTGGCACCCTTAAGTTGGTTGAATAAGTCATCAATCCTGGGGAGTGGATATTTATTCTTGATTGTGACCTTATTCAACTTATGGTAGTCGATGCACATTTTGAGAGAACTATCTTTCTTACACACGAAAAAAATTAGAGCACCCCATGGGGAAGCTGTGGGACTTATGAATCCCTTATCTATAAGGTTTTTCAACTATTCTTTCAATTCCCTAAGCTCAGCTAGAGCCATTCTGTAGGGCGGAATAGAGATAGTTTGGGTATCGGGAAGGAGATCTCTTTCGAAGTCAATTTTCCTTTTGGAGGAACTACAAGAAGGTCTTTAGGGAGCACATTAGGAAATTCCCGCACCACTAAAACTGACTTAAGACTGGGAGTCTCATAACTAGAGTACTTGACTCAAACAAGATGGTAAACACCCTTTTGATATCATCTTCATTTCTCTAAGATATGAAATAATCTGACCCTTAAGAACTAAAGTACTACCCCTCAATTTAATGACTGGTTCATTGAGAAACTGAAACAGAATGACTCTAAATCTGCAATCAACTAAGGCATAACATGAGTGGAGCCAATCCATGCTGATAATGACATCAAAATTTGTCATCTCTAACTCCACAAGATCAACTGCAGTGATTTTCTGAGATGATGTGTCCGAGAAATTTTTGTATGCTCATATGGCTATAATGGATTTACCCACTAGCATAGATATCGAGAAAGCCTCTCCTA
Organism: Capsicum pubescens; assembly: GCA_030864215.1. Taxonomy (NCBI): domain Eukaryota; kingdom Viridiplantae; phylum Streptophyta; class Magnoliopsida; order Solanales; family Solanaceae; genus Capsicum; species Capsicum pubescens. The sequence continues at coordinate 270,408,477 of CM061542.1, forward strand.
ACATTTGGGATTGACACCAAAATTGACTTCTATATAAGGATTCAAAAAATAAAGTGAAGCTCTGGGGTCTAACAAAATATAAACATGAAGGTGAAATACCTGTAACGTACCGTAACCACATCAGGAGCACCTTCCTAATCATGTCGGGAATGGAGTCCATACAACCTATTCTGGCGCTGTCCACTGGTTGCACTGAAAGTGGCACTCTGCTGAGTTGGGCGACCTGCTAGAGCTGATGACATAATTGATTGACCCTATTAAAGAAAATCCTTTCCCCTCTGAGAAACTACTCGATACTCTCAGATCTTGTTCCTTAGATTACCATACCCAAAACACACATCACTACTAGCTCTACACTCAACCTGAGGATTCCTATAATATTTTCCACAAAGCGGATTGGTATGACCAATGTTCACACTACCCTAGGGCCTAGCTGGCTCTCTATCTCGATTGTCATTCCTGAACTTTGGAACTGGCACACTAGCTAAAGATGGAGCAGGGGCTAATAACTTCTGATAGAACTAAGAGTGGTTACCACCCTCTGACCTTGGCTGAGAAAACTTAAAACTGTCTGTTCTGGCCCTCTTATTCTCTCACTTTCTCCTTAAAATTCTCCTTTTCAATATGTTGAGCATGAACCGTAAGCCTGGATAGGTCCATCTCCTTAATCAACATAGCATTCCAAAACTCCTTAACCATACTATCAGCTACACCAAACACAAACTTATTCATTTTAGACCTATTATCATCCACCATCGAAAGAGCATACCTCGCCAACTGAGTAAGCTTAAGAGAGTTCTCTTTCACACTCATATTACCCTACTTCAAATTAATGAACTCCTAAAACTTATCCTTTCTCAACTCTAATGGGAAAAACCTATCTAAGAAAGTCGTGAAAAACTTTCTCCACTCTACAGGCCCTGTATCAACACCACGATCCTCCTTCCACCGCTTAAAATAGGTATGAGATATATCCTGCAACTGATATGCAGTGAACTCTTCACTCATATTTGAAGTGACACTCATGGTATCAGTCTCCTTTTGAACCCTATCCAAAAACTCTTGTGGATCCTCATTAGACGGATCCTAAAAACAAAGAGGGATTCATCCTGATGAAATCCCAAATCCTTACTGCAGCATATTTACCACTATATTGGATAGGGCAATAGCCTACTAATTGTTCAAAGAAGCTCTAAATTTGGCGTGAGAGATATGCTCATTCAGGGGATCTTTTTGAAAAGGCGGTGGTGTGGGCTAATTCCCATCCCTTCTTCTGTTGTTTCTTTTAGGAGGAATTATATGTAAATGGAATGAAGGATAAGTTAGAAAGGGATTTTAAATAGATATCATGCTATTTTACACGATATGAACACTTGAAAGAAGGGAAACTTTCCTAAACGTCCCGTAGCCTTCTTCCATAAGTATGGCACGCTTCATACCTATGCATAAGACTTTACTCAACGCAAATTTCAGACACCCTAGGACACTATAAGATCTTAGGCTCTTATACCAAGTTTTTTCATGACTCGAGACTTCCCCTAGTTGCGAGTCCGGTGCTTACGATCATAAGTGATAACAAGATAACCCATGAGCTGTTACTTACTGTGAGCATTGATCAAAGTGACAATAAAACATATATGCAGAAGACAAACTGAGATGGTAATACAAATATCAATGCTGAAATATCAAATTAATCACAAGTCCAAAATATCTGGTAAAATACTGAAAACCAAACCGTCTAACAGAAATAACTAACATGACTGATAAAGATAGACTAACTATCTAGAGAACTATCTGATTGTCTAAAAGCGTCTAAACTGATTGAGGAGTTGATGGGATAGGCCCCCAACTAACTCTAACTGACTGAACATAGCAGAATACTGAAGTAAGTGAATAAAATATAATACCGGGCTATATAATTACGATCGATAAACTGAGCCTCTGACCCTATGATATAAGACATCATTGTCATAGGGAAAAGAAGATTATGCGGTCAATACTTTGAATTTACTGTTATATGAGATGAGGATTGGTTGAAAAGAATGGGGTACTATGCATGTGAAATAAGAACTAACTGAACAATCATGAAATAACTGAGCATGAATGCATGGAAAGTGTAATATCTGAGGATGTAAGACCAAGTACAAATATATTTTTGAAATAATATGTAAACTAAAAGACTGATATCTCATAACTGAATAACCGAGAATCTATACACATGATCAAGCGGATCTGAACTGAATATACATTGAATATTGTACTGAGATTGTGGGAGGTTCCATGTAACTGGCATGCCTCAATTTGAGCTAATCGGGGTCAAACCTTTAACCCCAGTTGGAAGGGTGTCAATACCGTGCCATGGGTACTAACACTGGCTATGTAGATCCACTAATCATGAGTCCCAAGGGACTAGGAAGTCAGTCCTAAACTGGCGGGTGACCACTAAGAGAATGTCAGTCCTAAACTAGCGGGTGACTTCTCATAATCATATATTGTCTACGTAGTTCTGGAACTTAGGGACTTCTACTAAGGACCCAGTCCTAATTGGTGGGTGAGACCCCATACCTAGGTTCACTCGGTGCTAAATACTACTCCCTACTAAACTAACACTGGTACTGAACTAAACTAAACTCAATTGAATATTATTACATAACTGATAGTGCTCATCATGAATATAAATATTTGAGTATATTGATAAGATTCATGGATTAACTGTTTGAGTACTTGAAGAGCTGAATTCATGTAAAACACATAGGTATCGAGTGTTCATAACCTACAAAAACTGAATGGAAATAACAATAATGTCATATAAAATCTTTAAAACCATAGTAGGAGATCATTGTTCAAAATTCAAAACTTAAACATTTCATCAAACACATAAGAGTCATGAACTTAAACATGGCACTTTGTAAAGCATGAGGGAACAACATGATTACAAGACTAAAATCATAAATTAGGGATTTAATATGAAGATTTGAACATTCAAAACGTGTAATGGCTCATTCCAATTGAAAGAACTTATAAACATAACTTTAAATTGAATTAACAAAAGATTCATAGAGTGTAACGCCCCGTATTTCCCTAGCATAATCTAAGTCTCAATACATGAGTATTCATATATAAAATTTTCTAAACACTCATTATTTTTCAGTTTAGAGCCTGCTATAGTGTAGGAAATTCAATTAGCTTTCCAACGATATAAAATTCTCCCAAATCTTATAACCGGATAAGAAGTTATGGAAATTTTATGTTTCAGTCGTTAAACACCATCATTTTGACCCTTAGTGCATCGCGTAGGCAGACCAAATATTAATTGTCAATTACCAGTGTTATTTCGTGATCATGGTGCATTGCAGAGCAGTCTAATTTCCCGTTTTTCAATTTCTAGTGGGCCTCTATGATGTTGGCGAGTCGCGGAGGTTACCAAAAAGGAATCCAAAGGCTTACCGCGATAGTGGCGCATCACGGCATTTGTCCAGGTCCCAATTGTCCTTTTCTAGTGGCATAACGCGATAGTGGCGCATCACGCCAAGGCCAAAAGTCAAGACAATCAGTTCCCATCTTCCATTTTTAAACTCATTTAGCGATATTTGGGTCTTTTACCCACGGACCTACCCCTAAACATCCTAAGTAGTCACCATTATTCAATTTTCTCTCAAATTAAAGATCCTTTTTTTCAAGAACAAGAAACCCTAACTCTCAAATTCAAGACCAATCCTCACGAATTCACCAAGAACTTAAAGAAATTCATCAGTTAAGGTATGTTAGATGTTCATCCATGGATCCCTTTCATCCATGGAGCCCAAGTAACCTATTTTAATCACCAATTTATAATCTTTCAAGTTATTATATTTTAAATTATGATTTCATCCATGAGTTTCCATGCACTATTGATTTTATACAATGCTACCATGAAATTATCGTTACTATTCAATTCTCCATGTGTTAATATTATTATTTATTGAATTAAACCATGATTTAGTACTATTATGTTGAATTCATGCTATTTTTGTAAGTTCCATGGAATTCCCTTGATTGTTTTAAACCATGAACTACAAGTGTTTGATAAAATGCTTACAAGAGTGATTTATTTAATAAAAGCCTCCATGTTTTGATCTTCATGCTTTAGTGTCATGTTACTATTATCGTTTGAATACTCGAAATCCATAGGTGTTTACTTAGTCTATTATCAGTACATTATAGAATAGTTTTCAGAACATACTATGAGCATTATCAGAACAATCAGTTGCTAGTCAAATAAACTTAGAATAGTCTATTACTTCAGAGTCTTTCAGTTGGGAATAGGATTTAGCACCAAGTGAGTATAGGGGTAGAGGATTCCCCATTATATAGGAAGAGTCATTAGTAGCATTCCCTATACTCTAGAACTACGTAGCCAGCATAGGGTATGAGAAGTCACCCACCATATTAGGTTTGACTATCTCCCAGGGTTCACCCGTCAGTTCAGGCTTGACACCCTTAGTCCTTTGGAGATTATATCAGTTTAGTGGATCCACACAGCCATTATTAGTACCCGTGGCACAATATTAACACCCTTCAAACTGGGGTTATAGGTTGGACCCTGATTAGCTCAAATTGGGAAATGTCGATTAGATGATACCTTACATAGTCTTAGATATGGTCTCAGTTATAGTCTAAGCTCAGTTATTTAGTCTTAGTGTTGTTTGACCAAAGCCTAGAGATTTTAGTTATTTCAGTATTTCATCTTACAGATTTTACTCGGTTCATTTTATATGCTTGGTCATGCATCCTCTGTATTTACAAATTTTTATGCATTTTTAGTAACTACAGAATCCATGCTCTTTATTTAGTACTCCATGCTTTACATGCATATCTAGTTAATTATTAGTTCAGTTCATGAAACCATGCATATCAACCTACCTCATTTATCATACCAGTACATTCAAAGTACTGATCGCATACCTTTTTTTTACGTTATGATGTATTATATCATAGGTTCTGACGCTTAGTTTCCAGCTCACGATTAGACTTATCAGATCCTCAGCAGTAGCAGTGGTGAGTCCTCATACTTCAAGGGCAGGCTTACTTTATTTCATATCTCATTTAGTAGTTAGTTGGAGTTAGTTAGGTCCTGTCACATCAACTCATATTTAGTCAATCAGTTTTATAGGCTTTTCAAACATTAGAGTTAGTTATTCAGTATTTCAATATTATAGTTAGTTATCCAGTTTATCATTATTTTATCAGATTCAGTCAGTTGTTTCTATAGACACATATTTCAGTTTTAAATTTAGTTATTAAAACCTTATGGTATGTCAGTATTCTTTCACATGTATGATCACGTTATCCAGTGCTCACAGAAGGAACCAGCTCATGGGTTAGCATGTGGTCCCTAGGGACTGTAAGCACCGTGTGATGACTAGGGGGTAGTCCATAGTCGTTACAAACTTGGTATCAGAGCCTAAGGTTTTAAAGTATCCTAGAAAGTCTGAAAGTTGCATCGAGTAGTGTCTTGTGCATGGGTATGTAGCACGCCACACTTATGGAAAAGAGGCTACAAGGCGTTTGGGAAAAAGTTTCCCTTCTTTTAGTATTTATGTCATGCAAGTGAGTATGAGCTCAAGTTAAACTCTCTGTCTAATCTGTTTCTTCCTCCTATTTACAGAATATGCCTCACAAGAATAACGAAAGAAGAACAGGAAATCAGCCAACCCCTCAACCCATCCAGGTAGATCCTCTGGACAAGCACGTCTCTCACGCAAAATTTAAGGTTGTGTTCACTACTCTATCCAATTTTGTAGCAGCACAAAATGAATGGCCAGCTATTGTTCTGGCTAACCCAACAGCTAATACTACTACGACTAGAATTTGGGATTTCACCCATATAAATCCTCCTTCCTTCATAGGATCCAAGTTTGAAGAGGATCCACAAAAAATCTTAGATATAGTGCAAAAGGTAACAGATGCTATGGAGGTGACATCTAGTCAAAGTGCTGAGTTGGCTGCATATTAGTTGTAGGATGTAGCCCATACTTGGTTTAAGTAGTAGAAGGTAGATAGGGGTGTTGAGGCAGGGCATCATGAGAATGAGGGACTATTCCCTCAAATTTACTCAGTTAGCTAGGTATGCTCCTCATGTGGTAGCTAATAACAGGTCCAAGATAAGTAAGTTTGTGTCTGGCATATCTAATAGTGTAGTCAAGGAGTGCAGGACCGCAATGCTTATTAGTGAGATGGACTTCTCTAGGCTGGTGGTCCATGCTCAACAGATAGAGGAGAAAAATATTAAGGAGAGGGAAAGAGAAAACAAAGTCAGAAAGTGGTAACTATCCTCAGTTTCATCAAAGGCCTACAACCCCATCACCCTTTTCAGCCAGTGCCCAGTACCTAAATTTAGAAACAACAATAGGGATAAGGCACTAGGATCTAAGTCCCAGGTCAGTTTTAGAAATGCTCGTATAAATCCTCTATGTCAGAAATATGGCAGTCACCATCATGGAGAGTGTAGAGCGGGTAGTGATGTGTGCTTAAAGTATGGCAAGCTAGGCCATCGAATTCAGGAGTGTCGGGTAGTTTCTTAGAAGGGTAGGGATGTGCGCCAACAGGGCCAGTCCCATCAGTTTTCAATTCCATCTGGTCGCCCAACTCAGCAGGGTGCCGTTTCCAGTGCTACCAGTGGTTAGCGTCCAAACAAATTGTATGGTCTTCAGTCCTGCCAAGATCAAGAAAATTCTCCTGACATAGTTACTAGAACATTGCAGGTCTTTCACTTACATGTTTATGATTTACTAGACCCTGGAGTTTCTCGTTCTCTTGTAACTCCATATATAGTCGTTAACTTTGGAGTCAGTCCTGAAACTCTACCAGAGCCCTTTTCAGTGTCTACCCCAGTAGACATTTCCATTGTAGTCAGACAGGTATACAAAAACTGTCCGGTCACAATATCTCAGAAAGTTACCTCAGTTGATCTCGTGGAGTTAGAGATGACAGATTTTGACGTTATTCTCGGCATAGATTGGCTCCACTCATGCTACAGTTGATTGTAGAAATAGAATAGTTCATTTTTAGTTCCTAAATAAACCAGTCCTTGAATGGAGAGGTAGTACCACAGCTCTTAAGGGTCAGTTGATTTTGTACCTTAGAGCGAGAAAGATGTTATCAAAGGGGTGTATTTGCCATCTTGTGTGAGTTAAAGACTCTAACTCAGAAACTCCAACTCTTGAGTCAGTTCCAGTAGTAAATGAATTCTTAAATGTATTTCCTGAAGATCTTCTCAGAGTTCCTCCTGAAAGGGAAATCGACTTCAAAATAGATCTTCTTCCAAATACTCAACCCATATCTATTCCACCATACATAATGGCTCCAACAGAACTCAAGGATTTAAAAGAACAGTTAAAGGATCTCCTAGACAAGGGATTCATCAGACCTAATATCTCTCCGTGGGGCGCACCAGTTCTATTCATGCGTAAGAAATATGGTTCTCTCAGAATGTGCATAGACTACCGTCAGTTGAACAAAGTCACAGTCAAGAATAAATATCTACTTCCTAGAATCAATGACTTGTTTGATCAACTTTAGGGTGCCAACTATTTTTCAAAGATAGACCTCAGATCAGGCTATCATCAACTCAGGGTCAGGGAATGTGACATTCCAAAAAAAGTTTTTCGAACCTGGTATGGTCACTTTGAATTTCTAGTCATGTCCTTTGGTCTTACAAATTCCCCAGTAGCCTTCATGGACATGATAAACTGAGTGTTTAAGAAGTACTTGGACATGTTCTTCATAGTTTTCAGTAATGACATTCTTGTTTACTCTCATAGCGAATGCAGACCACCATAGAATAGTACTTCAGACTCTTAGAGCTCATCAGTTGTTCGCTAAATTCAGTAAGTGTGAATTTTGGCTAAGATAAATAGATTTTCTTGGACATATTATTTCCAGTGATGGCATTAGTATTGATCCTCAAGAGACTGAAGTGTTGAGAAACTGTCCTAAACCCATCTCTCTATAAGATATCAGAAGTTTCTTGGGTTTAGCTGGCTATTACCATTAATTTGTTAAAGGGTTTTCTTCTGTTTCATCCCTCATGTCCAAATTGACTCAGAAGAAAGTTAAGTTTTAGTAGTCAGATTAATGCAAGAAGAGTTTTTAGGAGTTGAAGACTCAACTCACCTCAGACCCAGTCTTAACTCTACCGGATGGTTCAGATGGGTTTGTTGGGTACTGTGATGCATCCAGGGTAGGTTTAGGTTGTGTCATCATACAGAGAGGTAAGGTCATAACCTACGCCTCCAGAAAACTTAAACCCTATAAGAAGAATTACCCTACTCATGAACTGGATTTAGCAGCTGTAGTATTTACCTTAAAGATTTGGAGGCATTACTTGTATGGGGTGCATGTTTATGTGTTCACAGATCACAAAAGCCTTTAGTATGTGTTATCTCAGAAAGATTTGAATCAGCATCAAAGAAGGTGGTTGGAGTTATTGAAGGATTATGACATGAGTGTTCTGTATAATCCAGGCAAGGCCAATGTAGTGGTTGATGCTCTCAAAAGATTGTCCATGGATAGTGTAGCTCATGTTGAGGATGATAAGAAGAAGTTAGCTCAGGAAGTTCATCAGCTTGCCCAATATACTGGCTGCTTAGTCGACTCAGTAGAGGGTGGTGTGTGGGTGCAGAGTAGCACTGAATCATCTCTAGTTTCCAAGGTGAAGGAAAAGCAGGATAGAGATCCCAGCTTAGTTAAGTTAAAAGAATCAAGGACCAGAAAGTGGAGGTTTTCTCCCAAAGGGGAGATGGTGTTTTGCGTTATCAGGGTAGATTGTGTGTGCCTGGTGTAGATGATTTGAGGCAATGAATTCTTGTAGAAGTGCATGGTACACGTTACTCTATTCATCCAGGGGCCACTTAGATGTACCGTGATTTGTAAGAGATCTATTATGGAGTAGGATAAAGAGAGATAATAAAGAGTTTGTAGCTAAGTGCTCTACATGCCAGCAAGTCAAGATTGAGCATCAGAAACCTAGTGGGTCCGTGCAGGAGTTCAGTATTCCCACTTGGAAGTGGGAGAAAGTGAACATTGATTTTATGATAGGTTTGCCACATACCTATAATCAACATAATTCTATTTGGGTTATCATAGACAGATTGACTAAGTCAACTCATTTCTTACTAGTCCATACCTCTTATTCAGCCGAGGACTATGCCAAACTCTATCTCAAAGAGTTGCTCAGGTTGCACGGTGTTCTCTTATCTATCATCTCTAATAGAGGTACCTAGTTTACCTCTCATTTCTAGAAAGCATTCCAAAAGGGTCTTGTTACCCAAGTCTATCTTAGTACCACTTTCCACCCTCAGACAGACGGTCAAGCAAAAAGGACCATTCAGACTCTAGAAGATATGTAGAGAGCATGCGTTGTTGATTTCAAGGGTAGTTGGTATGACCATTTTTCTTTAATTGAATTTGCATACAATAACAACTATCATTCTAGTATCCGTTTAGCTCCGTTTGAGGCTCTCTATGGTAGGAGATGTAGATCTCTAATTGGTTGGTTTGAAGTAAGCGAGGCCACAGTAGTAGGGCCTGACTTGGTGTTTGATGCCTTAGAGAAGGTCCAGCTGATCAAACAAAGGCTTAGGGCTACCTAGAGCCGACAGAAATCCTATGCTGATATGAGGAGAAAGGATCTCGAGTTTAAGGTCGGTGATTTTGTGTACTTGACTATCTCTCCCATAAAAAAAGTGAAGATATTTGGCAAGAAAGGGAAACTCAGTCCCCAATATATCGGTCCTTTTAGAATTCTCAGTTGTTTCAGAAAGGTAGCCTACGATCTTGAGTTGTCTTCATATTTAGCCTCAGTACACCTAGTGTTCTATGTCTCATTGCTGAAAAAATGTATTGGTGATCTAGCGGTAGTTGTTCCTTTAGAAAGCGCAGAGATTCAGAACAGTCTTTCCTTTGAGGAAGTTCCAGTCGAAATTCTTAATCATCAAGATCGTACACTAAGGAACAAAGAAGTTTCACTAGTCAAAGTTCTTTGGCGGAATCAGTCCATTGAGGGAGCCACTTGGGAAGCAGAGGCAGATATGCGGACCATGTACCCTCATTTTTTTTTCTGCAAATCTAGATTCAGTAGAAGGTACTAATCTTTTTAAGATTTCTCCCTATCATGCTCAATTTCAGTTGGACATCATGTTCATGTTAGTCATGCATTTACAAATCAGTTCAATCATGTAATCCATGCATCAAATATGCATGTTCAGTGTGTAAGCTAAGTCCAACAGTTTTCCTCAGCTTAACTAGTTTCATTCGAGGATGAATGATACCAAGGGGATGATATTGTAACGCCCCGTATTTCTCAAGCATAATCTAAGTCCCATAACATGAGTATTCATATATAAAATTCTTGAAACACTCATTATTTTTCAGTTTAGAGCCTGTCATTGTGTAGGAAATTCAATTAGCTTTCCAACGATATAAAATTCGCCCAAATCCGATAACCGGATAAGAAGTTATGGCAATTATAAGTTTCAATCGTTAAACTCCATCATTTTGACCCTTAGCGCATCGCGTAGGCAGCCCAAATGACAATTGTAAATTTCCAGTGTGACTCCACGATCAAGGCATATTGCAGAGTAGGACAATTTCCTGTTTGTCAATTTCCAGTGGGCCTTTGTGATGTTGGCGCATCACAGAGATGGTCAAAATGGCATCCAAAGGCTTACCGCGATAGTGGCGCATCACAGCATTTGTCCAGGTCCCAATTGTACTTTTCTAGTGGCTTGGCGCAATAGTGGTGCGTCGTGCCAAGGCCAAAAATTGAGACGATCAGTTCCCATCTTCCATTTTTAAACTCGTTCAGGGGTATTTAGGTCTTTTTCCCACGGTCCTAATTAACCTAAAACACAAAATTTAACCCCTAAACACCCTAAGTAGTCACAATTATTCAATTTCCTCTCAAATTAAAGATCCCTCTTTTCAAGAACAAGAAACCCTAGTTCTTAAATTCAAGACCAATCCTCACAAATCACCAAGAACGTCAGGAAATTCGTCAGTTAAGGTATGTTAGATGTTCATCCATGTATCCCTTTCATCCATGGAGCCCAAGTAACCTATTTTAATCACCAAGTTATAATCTTTAAAGTTATTATGTTTTAAATTATGATTTCATCCATGAATCTCCTTGCACTATTGATTTTATACCATGTTACCATGAAATTATTGTTACTATTCAATTCTCCATGTGTTAATATTATTATTTATTGAATTAAACCATGATTTAGTACTAATATGTTGAATTCATGCTATTTTTGTAAGTTCCATGGCATGCCTTTGATTGTTTTAAACCATGAACTACAAGTGTTTGATAAAATGCCTACAAGAGTGATTTATTTAATAAAAGCCTTCATGTTTTGATCTTCAACCTTTAGTATCATTTTACTATTATCGTTTTGAGTTCTGGGGGTATTGAATACCCGAAATCCATAGTTGTTTACTTAGTCTAGTAGCAGTACATTACAGAATAGTCTTCAAAACATACTATGAGCATTATCAGAACAGTCAGTTGCCAGTCAGATAAACTCAGAACAGTCTAGTATTTCAGTGTCTTTCAGTTGGGAGTAGTATTTATCACTGAGCGAGTGTAGGGATGGAGACTTTCCCATCAGATAGGCAAAGTTGTTAGTACCAATCCCTATACTCCAGAACTACATAGCCAGCGTAGGATATGAGAAGTCACCTGTCAGATTAGGCTTGACTATCTCGTAGGGGTCACCCGTCAATGCAGGCTTGACACCCTTAGTCCTTCGGACATTATATCAGTTTAGTGGATCCACAAAGCCATCATTAGTACCCTTGGTACGGTATTAACACCCTTCAAACTGGGGTTACAGGTTGGACCCCGATTAGCTCAAATTAGGGAATATTGGTTAGATGATACCTCCCATATTCTCAGATATAGTCTCAATTATAATCCTAGCTTAGTTATTCAGTCTTAGAGTTGTTTGACCAAAGCATAGAGATTTCAGTTATTTCAGTATTTCAGTTTACAAATTTTACTCAGTTCATGTTATATGTTTGGTCATGCATCCCCAGTATTTACAGATTTTCATGCATTTTCAGTATCTACAGATTCCATGCTCTTTATTCAATACTCCATGCTTTACATGCATATTCAATTAATTATTAGTTCTGTTTATGAAACCATGTATATCAACCTACCTTATTTAGCATACCAGTACATTCAAAGTACTAATCGTATACCTTTTCTTTTGTGTTATGATGTATTATATCATAGGTTCTAACGCTCAGTTCCCGGCTCGCTATTAGACTTATCATATCCTCAACAGTAGCAGTGGTTAGTCCTCATACTTCGAGGACAGGTTTATTTTATTTCATGTCTCAATTAGTAGTTAATTGGAGTTAGTTGGGGCCTGTCCCATCAACTCATATTCAGTCAGTCAGTTTTAGAGGCATTTCAGACATTACAGTCAGCTATTCAGTATTTTGATATTACAGTTAGTTATCCAGTTTATTATTATTTTATCAGATTCAGCCAATTGTTTCTATAGACTCATAGTTCAGTTGTAAATTCAGTTATTAAAACCTTATGGCATGTCAGTATTTTTACGCATGTATGATTACATTATCCAGTGCTCACAGTAGGTAACAACTCATGGGTTATCTTGTGGTCCCTCGGGACTGTAAGCACCGTGTGACGACTAAGGGGTAGTCCCAGGTCGTTACATGAAGGTGGTTCAATTTGAACATTTAAAAACTTATAATTTAAACCAAAAAGGGTTTCCGGACTCCATGGGTGAAAGGAACCCATGGATGAACATCACACATACCTCACTAGATGAATTCCTTAATATTCTTGAGGTTTTCTTGAACTTGAATCTTGGATTCCTTGATTTTTGTGAAAGAGTTTGGGTTTGTTCTTAAGGAAAGAGAGGGCTTTTGCTTGAGAGGATTTATGAGAAAAGGGACAAATAATGCTACTTGGGGTCCCCAAATTCATGTTATAGACGAATTGGGTGAAGGAAAATGACACAAATACCCTTATTAAATGTCAAGAAATAAAAAGTTGGATGACACTACCTTGGCGAGTCATAACCCCTGCTTGGGTCAAGTGGCCACTGTACCGTGACTCCTTCTTGGATCGAGCAACCATCACGCCGCGACCCCTGCTTAGGTCGATCACCCACCGTGCCGCAAACCCCTGCCCACCGAGGCCACTATCGAGTCGCGGAGCTATCACGATACCCCACTATTTCGAACATCCAAACATGCCCCAAACATCATCTTAAAGTCATGAAACTCTCCCGATACATACTTTTGACCTCTCTAAACAAGAATCTACTTAAAAATCTACACTTTGAGGTCGAGAAGGCTAAACTAAAAATCCACAAAGATTAGAGGCCTTGAAAATGACTAAGTCCTCAACACTTGGTGAAGTTTCAAAGCTTTGGACCCCTTAAGCATGCACTAAGAGATAAAACGAGATAAAAGTATTATGGGGTATTACATATAGCTTTATTATCACAACTAGCTACCATATTATATTTCTCGATGATTGAAACTTCTAAAAGAAACATGTCATTGTTAGTCATTGAAACTTTAGCAATGATTTTTCTAGATTTTTATTTTTAATAGTGCCAACCCCATTGTTAAAAAAATTGAGTATCCACTAAGAATTAGTTGTCCAATGTAAGCAAATTATGAGATAGAATAGGAATAAACATCACATCTTCTAAAATCTTAGCATTACCTTGGATGGTCATAATGCTAATAGTACCTCTGCCTTTAACTTGAATCTTCTTGTTGTCTTCTATCCTTGTGTCTGATTTTTTGGACTCATTAAGCTCCTTGAACAATTATCTTGTTCCAGACCTATGGTTGGAACATCCATTGTCCAAAACCTAAACATCATTAGGAGTCTTTTTTTCACAATAAAGGGCCATAAACAACTTACTTTCAGCATTATTTTCCTCTGAAAAGCTTGCTTGGCTATTTTTATCCCTCTATTTTTGCCAGCAATAATCTTTTTTATGACCTAATTTTCTGCAGTAATTGCACAAAAAATTCTATTCTGCTTCTGTTTATTTTCTCCTCCTCTATATCCACTTCTTCCTTGTACTCTTTCATGACCTCTTCCTCAAAATCCATCTCTGACTCAGCCACGATTAGCAAAGTTTTCTAGCTTATTTTTTTTATGAGTGAACTCCTCTTTCACCTGAAATGCCTTCTCTTCATTTTTTTCATGTAGCCTTAGGAGCCTATCTTTATGAGTTTGCAAAGAACTCATTAGTTCATCAAAAGTATAATCATATATGTTATGAGATTCCTCAATCGCAACAAAAATATATTCAAACTTTGGAGTAAGACTCCTTAAAACTTTTTCTACAACAGTCTCTTCAGATATATCTTTACCATAATAATTCATTTGATTAACAAGAGAAGAAACTCTAGACAAATAAGTTTGAACATATTCATTACTTTTCATAGAAAGAGTTTAAAGTCACGACGGTAAGTTTGCAATTTTACTGTAAGCACCTTAGCTGAAACTTGATATTCCTTCTTCAAAATCCTCCATGCCTCCGCAGACGTAGTTGTTGTTACAATTCTTAAAATTATTATGTCATGGACTGATTCTTGAATCAAGAACAACTCTTTGGCATCGTTATTTTTTATCCATTTCAATTCGTCTGCCTCTTCATCAGCACCTACTTGATCCACAAAGCCTGCTTCCACCTTTTTCCAAGTTTCTTGTGATTTTTAAAGAGTTTTTTATTTTGATACTCCAAAACTCATACTTTTTACCAATAAAAATTGGCGTGAGAGGTTGCGAAACCTCACGATTCACTGCCATTTTTATTTTGATCTCACACTTTCTCTTTCATTTCACTCAAATACTCAATATATATAAGCCTCACGATTCACTCAATTTCAAAAGTAAACCAGGTGCTGATACCAAATTTATTGGAAATAAAAAGAAAATCTAAACAGAGCAAAAGAGAAGAAAAAACAACTGACTGTTTGTATTTTCTGATGCATAATGAAAGTAAAGAGACTTGACTATAAATAGGCTCACAATAGAACTGAAAAACACTAAAATTTAGATTCACGAACACACTAATTACTGATTGCCTACTAATCTGCAACACTATTTAAAAAATGCTAGAATAAAGGAAATTAGCTACCAACTTCCTGAAAACTTGGTTAAGCATTTTTTGAATCATTTCTCAACAAGGTGTTAAGGACATTTGACGTGTAAATCAGTGGAAATTCCGAAGTAATTTCCTCTTCTTCTTTCAATTCTTTCTACAGTGAAGGTGAAAGTTCCAATTCTTTGTTGTTATTTTACACAGCGATTATAAATCTTTGCTTCCACATATTATTTATTTCATATTCTACTTCGGTAGTTTAGCTTTCTCATCTTCCAACTAAAGTTAAGTGGATTTTGTGTTTTTTCTACTTCGGTTGTTTACCTTTCTCCTCTCCAACTAAAAGTATGTGAATTTTGTGTTTTTGTTGACTGATTTTGAATTTTCAAGTTGCTATTTGCTGGAATTTTTTTATTCCAACATCTAAATTGAAGAAAAGATTGGTGTATATAATCTTGCATCAACTTATTCATGCTTTTTCTTTTTCTTCTTATTTTAATTTTGCTCTGCTGAGGCTTTAATTGGTTTGGTCAATTTATATTTTGGGTCTCTGCTAGCATTTCAAAGATGGAGGAATATTTTACGTAGTAGAATGGAAGAAAATCTTTCAATCTTCATTTTCAAAAGTCATATAAATATCGAACTTTTAATTTATTTTGAACAAAGAAAAGTTAAATTTCATTATTTATAAAGAAAAAAAAGATTTATGTTACTCTGAGTACATCATGTTTCTAGGTTTGATGATGTTGTTCTTCACTAGCAATGGGTTTAGCTTGTAAATCTTTAAAGCTTCAATTATTTATCTTGTTTTTATTTTCATTTTTTGGGTGTTCGATTTGATGAACTCTTCCCAATTTTCTCTGTTACCCTGAGTTTTTCAAGAACATGTGACTCTTGATAAAAAAAGATTAAAACAGTAGAATAAGCCTCGAATAGCTTGTGCGAAGCTCGATTAATTATCTATAAATACACATATAGAGAGCTTGCATAATGTCATAAGCCACACTTATTTTAACAAAAATAAAGAAAATAGTAATCGTCCAAAG
Source organism: Capsicum pubescens (assembly GCA_030864215.1). Classification (NCBI taxonomy): domain Eukaryota; kingdom Viridiplantae; phylum Streptophyta; class Magnoliopsida; order Solanales; family Solanaceae; genus Capsicum; species Capsicum pubescens. The sequence continues at coordinate 270,424,672 of CM061542.1, forward strand.
TAGTTAACCTCCGTAGGGAAAATGGTGAAAGAAGAATTCATCAAATCAGCATCGAAAAAGATTTCAAAAAAATTCAACATCCTAATAAATGCTTAGGATCTGGATTATTTGAAGTAATTAAAAAACCTCATGTACTTACTTCTCTTTGCAACCCATTATTTTTTTAAGGAAAAAGACTCAAATATGTCACTGAAATATCAGAAATGACTCATTTATGCCATCCGTGAAAAGTTGGGCTCATTCATACCATCGCCGTTATAAAACTGGTCTATCCATGCCATTACTTTTTAACGGTGATTTTCAAAAAACTGCTTTTCCACGTGGCCTCTTATTAGAGGTCCACGTCATTTTTAAAAAAAAAAATATTTTTTTTTCTTTTTTAGTTTTGATCCATTAAGAAGAATTCACCCACACCCAACCTATCACCTTAACCCACTTTAATATTACTCTTAATTTTGACCCTAGATTTAAACATATATATAATCATTTAGTCTTCGAACATAAAATTTACACACTTGAATACTACGTTTAAAATAATATAGGTTAGAATAATTAATAATTTAAAATGGCAAATGAATAAATTGTGATTAAAAATTAATTTATTTTGACTCTCGAAATCCGAACATCATCACATAATTTAGGACAAAGAGAATACCACATAAATGAAGGACCACAACTTTTAATTAGGAAGAATACCTAAAAATCCCTTCTAAATTTGGATTATAAGTTTTATAATTAAATTATTGGTAGTCTTAATTATTTCGTGAATTTGGAAATTTGGTAGCCTTTATACTCTTTAACGTGGACGAGACGAAGAGCATAACTTTTTTATGCGTGAGTGAATTCCTTAATATACACATTAAAGATCCATTAATATACACATAAATAGTGTCTGCATGATTAGGTACCAAACAACACTACAAAATACATGGACTGAAAACACCCTACGTACCTGGATGGTGGTCTTTTATTTATTTTATATTTTTTAAAACTCTAACACGCCTAAAAATAAATTATGCTCTACGTCTTGTCCACGTTAAAGAGTATAAAGGCAACCAAATAGCCAAGTCCACGAAATAATTAAGACTACCAATAATTCAATTATACAACTTAGAATCCAAATTTAGAAGAAATTTTTAGGTATTCTTCCTAATTAAAAGTTGTGGTCCTTCATGTATGTGGTATTCTCTTCGTCCTAAATTATGTGATGATGTTCGGATTTCAAGAGTCAAAATAATTTTTTTTTAATCACAATTTATTCATTTGCCATTTTAAATTATTAATTATTCTAACCTATATTATTTTAAACGTAGTATTCAAATGTATAAATTTCATGTTCGAAGACTAAATGATTATATATATGTTTAAATCTAGGGTCAAAATTAAGAGTAATATTAAAGTGGGTTAAGGTGATAGGTTGGGTGTGGTGAATTCTTCTTAATGGATCAAAACTTAAAAAAAAAATAAAAAAATGACGTGGACCTCTAATAAGAGGCCACGTGGCAAAACAGTTTTTTTTGAAAACCACCGTTAAAAAGTAATGACATGGAAGAATCGATTTTATAACGGCGATGACATAAATGAGCCCAACTTTTAACGGATGACATAAATGAGCCATTTCTAATAGTTCAGTGGCATATTTGAGCCTTTTCCTTTTTTTAAATTCCCTTTTGGAACATATTTGATGATAAATTAAAGGGTCAATTGAATTTCTTGATTGCTATTTTCTAATGTGTTTTATGTATTTGAAGTTGTATACTGTTTTCCCTTGTTCAATTCCTGTTGTGCATAGTTTTCTGCTATTTAGGCATTGCCCCATCAGGTTATACAGTTTTTGGATCGGCCCAAGTTTAGTTCTTTATTTCTTTCTTTATTTAGATATAATAATTTGGCTTATTATGGTAATTTTGAGACATTAAATGAGTTGGGTAGTATAGGAAGTGTTTAATTTTATAGTTGTAGTTCCATCATGACACTACTCGAGCCAAGGCCCTGGCTGTGACGAGCATCCCAAACCATAAAGGCCCGAGCGCCCATCTCATCTGGCAATCATGCACACCATTCATATTTATATATATATATATATATATAAAGAAATGCGAAAGAAGAATATAATAAGACAAAAACATGGACAATCTCTTAATAACCTAAATAATACAAAGTTTGGTTCATAACATTCAAAACACATAATATTAGTTTGCAAAATCTCTATAGACACGAAAATAAACATCTGACTAGAAACTGGGACAAGCCCCCCAGTCGGACCATAAACCTTAATAAAATGACAGAATCTCATAAACCAAGCCTTCTGGAAGAGAGAAGGTTCACCAACTAAGAGTCTCAGATACCAAATCTACTGCTTAGCAGGACTCAGGGACTGTGCCTCAGATCCTAAAATATAGGGGGTAAATACAATTGTATTGGTACGCAGAGCAATCCAAAATAACATACTTTGATATAACATGAGTGAGAGAAATTATGAACATTTTACATACAATAAATGAAAATGCATGCGTATACTTAAAAAACTTTGAAACATTTCTTGAAACCACGACTTACTCTTTATCTTACTTCTGATTTAGATGGAACACCCCCACAATGTGTAATTCCATGGGCTATATGGAATCCATCCTTGACTTGGCGGCCAAGCCTCCAATCCAAGTTTGCCGCAAGGATTAGAGTATCAGTAAGGAGAGACATGCAAGATCACACTGCATAGTGCCATGATCCCCAATCAAATCAACATGTCATGGTAGTGTACAAGACCACAAAGCATGGCTCCTAACCACAGTCCCAAATTGAAACAACATAATCAAGGTACACAAGACCACACAACATGGTACCATAACCCCATGTCGACAAATCACGATTTCTAGCATTGACTCTTTCAAATCGTACTTTCTTCGGGTAACCATCTAACTCTCTTTAAGCTCATTTTTAACATTTTCTAATTATGCATCTTTCTGAATTCAAAATTTGAGTAAAATCTGTATTTTTAGTTTGTTCTGAATTTGCTATGGCATTCATCTGTTTAGCATTGTCATACCAAGACTTGCAAGTCGTATCTCTAAGCCATAAAATATTATGTTACATCCCTTTATTTTAAAATAATGTTCAGACCACGAAAATATTCAAATAGTACAAGAGAAATCATATTTCCAAAACATATGTCAAACTATGTGAAAATCCTCTTTTTCGACATTTGAACAAATGGTGTTCAATTTCTCAAAATAATCATTCAATTCTTTTGATTATCAAATTAAGCCTTCACAAACAATAAATATTCCTCTCTTCGATTCATAATAGACATAAAATTCATAAATGATAGTAAAACCCTTGATTCATGCTTTAAGATATGCAATCGAGTAATCCACGACTTGTCAATCAAGAAATAACACCATGAGAGAGAAATTAGTTATTCATGCTCTCAATTTATACTTTTCAAAACATCGAACGCATACATACATACATACATACATACATATACATATATATATATATATATATATATATATATATATATATATATATACATAATATTAAAAGTGTGAAGGCCCTTAGAAAAGTGATTTGAACTTTTTGCCCTTCATTAAAACACTTTACAATAGACAAAATCGTCTTTTCACCTTTTTCTTAAATTATTTTTTAATTATGTATATAATTTTGAATCCTAGAATATATAGGTTAGTCTTTTAAAATATGGTAATGGATTAGGACTTTAAAATATGGTAAGTTTTTTTCTTAAATTAGGACTCCTATTTATTTTGTAATTTATGTAGGTTTAATTTTCAACATATTTTTATATTAATATAATATATATTGTCCCATCCCACACTTGTATTTTATGTTTTCTTCAACCATTGAAATTGTCATCCTCCAGGTTATTATGTTATTCTCTTTCTCTCTTTTTGAGTTATTTTTTCTTTTCTATTGGTTGTCGTGGCTTAATACTTTTTCTTTAACTTGGGAGTAATTTTAAGTTTAACACATCATGCATTATCACATCTGTTTTGTTTGTGAATTTTGATTTCTAGGTTTGATATTCTCGTATGTTCGAATCTAACAACATAATTATTTTTCTCATATATATATATATATATATATATGTATATGTGTGTGTGTGTGTGTGCTTACAATAAAATATCTGTTTTGAACTTTTTGCACTTCATTAAAAACCTTCTAATCGATAAAATCGTTTAATTTTAAATAATCAAAAGTTACACGTGCGAGACACGTGTATCTAAACTAGTATATATATATATACACACACAAAAAAAAAAAAATCAAATTTAAGGGGGAAACCTCAAGACCAAAGCATTATCATCAAAGGGTTCACCATGCATGTGTTATTGTAAATTCAAACCCTTCGTAAACATAAGAATTATCAACATTCAAAATATTATTAAAAAAATTTCACCATGACCATATAGTTTAGGAAAACCTCACGTACCTTATGTTATTTAGTTGAAGAATAGAACCCTAGTCTTGACACTTTTCTCGGGAAATCTTGGATTGAAAGGCTTGAATTCTTGCCTTGAAGGAAACCCTAATTCTCCTTGTTCTTGAGAGTGTAGAGGATTATGAGTGCTGAGAAACTAATATTTTATCAATTAATAGGATTTAATGCGTGATTTAAGTCGTGGGGGTGGGGTTTGAGGTGAGAAAAATACCAAAATACCCCTAAAGAAACCAAAGAAAATTGCAGAAATCTTCAGTTAATGACCAAGGTTGACGGCTCGTCACCTAAGTCGTCACTTTAAGGCTTGAATTCCTCCCTTACTGTCCTAGGCTGACAACTAGAGCTTATGGGTCTTCACTTAGTTGACGGCTCATCAGCTTAGGCCTCGCCTAAGTGATGGCTTATCAGCGTATTCGTCACTTAGTTGACAGGCAAATTCTTCAAAGTAAAATGAACATAATTTTCTACTCCGATATTAGATTAAGGTGAAACCAATTGCGTTAGAAAGAGGACTCAAAGATATTTCTTTTGATATATATTAGGACCTATAACTCATTATATACAAGAAGTTATAGTCCACAGAAGTTGACCCAAGTTTAGACGTTAACTAAAATTTAATCGATAGAAAAGTTTTCAACTCGTCTTTGAGTTAAGGGACCTCTATGATATCAATTCATGCACAAATAGATTCCCACACTACCTAATTGGTTAACATACTTATAATTTCATAGGAGTCATTGGCTTTTGGGACCTTTACGCATATGAATGACGGTTTACATTCTAGCCCAAAAATGTGGGTTATTACATTATCTCCCCAATGGGATCATTCGTTCCCGAATGATGGGTAGGGACTTTTTGAAGCTCTAAAAGTGTAAGAAATAGAAAGTAATCTCACGTTCATCATTTTTTCATAACGAAATATTCAAACGTATCAAACTAGCTTCATGATAACCCTAGTGACACATGTAAGCACGTAGCGCGAGATAATAAGAATTGACATATGGATGACTTTGCACATGAGTTCTAGGGATCATAATCATCACAACATAGGGTATGCGTTTATTTAGTGATCATAGGCCTGATTTACATTTGTATTAATCATGAAATACGATTTCGCGGAAGATAAGTGTTGACACCCAATTTTGGCTCGCTTTTTTCCTTTAATCATTTTACCGGTGCTCCTCGGCCTTATAAATTCGTATTTTTTTATAAATTTTGAAAAGAATAAAAAAAGTATTTATTTTTCTATCATACGTTGAAATGCTTTAATTAAATATATATATCAAAAAAAAAAATTCAACATCAATATTTCAAAATAAATAAATAAATAAAAATATTCTTTTGATAAATGCATTCACTTTTTCCTAATATTGTTTTGACGATATATTGTGACTATATAAATATATTTTTTATAATATATACGTTTATTACGTGCATATGGGTATATTTTTATAGTCATATATAATCATTATGATATATTTTTATTATAATTTCATAGATGCATATTTTTTTAATTTTGTCCTTATTATATGTGTATTTTGTTAATGTTAAAAAAAAATTTAAACTACAAATTATTAAATTTGATGCGTATATTAAGTTATTTATATAATTATATACATCAGATGAAAAATAATTTTGGCGTAGCGGGGAGCATCGACAAAATTAATTTCAGTAGAAAAAGAATATTTATTTGGGCCAACCCAACTTTATTTATAAACTTCAGCCAAGAGGCTAAAAAAAAAAAATTGCCCAAAACCCAGTCCAATATGCATGCCCTCTTCATAAATCCACCACGCACAATATCGCCAATCAGGCGCTGCCACATAATAAAAATACTCAACTAGCACAAATTAATCCAATCCGTTGATTACTTTCTAATCCAAAATTCCAAAACTCTCAGTTATTTATATACATATAATATATATATATATATATTATATATATGTATATATATACATATAATATATATAATATTTTATTATTATTATTATTATTATTATTATTATTATTATTATTATCCGAATCATCCAATCAAAGATCGGGCAAATAAAAAATAGTCATTTTTAAATAACTCTTTCATATATCTATTCATACATATACACATTCTTTATATTATATTATTTTATTTTATTATTTACTAATATTTTTCTAGAGTGATTTTTAAGCCGTTCGATCAGAATTGTTCAACAAATCAGTACAATATATTTTCCTCACCCCTAAGAGTAAAAAATATGTGCCCCTCTCCTTTTCCAAAAGCAGATACACCTCCGATCTACTTTCTCAAAAAGAGGGGCAACAACAACGGTGCTACTTGAAAATCAGAAATTAACAGGCCCCAAAACAGTGCTTTTATCCGTTGAGTTCTGAAAAGTGATTCATAGAGAGCGTTTTTGATTCAAATTTCAAAAATATTTCCCCTTTCTTCTTCTTTTTTATTTTTAGATTTTAAATCCGGACTTTAAAGTTCGAATTTGTCCCTATAAATGGGGAGGGGCATGCTTATCTGAGGGCAGAGCTTTTGGGGAAAAGATTCACAGGTCTTGATCTCTCACAATACTGATTGATCATTCATGTTTTCATTACTGGTTAATATTCTTTTGTTTTCCTTGGTCCGAGTTCGAGTGTCGGAATTGAGTCGTGGCCGTAGGAAACTTAACGGAAAGCCTCAGTTTTGCTGCCCCATACATGATACAAATCTTTTCCTTTTACTTATTATCCGTTTCCCATCTCTTTATCCTCTTTCGATCTTTGAACATATGATGGTGATCTACCTGATATTATTGTAGACTTGTGGTTGTTTGTGGATTAAACTGTTTTGGTCATAAGTGGGTCTGTAGGTAAAGTCAGAGTGAGGTTGGATGTTGAATCTACATATGAATATTGGTCAAGTTTATTTTCGTCGATGTCCTTTGGGAATGGGTGGATGTGTGATTTCCGATTAGGTTAGTATTAAAATGTATTTGTCGGGGTCTCGAGCTCCTGTTGGCATTGTTTGTTCGTTTTCCAGTGAAATTAAGTCTAGGGCATAATTTGTTAATCTTGAGGCTTCTAATTATTTGTCCAAAAGTATAAAATAAGAAATTATTTGTAATTGATATATGGAGTAATTACTATTAGGGATAAACTCGTTAGGATTTATGTAAGTTTTTTGCAAGAATTTTCATGAGTTTGTTTATGGAAAAGAAGAAAAACAGGTCAATGAGTAATAGGACCACTCTGTTGTGAATATGGAAGTATGTGATCTGGCTTCAATGTTAAAAATTGTTAACACTTCCTTTTGCCTTTGTAAGGAAAGAAGTAAAATTCTGATTCTCTTTTTGTAATCTCATTCGACATTTGGACATAAAATGTGGAAACATGAAACAAGAAAGATAGCTTCTAGTTGTTTGGCGTTAAAAACAAAGAATTCGTATTCGTCGGTTGTTTGGTGTTAAAATTTCAGGTTATTTATGGCTAACCACTCACTTTGAGTAAGATTTGCGTAAGGTTTGAGACTTCAATCACTAGCTTTCCTGGTAACATCCTTAATGGCTATGTTTCAATCACAAAGTTAATATGGATATGCTCTTTCCCTTTCTCCGCACACCATTCCATTCTTGAATAAATAAAAATATTTCATCATCTTTTATTTGGAGTTTTGAAAGAAAAAAAAAATTTAGTTTGTTTGATCCCCTTGTGTGCTCACGCTACTAGTCGAAAATATATCTGTCTACTCCAATGGGCTGCTAGGAACATTTTAAGACGAACAACTTAAGCATTGCATAAATTTTGAGATGTTTGTCATCTATGCACTTTGTTTAGTTTCCGTTGCTCAGTGACATGGGTTAGCTTTGTTTTGTTTTATTCTCATACTTGATGATCCATTCTCATTATTTCATGGTATAGGTTAATCTTCCTATTTTAAGTCTTGTACATGGTCGTGGGTTGCAAACTTTTTATGTTTTGTGGATGTTAAAGTTGATTGGCTTTTACTTGGTTAGTTGAAAGAAAGGTAAGAAAATCTTTGGCTAACGAAATTCAAATGCCAACATAGAGAGAAGCTTCTATCAGGCTTTATTTTAACTTACTCCTATTGATATTGTTGGATTTTGGTAAATCTGAAAGTTGCTTTGTTTTGGGTTTACTGTGGTGTCGTTTTCTTTAAATTCCGAGTCAATTTCGATAGGATAATTTTATCCCGAGCATTGCCTAAAAAGTTTTGACTGAAGCTTAATTAAATGATTCCTAAATACATTCTGTTAATTCTCGAATCCTTGCTCGCTTCTTTTCTTTCTTTCATCGAGGAGTTGTTTCAAGTTATAAAAGAGAATTGGTATTTGGATGGTCAAATCTGGTCCGTGTGTAGTATATTTTAAACATTTGTAGTGGCTTCATTAGCACTAGGATAATGAAAATTAAAAAAAAAAAAGTCTTTCCCAAGTGAAACTGATTACGCCTCAAGTTGCAAAGTTTTAGAGATTTGGCTTTTCTTTTAATTGGGAATGTTTAATAATAGGTGTAGAATATGTTGGTTGTGATTCAATTCAAGTTTTCAGAAGCTTTGTTGGTTGCTATCCCATCTATTTCCTTGAGCCCTTTTAAATAAGTTTGTATGACTTCAATATGCATGCTAATTACGTTTAAGAAATATGAAGTCTATCGTAAATAGTTTAGTCTTATCCCGCTATAATTAGTTAATGGGCGTAGTCATGTGTTCGTATGATTGGTGAGTAGAGGTTTAAATTCAATATACAAATGTACATGTAATCTGCATTTTCTTTAATTATTATACTTGTTCGGCTATTAATCCTTATCTTTTTTTTTCATGTGAACTCGGGAGTTGGAAATTCCAACGAAACTCATTTTTTGACCCAAGTATCGTGTCAAACGCTACTAGGATCGCAGAACTTCGGAGTTGCGCAAATTAGAAGCCCAAACTCCTAAATAGAGTCTAGTATCTCTTATCTCCTTTAAATTTAATTTATACTTGTCATGTTGAGTTTTAGAATGATACTAACTTTTGTTATTGAATTCTTTTAAAAAACTTTTCTTAATTATTAAATTTATGTTATCTTATTATTTGTCGACCCTTTAGAAGTAGTTTTAACACTCTAACTTTCACAAATAACACGTGGCTATCACCAAGAATTTTTTATTTTTTTTACCATAATCGATTAACTCTTTGAAAACTTATTACCGATATCCTAAATAAGATTAGCAACCTTCACATTTTTTTAAATAAATAAAATTTTAGTTTTAACTTACTCGAGAAAGTTATCAAAATTTCAGATTTTTCTAAAAGAGGTCATTCATCAACTTAAACTTTTTTTACACAACACTATCGTTCAAGCTATTTTATGTTTTTATGTTCGTTCGGATTTTCGGATTCCCAAGAGACTAGAAAACACGAGGCATATACGTTCTTTCGCTACCACGTACAAGGTACATCGTATTGTTTTCACAACAACTATTTTACATCATATTTATTATTACCATTATTATTTACACTATAATATTTGTTACTATTTCAATTATTATTATTATTATTATTATTATTATTATTATTATTACTATTATTATTATTATCATTATTAATACTATTGTTATTACCATTATTGTTATTATTATCATTATATCAATTTTGTTACGCTTATGTATCATATTATCACATTTATCTTTTGGTTTATTTCTAATCTAAATCTATTTAAGTTTCACAAATTAAGTAAAATCTTTTTCGTACTTTCAAATATATCCCATATTCGTATTTTGTCTTAAATTATTTCATGCCTTAAAATATTTTTATAAATTTTATTTACATAATCAATTCTATACATGTAAAGATAATAAAATTTTCCCTTTATCATATCCGAATCATAAAAAATAAAAAGCTATTTTTCATATCTTAAAATATCCATGTAACATATACATATGCGATGATTGTATTATTTCCTTGTACATGGTAGCATCATGTGTGTTATACCTTAAGTTTTCTATCTTCTATATAAAATAACAAGTAGAAAATAATGATGAAAGTTTTCTTATCACAATTTTTGCAAATAAATAAAAGCAATGATTTTTTCTAAATTAAGCATAAGGAGTATCCTCGGATAGGCTCTGAGGGGTGCCTAACACCTTCCCCTCGAGTAATCAAAACCCTTACTCAGAATCTCTAAATATTTTCAGAAGACCAAAACAGAGTTTTCGACATAAAAAATAATTTTTTTCCTAATTTTTCTAAAATGTTAGGTGGCTGCTCTAAAAAATAAATTTTTAAATCCCAAGAGTCACGACACAGGACACCATATGCCGTGTGTTGTTTCGACCGGTTCAAAATAGGGCGCGACAATAAGAAATAGAAACATTCTCTACCATACAAGATACCATGAATAGGCCTAAAACTTAGAGACACTACTCAACTATGCCCCAAACAATAAATAGCACACTTCATCATTTCCAAATTACAATTCTCCCATAACACATCTAACCACAAGAATTTGTGTCCCACCGCATAATACCACAATGTTGAAGCCTAACTCGAAGGAAAGAGGTACTAATTTAAACTATGGGACCCAATACTCTACATCACATTAAGAAATCACCTCACCTCATCACTCTAATCCAACAAGCTCAAGTATTAATTCAAGGGATACTAACCACATGGCACACTGGTTTGTGTTTTCATCCGTCACAACATTCAAGACTATCATTACTACACCCTACTTCATGGATATCTTTACTAAGACCAGCAAATTCAATCATGCTCACAAAGATTCTCGCCATATATTTTCCTCTTAGCTGTTTCACAAAATAAAAGTTCATCTCCCTCTTTCCCACTCTCTTATAACCTTAGCTCAAGAAATTACATCAAGATTTTCACCTTCAAGAACATCTACTTTCCTACCTAAAAGATTACTACACTTCCACAACCACCACCCTACTAACACACGGAAGGTCATTGAGGGACTCGAGCATAAGCATCATGAATGGGAGAATGTAATACCCCGGAAAATTTTTTCGTTGAAATTTTGTGCGTAAACGTGTCGGGATCCTATTTTCGAGAATGATTTATAATTTTTCTGTGTGTCATTTCTTGGATTTCGGCCCACCATTTCGTAGAGAATTGAATAAGCTTTCCAACGATATATGGATCACCCAAAACGGACACCCGAGCGATGAGTTACGAACATTCCGATCGAACGGTGAATAGTGATGAACAGTAAAACGTGCAGGAAAAAGTACTGAGGTCAGGCGTATTTTTGGGTCAACTTCAAACGATCATAAATCCTTGTACATAATGATCTGGATGAGCTACTATATATCAACGGAAAGATCTGAGAGTCCTCTTTCTAATGAAATTGGTTTCATTCAATTTGGATAGTGAAGTAAAACGTTATGGTCTATCTACTTCAGCCTATCAAAATAGTCCCCCATGGACAGATTCGGATTTTATTTATTTCTTAGGGGCATTTTGGTCTTTCACCACTCTTTTAAACCTCTATAAATACCCCATTCAGCTGAGAACTTGTATTATTTTCCTCTCATTTCTCTTATATGTATTATATATATATATATATATATATATATATATATATATATATCAAGTTAGGGTTAGGGTTAGGGTTTTGAATTGGGGGAAATTAATTGGAGGCTTTGATTCAAGAATTCCTTCCGTCAATCTCTTCCGGCTACGGAGTCTAAGGTATGCAAGTGTTTATTTATGGATCCCTTCCGTCCATAAAGCCCAAGAATCCTATTTTTTAAAAAATATGAACTTGTGGTTTCTATGTGTTGATTGAATTTAATTTATGATAATATTGTATTGTGACTTCTAAATTGATAGCATGAATATTATTGTGGTGTGTGTGATTGGAATTTATGTTCTTATTGTGGATGAGATATTGGGACATAATTGTTATGAAATGGGGAAGTTGATGCATATGATGTGAATGAAATGTTGAGTATGTTGTTTATGAAATGGAGAGATTGTGTTGAGTGATTTGAAAATATATATAAGTTTGTGATTTTCATGCTTTGTGTAGAATTAAGTTGATGTTAATATTGTGGCATGGTTGAATAGAAATTATGTTCATGATGTGAATATGTGTTGTGACCTTCAAGTTAAGGACTTGAATATTGTTAGCACGTGTTGTGGATTTAATTCGATGTGCATGATGTAGAAGGGTGATTGGAGCATGTTTGTTTATGGATTGGAGGAATTGTGTTGAATTTATGAGATCATGCTAATTAGAGTAGCGAATTGTTGTGATGCCAAGATGAGTGATATTGAGGTAATTGTGTTTTTCATGTTATTGTCTAAAATTGGGGATGTTGTGTGGAAGGCTTATGATATGGTTGTAAGTGCGGACGAGGGATTTAGTTGGTGGAATTAAGATGAATGATGGTGTTGTAGCATATGTAATTATTCATACTGACATATGCTCTAAATGGTGCATACAAGGTAATTGTAGAAATGCCTAGTTGAAGAAGAATGGATCGTATAACCCCTTGTGATCGAAGTGATGAGTTCATACCATACTTGTATGCTACGTGTTTACTATGATGCTTAAGGGAAATGATAAGGCCATTAGACCATGCTAAGTGTGAAATGTCTAATTATGGGTCGAATTGCATATATCAAGATCTTAAAGGAAAGAACCTTGAGAAGTGAACCATGATGTGTTGAATGTATGTTATTTGTGTGTATCCCGATTGGATGAACTATGTTATGTTGTATTCTTCCTTAACCATATGCATCCTTGTTGAATGATCTATGATGTAATGGCATGAGATCCCAATACTTGTATATGAATATGATCTTCAAATAATTGGTGTGAGGTATTAATGAATGCATGGTACATGATGGCCTGTGGGCATGTGAGTATGCGTTGTTGTATACTACGTATTACTTATGTTATTTATTGTTGGGGGTACGTATGCCCGAAATAGTCTGTTGTTCTAGAGCTAAGTCAGTTCCGCGATAATCTTAGTCGTGCTAAGATCGATGAATTTTCGATGATTTGAGAACTTAAAATGAATTCCGTGAGAACTTAGTATGTGGAGTTTTGAACAAGAATATCTTTTCATTCTTGTGCCCAAAGAATTGATTTTATCATTAGAATTTCATGATTTTGTAAAGTGGGTAAATACCCAAGATGTTTTAATGACGAATTATGAGGTTATGAAAATATAAATTTTTTAAGCTTTGATGTACATGATTACTTTATTATTCCCAAGTTATGATTTGAATATTGAAATGAAAGAATGATCATTTGAGAATATTGATTTGCATCCGCAGAGTCGGGATGATTTATATTGATTTTAAGCTCGCAGAGACGAAATGCTTTTATTATTGATACCATGTTGATGTTGAGGAAAATTAAAATGTTTTGAGATAAAATGTGTTGAGTTAGGAATCCACAAATTGATATGATTTGATAAATGAGAAAGAGATTTGATTTGGTCTTTATGATAGACCCTTGTGATGTTGTGGTGGATTTTCTAACACGTTCTGAGCTAGTCGGGGAGTATTACTTAGCACCGAGAGGGAAATTTGGTATTTCCCCAAACCTGTGTGCCATTGTAGGGTTGTGATGATAATATTGTTGGCCAGAGAGCTGGATTGTGATTATTAAAGCTTTAAGGTTGTACTCTCTGGCAAGAGTACAACACTCCCTCCAATATGTGTGCTCTCCCTAGGAGGGCAAACGTTGGTATTCCACGCGGCTCACGTGGGGTTGTCGGTTATAGGAAACTTCCCTGTCCATACGAGTATGTTTCTTGAACTATCGAGTCGCTCCGAGTCTTGAGTTGATGAGTTTGGTTGCCTATGATGAGTCATGAGAATTTATGATGAATATTGATGATTTTATGATGATTTATGGGATTTTACTTATGTTTTCCTCTCTATAATATTATGAGAAGTATGGATAATGAAATTCAAGCCATGTGAGTCTTCATTTTCCGTACGCATGTTTTACGAAATCAAAGATATTATTCAAATTATTGCGTGCACCCCCACATATTCAGTTGCTTATGAGCAGTCATGGTGAGTTATGTAACTACTTCCCACGGTTTCTGTGTCAGTATAAATCTTCAAGAGTCAGGGGTGTGAGTGTATTCGATTGATCAGTATTGGTATCCTGTGATTCAGTAATGCAGTACCCCAGTACAGTAGTGAGTTCCGAGGAGAGTAAAGTGGTATCCAAGCTGTGGTATCTGGAGTCGTTATAATTGTTATAGTGGTTGTGAACTGTGCATTCATATATGTGTACTCGTTCGTTATTCTCATGATTATTCTGTTGATTAAATGTTCATGCATAAGCCCTTGCATTTAGCCTTCCCTGCTTGCATACTCAGTACATCTTAGTACTGACGCATTCGCGCTATGGTGTTCTTTTATTTTGGGGCACCATAGGTTCAGAGGAGTGAATCTTGGAGCATCTTAGAAGTCACTTGTATAGCAACAGTGAGTCCTCATCATCCGAGGATGTTGTTATTACAGTATTTGATTTTAGTAGACGGAGTTAGTTGGAGAATTGTCCCTTCAACTCCACAGTTCAGGTAGTGTAGAGGCTTTTCAGACAGATGTATTAGTGTGTGGTTTAAGGTATTGTATATTTCTAGATGTTTGAACCTTATGGAAAGTGTTAGCCAGTTTTCGCATGTATTTTATTATATTATGCAGTGAATAGGTACAGATATCAGAAAAAGGGTTAGCTTGTGGTCCTTCGGGATCATAAGCACCATGTGGCGTTCCAGTTCTCGGGAATCGGGGCGTTACAGAGAAACTTCAGGAACTACCTTAATTCATCATATTCCCCTTAGGTCAAAGTTTTGATCCTAGACTTGCGGACATATGCCTTCATCAAATCAATAACCACAACTATCAATACAATGGGGTATCACCATACACATAAACACTAAACTCTCCCTTTTTAACTATGCTCTACAGGCATCACTTTCCAAGAACGTTACTCATAATTTTTATCCTTTATCACCATCAACCTACCACTCATAGTCTTATGAGCATACCCATCCTCACTCCTTATACATAAATATTCACTCTTCACTACTTAATATTCTAACATTAGACCACTAATCACATAACCTACAATATAATAAAAAAATTTAAAACTATCCTAAAGGAATATACCGTCTATCCATATTCACTCAATTCAGCTCTAAAGAATATCACACAATGAAGAACTAGGTGCACAAAACACTTATACACATAAGACTTTATTTAACAACAAGCTACCTGGGGGTTCAACTTATTCTCCTTTACCCACGCTCTTATCCGCTTAATGACTCAACCACAACTCATTGTTATAACACTAATATCATGTATATACATATATATATATATATATATCATAATTATCCACTCCTTATTTCGCAAGTTGCCAACCTAGGTTATTCCAAATATTGCATCAAGCCCACTAATTCTATTCTACAAGACACATATTAACAATCTTAAGCTACTATTTCCACCACTACACTCACATCTTATTGTATAACAACACCAATTATGTGAAGTATGCCAAATACATACCCATCACGGGATAAAATCTATAACATACCCCTAAAAACATCTGGCGCGATCTTCACATCTTGGCGGTTAGATAAGGCATATAACCGATTGTGAGCACCACTGACAGCTGAAGTAGTACCCTTAGGAGGAGAAGTTGTAGATGCAGCTTGGGAATTAGCTCCCCCTGTATTCCCTCCAGCTGATAGATAGTCCCTCCGAAAATGGCTCACTTGGATGCAAGAATAAAACGTCTGCATCTTAGAATAACACTTTCCTGGATGATTCCTCTCACAATTTCTATAGCAAGGGTGTGACCTAAAAGGCTGAGCTACACTCCCCTGGTATTGGGTACCATAAGCTCCAGTCCTATCTCCTGATTGAATTTGCTGTAAACCCGAAGGCCTAGGCTAGGGCTGTGCAAATTTCGGTTCAAATCATTAACCCAAATCGATATTTTCTTTATCGGGTTAAACGTTTGGCTTTTTAACTTATCGGGTCGGGTGGCGGTTTCAGATTTTCCATTAACAGGTTATCGGTTTGGGTGGCGGTTTCACATTTTTCATTAAAGGATTATCAGTTCGGGTGGTGGTTCTCTTAAAATTTATAAAGGGACACCCCATAACTCGATAGTCTAATAGACAACCCATATATAATTTACATTTCCCAAGTCCATTACCCACCATCCAGCCAAATTAAATCCCATTTCCCAAGCCCATTAGCCCATCATCATTACTTACCCTAGAGGGAGAAAGGGATTCACATTTTATTTCTAATTTCATAATTCACTATGCGTCTCACTCTCTTTGTCTCTCAAGCCGATAATATTAGTAGACCCAAAGACGGCCAAAGATGATTTGCTGAAAACTCAAGAGATTCAAGGTTCAAGCTCAACATTTGCTGAAAACTCAAGAGATTAGAGACGACCAAGGAAGATTTGTTGCTCGACTGTTGTTGTTGCGCTCACAGGTAATAATTTTTGCTCTTCTTACTGCTCAATCTTACTTTAAAGACTTAAAGGCTAAAATTCTTCTGCTTCATCTTCAATTCTGTCCAATTTCTAACCTATAATATATGCTTATACAAAGTTTGGCTTGATCCACACAAGGGCAGCTTATATATTTGGACCTAAACCTAATCGAATAATAATTTATTAGTTAATTCATATCTAAGCAAAGGAGCCTTTTCCTCTGGATTCTAAAAAGTTGCTAGCATTGATGACATATAGCAACTTGAACAAGATAAGGTAAGAAAAGAATCTTGCATTTGATTTCTAGTATGGAATTTGCACACTGGTCACTGAATATATGGTTTTCGGTTTCTGAAATTTGCAAGTTTTCACACTGAATTTTTGTTTTTTGTCTTTCTGGTTTCTGAAATTTGTATAATGCATACTGTATTTTTGGTTTCTGGAATTCGTTGTTTTGTACATATGGTTTTTGGGTTCTAAAATTTGCATACAGTATTTATATTTTCTGGTTTCTGAAATTTGCATACTATTTTCTGGTTTCTGAAATTGCATATTGTATTTCTGGTTACTGGAATTTGCACAATGCATGTATGTATGTTGAAGGCAGTTTTGTACACTGCAAGTGTTTATTATTTGCGTTAGCCCTCTACACTTGTGCAGTCATTTATACAAACAAAATATAAATCCAACCTATCTGTTAGCTACTTCGTAATCTGTGTAATGACTCTCAATATACATCACTGTATATGCAGTCTATCCCTTAAATAACTTTTAATTATGATCCCTTCAAGTGTGATATCATTTCCTCCCACATGACTATACAGATACTGCAATCTTATTCTGAATTAATTCTCAGTGTTTTCTTTTGCTTCCTGAAAGGATTTATCCTAAATTTCCAAGTTGTAAACTGACTCTAATTAACTACATCATTGTTCTATAACATTTATAAAATGTGCACATTCAACAAAAAAATGACGAGTAGTTTAAAAATAGTAGCATTACACAAACAACATTTCTGATTATGGTTAAGTGAAAGACACATTTTTCTTGTATCCGTGGGGAAGTAAGTTGGTTATTCTTGTCATTGTTTTCCTTGAGGAAGCAATTGCATCTATTATATATAACCTAATATGTTCTGAGAAGGGATTATAGGAAAACACTTGAATTTTTAGCCGACAGGGAGATGTATGACTTAGTTTTTCATTGCATTGATTATTGACTAGAACTTTTACTGTCATTGTTGAGTTAATGTATAGCAATTATTGCTAGGTTTATTTATTTAATTTATCTTATATAGTTAAAGTTGTTTGGGGTATTTCTAATATCTTTGTTTCTCTATTAATTAGGTCTCACCATGTCTCAACATTGTGGTCCTAAAGTTCCATCACCTGTTTGGAATCACTATCCAAAATTTAAAGAAAATGATGATGGAGGGTGTAAATTAAGGTGTATTCATTATGGTAATGTTTATAATTACCATCCACGACATACCGGGACTTCCTTCTTGAGGGCTTATGTTGATCATTTGTTTGGAGAGGATGGAGTATCGTACTCTTACTATAAGACTTAAGTAGTAATTAGTATTATTACTATGTTTGAAATTTGAACTTCATTTTCAAATTGTGTGACTGTTACTTAAATTTTTCCTACTCTATTTGTGCTAGACCAGTAGACACTAGACAATTTTAAATTTGTGAATTATGACTTTAGTTTGAATGTTTTGTTACTTTGTATTGTATTTGTGTCTTTGTGCATGGAAAGAGCACTAAGCACTAAGGCCTAAGTAGTAGGAAGTGAGCTCTAAGCAGTAGCTTAGCACTAACCGCTAAGCAGTACTAGCTTTGTACTTTAAATTATATATGTTCAATGTTAACGATTAACCCGATAACCGAACCGATAACAATGAAAAACTAATAAATCGATAACCGATTGACAGATATCTTAATGGTTCTTTAACAGTTTAGTATATATACAAACCAATAATGAATAAGTAAAACCGATAATTTTCAAAACTGAACCGGCGGACATGCAACCCTAGCCTGGGCTCAGGTGCACTTGCTGACGACTGAGCATTTCTCCAAAACTTTTTTATAGACCATTTATCTCCCCAATTACCACCTTGGTGCTGATTGTTATTTTGATCTATGGACCTAGCTCTCTTATTTTCTCTTTCTTTTTGTCACAACCCAAACCTAGGCCCTGGCCGTGATGAGCAAACCGAACCATGAAGGCCCGGATGCCCATCTAATTTGTAATCATATACACCTTTCATATATAGAAAAAAATACGGAAATATAACTGAATAAGGGATCATGGTCATGCTCTGAAAACAGCATAATGTTAAAGACTGCAATTCGACAACATTAAAATAATATCCGACTCAGACTGTGAAATCTCTACTACATAAGAACAAAGTTGTTTGAAAACTGGGACAAGGCCCCCAGTAGACCAAAACCATAATAACGATAAATGACTGAATGAAATTAGGCCTTCTGAAATATGGAATGCTTACCAACTAAACTCTGCACTTCGGTCTAAAGAAATCTACTGCTTATTTGAACCCCTAGATTGTGCCTCAGAACCTGAGAGGTAGGGGGTCAATACAGTTGTACTGGTACGTAGAGAAAATCCAAAATAGTAATTGGTATTCAACATATATGAGAGCAGTTTAAAACAATTCATAAATATATAATAAGGCAAAATCATATGGGCATATTTAAAAGACTCTGTAAAATCATCAGAACTCTGTAACACTCTTTGTTTTACTTCTGCGCTAGGTGGTATACCCTACAATTCTGTAATTCCATGGGCTATATGGAATCTGCCCTTAAATCGGCAGCCAAGCCCCCAACCCAAGTTTGCTGCAAGGGTCGGAGTCTCTGAATCTCTACTACGCCATAGGAAAGTCGCCAGCGTACAAAAGTAACATACCCGTATCGGTGAAATACAGTTTTAGGCTATGAGTCGATTGACTCGTGCCCTCTTCGGGTAACCACTTAACCCTCTTTAAGCCCATTTTTAATTCTTTACAATATGCAAACTCTGAAATCAAGTTCTGAAGATTCTAATTCTGCTATGGCATATATTTACATACCATTGACTTGCAAGTCACATTCTCTGAGCCATTTATAGCAACTTATGTCTCTATTCTCAAATCATGGAATTCAGGACCACCATATCAACAGTTCTTTTCAAGAAACTCATTCTTTAAAACTCATGTAAAATCATGCAAGCAATTCTCTTTATCAACAATTCAATAAACAAAGGTGGTCATGTCAAAATTCTTAATTTCATGCAATTCTTTCTCTTTAACACAAACCATAGTTATATCAAGAAACACCCTCTCATCATCTCTACATCATGTTCAAATACTATGGCATTAAGAAAACTACTTTCAATCATAAAACATGTATTTCAACTCTTTTTCAATAAAAGCATAAACTTTAATTCAATACAAGAGAGGGAGTTCATAATTTGCACTCTCAAACAATCTTCAATCTCAATTTTCATACATATACATCTACATGTAAATCAATTTAGGGGAAAGGACCACAAGGACAAAGCAATAGTAACATTGAAATATTAGGAATACATAATTTAAAACATAGATTCCAAAACCTTTTAAAATTCATGCTTAATAATCTTAAAATCATGCTTTAGTGTTTTCAAGCCCATGTAGTTTTTAGGATAAACTCCACGTACCTTAGACTATAATAGTTGAAAGATGGAACCTAGATCTTGATAGATGGAACCTGAATCTTGACCCTTTTTCTTGGAGTCTTGAACTTAAGATCTTGATTCTTGATCTTGATGGAAAGGATTTAGGGTTCTAATTTGAGAGGAAAAATTGAATTATGGAGTGTATTCCGCTCTTGGGGCGTGAATCTTATGTTATGGAAAGACATTGGGTGAGGTAAAGGTCCAAATTTCCCTTAAAACGTGAAAAAAGAACCTGAAAATTAGGTACGTGCGACGGAGCGTGCGTCGCAACCTAATCGCGCACAACTATTGCCTCTCTCACAAAAATAGTTGTAATTTTTTTCTCGGGTATCGAATTTTGATGAAATTGGTATCATTGGAAAGCTACTTTGAAGACCTTTTATTTTATATATAGTAGGACCTCTAATTATATATATACAATAATTTATGGTCGATGTAATTTGACCCAAGTTTAAATATCCACTAAAACTTAATCGCTAGAAATGTTTTCAACTCGTCTTAGAGTTAGGGGATTTTTATGACCTCAATTCATATTCAAAGGTATTACCAAACTATAGGATTGATAAACACACATATACTAACAAGGAATTATCTAGTTTGGGTCTATACACATAGGAACAACGGTCTAGATTCTAGCCCGAAAGTACGGGGTGTTACACTTTTCCCCTTACATCAACCAACCTCTTCTTTTTCTCTTCTACCTACTGCATATGAACAAACAACCTGGAGAAATCTATATCTCTATTCAACATCGCTCCATTGCGTTCCAACACCAGATCATCCAAGAGACCGGATCCTCATGTGAGCTCTCATGTTACCCGCTTATTCTAGAGCATAAAGGGATAGCTAGATGAACTTCAGTGTATACTCTTTTACACTTTTCTTCCCTTGTTTTAGATTCACAAATTCTTCAGCCTTTGCTTCCCTCAACTCCTGGGGAAAGAAGTGATCTAGGAAGGCCTCTACAAACTCACCCCACACAGAAAGCTCAGTATCACTACCCTTCGAATCCTCTCATTCATTATACTACTGATTGGCCACATTCTTCAACTGATAGGCTTCCAACTCAACCCCTCAACCTCATTGGCATACATAACTTTTAAAATTTTCTCCAGTTCATCAATGAACCCTTAGGGGTCCGTCCTCCTCAACTTTTGTGCCGGTAAAGGTGGGCGAGTTTAGCCTCATGAATTGACCAACCCATGTAACCTCAGATGAACCAGACACAGAACCCACATCTTCAGACCGACGGGTCTAAGAGGCCACCATCTGAACAATCATATGGATGAACTTCCAGAACTCAACATTCGAAACTTTCCTTTGAGGAGGTTGGGGGTTGTTAACACCGGTATATGGATCCCTAGGTAGACTAGTTGGAACTGGAAGAACTCACAGAGTAGAAACAAACTCTGGGGTACGAGCTCTAGTATGGGTTCGCATCCCATGAGTAAGACGAAAATCCTCAGCTTGGGCATTCTGTTCGTTGGATCTACGGTGAGGCATGATAATTTTCTAAAATATAGGAAATCATTGATTAGAGGACATTCAGACTCTATGGCATGAACCAATTCATGAAAAGGAGAGAGACATTCCTAAATGCCTTGTAGCTTCCTATTTATAAGTGTGGCGTGCTACACACCCATAAATAGGACTCTGCCCGATGCGATTTTATAGAAACCCTGGGATCATGAATCGTGCTCTAATACCAAATTTGACATAACCTGAGCCAAGGCCCTGGCCATGACGAGCATCCCGAACCATAAAGGACCGAGCGCCCATCTCATCTGGAAATCATGCACACCATTTATATAATATAAGGAAATACAGAAGAAGAATATAATAAGAAGGAAATATGGTCAATCTCTTAATCAACTGAATAATACAAAGTTTGATTCATAATATTCAAAACACATAACATCAGTCTGCGAAATCTCTAAAGACACAAAAATCAACATTTGCCTAGAAACTGGGACAAGCCCCCAGTCGGACCATAAACCATAATAAAAGGACAGAATCTCGTAAACCAAGCCTTCCGAAAGAGAGAAGGCTCACCAAATGCGAGTCTCAAATACTAAATCTACTGCTTAGTGAGACCCCGAGACTGTGCCCCAGATCCTGAAATATAGAGGGTCAATATAATTGTACTGGTACGCAGAGAAATCCAAAATAACATACTTTGATATAACATAAGTGAGAGCAATTTATAAACATTTTACATGCAATATATAAAAATGCATGGTCATACTTAAAAGACTTTGAAATATTTCTTAAAACCATGACTTACTCTTTATCTTACTTTTGAGCTAGATGGTACACCCTACAATGTGTAATTCCATGGGCTATATGGAATTCTCCCTTGACTTAGTAGCCAAGCCTCCAATCCAAGTTTGCCACAAGGATTGGAGTATTAGTAAGAGGAGACACGCAAGACCACACAACATGGTTCCATGATCCCCAATCAAATCAACAATTCATGGTAGTGTACAAGACCACAAAGCATGGCTTCTAACTACAGTCCCAAATTGGAATGACATAATCAAGGTATATAAGACCACACAATATGGTACCATAACCCTGTGTCGGCAAATTTTTTATTTCTAGCATTGAGTCTTTCAAATCATACTTTCTTCGGGTAACCATCCAACTCTATTTAAGCCCATTTTTAAACTTTTCTAAACACGTATCTTTCTTAATTAAAAATCTGAGTAAGAACTATAGTTTTAGTCTATTCTGAATCTGCTATGGCATTCATCTGTTTGATATCATTATACCCAAACTTGCCAGTCGTATCTCTAATTCATAAAATATCATGTTACAGCCTTTTCATTCAAAAAAGAGTTTAGACCAACAAAATATTTAAATAGTACAAGAGAAATCATATTTCCAAAATATATGCCAAACTATGTAAAAATCCTCGTTTTCGACATTTCAACAAACACACTGATTCACATGAAATGACATGACTGTTTCGGAACAAACACACTCCTTGATGAAAAAACATGAATTTATAGAAAAGGTGCAACCTTTGAAGTGAACCATTGCCTCTTTTCAGAAGAGGCATGTTATGGTTATAAAAACCTGCTTTCTTCCACAAGTTTTGGTACAAAAATTTCAGAATACAAAATTACTTCTTGTCTTCCAAATTACTCTGTGTGATCAATGAAGTATAATGGAATTTGGGAGTGATTATATAGATATTGGGTATGAACTTGGTCTTGTGACTGAGGGTAACGATGGCGTGGTCTTATTGGGCATGCCCATTTTCTAACTACAATAGCAGTTGCATCTTCCCCATTCTTCTTCCCTCCGATTTCCCTTAATTGATTGCAATATTGTCCCAAATGTTTCATGGATTCCTCATGTTCATCTTGCTCCTCAAATTTTGACATCTCAAGGATTGGATGAAGGTTAACATTTGAAGACATGCCCCAGTCTTTGTATGAAACATCATATTTACCCGCAGGTCCCAGAAAAATTTTCATAGCATTTTATGCACTTTTCATTTTACCAACCATTTTCTCTGGCTCTTATGGAATGCTAGACTTCTTAATAAGAAATTTAGGAGGTCCAATACATTGATGTAGGATCCTGAATATAGCAATGATCATCAAGAGTATTGAACATGGGTCCACTAGCAGATTGGTTCAGCACAACCATTGGATTGATAGCCAAAGTGGAAGCATCAGTAGAGGATTGAGCAACAAAATCACATATGACATGTGGTGTTGTGAATTGTAGTAGGCTTACGCGGAGGATCTAGAGAAATAGTGATGAAAGTATTGGGATGTAGTTGACGTAGAATAAATTTTGAGACATGTTGTGGTGAATCAACAATAGTAGGAAACTGACTTTTTTGGTAGAAAACTTAAGGTATTTGTATGATCAATAGTGGAAAATGGAGAAGGAGGCAACCTACTAGCCCAAGCTCAGTGCATTTCTATCATTTGTTGCCTTAGTCTCAAAATCTCTTGTTTAAAACTCTCATTTTCCTGACTCTTTGTCTGATCCTTGATGTCACTCTCTATATCCTTGTTGGACATGACTAACTCTCTCTTAGACTTGGTGTGATGTGGAGGACCAGCCAGAATGCCACAAACCAACCACCTTAAACTAACTGAACAAGAGATAACAAATGTGTTAGAGTTCAATATCTTTTTTTTTTAAATCTCTTTTTATCTTGAATAGATCACCGAACCCTAGAAGGAAACCTATGTATCTCACTTTCGAGAGAGGAAAATCAGGTGTGTGTAATTCATGAAGTTTTGGCACAACATGTCTGATCAAACTCTTTTTTTTTTCTTCTTTTTCTTTGAAACTTTGAGAATAAAAGAAAAAATAAATTGTCAAAAGAATTGACGAAAATCTTTTTTGAACTTTTCAATTTTAAACACCTTATACAAAATGAAACCTATGATTACCAAAGAAAAATCTTTTTGGATTATCAATTTTGAATTTCATATGAAAATGAAACTTGAAACTATTAAAGGAAAATCTTTTTTTTTAGTTTTAGTTTGAAGATGTATATGAAACACCTACTCTATACGAAGAATGAAGAAATTTTTTTTGAGATTTTTTAAAAAATATCACCGAACCCACGAAAGGCTGCCTACGTATCTCACTCCCAAAAGAGGGAAATCAAGTGTGCGTAGTTCATCCAGATTTGACAATTACAGATTAAATAACAAACTAAACTTTGACTTAGTGACATGAACAAAGACAGACGATGAAAAGCGTCAATAATGTTACAAAATAAAGACAAAATATCAATATCAAACTTAAAGAAATGAGAATTTTAGTAGTACATTTGTTACTACTTTGATGTGTACATAAAATGTACAAATGGGGGCTATTTATAGACAACAAACTTAGTTTCTAAGTTTGCCAACTATGTATTCAAATTCAAATTGAACAAGGAATGTTTTAGTCTCCAAATCCAACTTGACAACTAACTATTATCTCTAATATTTCATACATATACATGTCACATGATATCCATATTACGTAACACTCCTCTTTGGATGTCCATTAACAGATAATGTGTCTCATTAAAACCTTACTAGGAAAACCCAAGGGGGGAAATCCTAGTGAAGAAAAAAGAGTACACACATCTTGTAATACGCCATTAGTGTTGCCTCATTAAAAACCTTACCTGAAAAAGCTGATTGGGAGAAAACCTTGATTAAGGAAAAAAGAGTACAACGCGAATTTTACTCCCCCTGATAAAAACTTCATTTTAATGACTTGAATCTTCGCATCCTAATCTTGTGCACCATCTTCTTGAAATTTGCATATTGATAGAGACTTGGTGAATAAATCGACAATATTATCACTTGAACGAATCTATTGCACTTTTGATATCACCATTCTTCTGGAGCTCATGTATGTAGAAATGTTTTGGAGAAATATGCTTCGCTCTATCTCTTTATGAATCCTCCCTTTAATTGCGCTATACATGTTGCATTATCTTCATATATAAAATCGTAGGCACTTTATCACATTTCAGACCACATTTTTCTCGGATTAGATGTATCATGGATTTTAACCACACACATTCTCGGCTTGTTTTATGAATAACCATTATCTCATCATGAATTAATGAAGTGACAGATGTTGTATAATTTATCGAACGCCATGATGTAGATGTATCTTCATATATAAGTAAATAGCCCATCTGAGATTGAATTTCATATTGATCAAATAAATACATTTTCAACGTATGTTTATCAATGAAAAAATATTTTATTTGTCAAACACTCCAAGTATACATCCAGTAGTACGCGTTGTTAGCTGCCTCATTGAAAAACTTGCCAGGAAAATCCTGTGGGATAAAACCTCAGCTAAGGAAAAAAGAGTACAGCGCGCATATTATACTCGCATTGTTTAAAACACCACTTTATTCTTATAAATGATGATCCACAATTCATAAGTTCACCAACTGCACTAAAACGTAGTACTTACTAATCATTTTCATGAGATCAAAATTATTCTATTTTCAAGTTAAGCGGTCTTTATAATCATGGGGTATTCAATAGAATCGCTTTATAACATTTTAAATCCTTCAAGGATTTTCATATAACTTTTGTCATCTAGATAGACATGACAATAATTTGTTATATGTATTCAATCTTTTCAATATTTTCAAACTAAAACAAACTTCATTTCATCCACCACAGGAGAACAAATCTCCTACAATAATGCCAGGAACTTTGTGAAATCTTTATGCCCCAAGTCACAAGTCATACTTTATATCTTACGAATTTTACTTTCGCATAGTAAATCATTTGTACCCCAGTGGCATTATACCTCTAGTCTTTGGATTATGATCCCAAATATTCACGTTTTAAGTGAAACAAATTACTTGAATTACATACTTTTATTTGGTCAATAATTTATCTGTCCATACTGTTTGACAGATTTGTATCCAAGATCCTCGATACTAATATAATATTGAGCGCTATATTATATCAAAGATATCATCGATGATTGTTTGATATTGGTTCCAATAAGACATAACTTAATGAAGATCTCTTCATATTCATTACAATTCATGTACCTGAACCTTTGCCAAGGTTTTATGAAGTGTTATGTTTGTGCTCTTTCAAAGCAATTGTTTCATTATCATGACCATCTTGATTATTTGCTCATTTCCTTCTTCAAGAAATTTTTCATTTGGAATTGATTGGTCCATCATGCTTCAGGTGTGTCATAGACTCTGTCCTTTTATGAACTTTTCATTGGAGCATTTTGCAGTTGAATTATCATATAGAGTTAGCATACATATCTGACAATTAGTTTACAACATTTTGCAAATGAATTATCTCTCAAACTTCAAGTTCACATTTATATTTTTTTATGAGGATCTAGATAATTCATTTCATGAATAATTATCAACTGTTAATCAACTCTCCCCCTAATGTTAGAAATCTAACATTTATCCCCAACTTTATCTTGGGATTCATATTTGTGAATTGTGATGAAGCAATTGCATCATATGCCGCACACCAATTCTTTCTAATTTGAATGAAAATTATTTGGTTCTTGACCTTGAACCAATAGTGGGAGCCTTGTTGACTTGATGCATATAAATGCTGTTATATTTTAAATGGCACATCTTATACCAAATTTTTTTTTGGAAAATTTGTACTAATAATCAATGATTTAGCTAGAATTGGAGGCATTCAATTTCTACTAAACCAACCAGCATTATCAACATAATTTATAGTTTGGAACTGTGCTCTTAATTTAATAATTTGAGCAAACAACTGTGAAAAATCAAATTGCAAGTTAATAGAAAAGCACATGTGATCATATCTAGATGCATCTATTAAATTATATAATAGTAATCGGTCCACATGGCAGGCGAACGCCATATTCACCTTTTTATATGTTTCAAAAAATTTAGGGAATACATCCCAACCTAAGCTGGTACAATGAGCAATTCATTGTGAGAACAAGCAGCACAACAGAATTCGTGAAGAATCTTTTATTTCTTCAATATATAACCACATGAATTCTCAATTACTTTTGCATCACATTTGAACCGAGATGGTCAACCATCATGCCAACTAATATGTATTTCAGTAAATTTTTAATTTATTATTGCATGTGATTCTGTCATCATGCTCATAAATAAGAGGAAAAACGCGGATAACCTTTACATAAATATTTATAACCCGCATCGATTGTAGTAATATGAAGATATAACATCTTTCAATTATTTATAGTCTCAACATAATTTATGTTTGGTAATGTCTTTGAAACTTAATAAGTTTCTTTCGAGACTTACTACAATCCTAGTATTATGAACAATTTCATTCCTCCAAGTAGTAACACTTAAGATCTTTTGGATCTCTCAATTAATTTCGTGTACTACACATATTTCACACATCATTAATATGGTGAACATCTCCTTCAAGGAGAAAATCATATAAGTACGATCATAATCTTAAAATATTATATAGGCAAGACTTGTTTCTTGCTTTTACACTTTGGTAATCCATGATAAACATATCAAAAATATTTATGTTATACTACAAGTACACAATCAATGATCGTTTATGTCAAAATAAAATTTTCTTTATTTTTCTCAAATCTTCCATAGAGGTGAGATATGACATTTTTCCAACCATGCACGAGCATGGCAGTGTTCATAGTTTTATCACATCTTGACACATTCATTTAAAGAATGGTCGAGCATCAAGGATGCTTATCACAAGTCTCATTTTCTTCAAGGAATGAATTATAATCATATGTGCATGCTTCATAAAATTTCATTAGAAGCTCATTCTCACGCCATGAGATTTATTATATTTACATGACAGACCTCAACATCACTTTGAAAGGTCAAGTGTGCTATCACTTTATATTCCTTTATTTTGATGGGGAATTTATAAAACTTATATCAAATTAGGTCGCACGATAATCATGTGTGCAATGACCTTTTCATACCATGTCCATTAGTTGCAAAAATTACCTTCATCTTTTGAAGGATCATTAGAGAACTCATAATGTTCTTCGAAGAATAAAACCTTCTAATTATTTAATATATATGTTGTGTAACACTCAATGTGCACATCTTCGAGATGAGAAAATTCTTCATGCCAACTTATGAACTTATTTGTACTAGTAAACTCCAAGTTTACCATGTCATATGAGTTCTATTTAGTAAATTTTAGATTTATTAGAACATGAATAATTTTATAAGTTTACTATTTTGGAGTATATTTCATAATATTTCTTCTCAATTATTCTACCTCTTATGGAGGTGTTAATCGTATCACATTCACCCCAGAGAATGAATTTGTAGTTTTAACAAACAAAATTCTCATTCCCCAGGAATAAAATATAGTGATGCCTTAAGCCTATCAAATTATGATAGCCTAGAATTTCTTTCAAGATATTGATCCTTCATGAGCAAACCGAGGCGCACATATAATGTAACGAAATGTTTTGTCCTTGTTACACCTATATTCATATTCATAAATTCAATCACATGTCTTCTTCCAGACATACTGTGCACTGTATCCTACCACATTCACTTCAAGGAATGGAGCATATTTTATAGGACATATTTCATGACTTTTCAACAAAATTTTGCCTTAGTCATTATTATATCATCAATATATTGTATTGAGATTAAAACTCAGTGTATTATCCATATAAAGACGTCTTAGGCCAAAAGTCAATGGGACTTGAACCCAACATCTTATCATCATGATGCATCGGGACTCTTAACCCAATGTTTTACCCTCTTAATGGCATGAGATTTAAATTCATCATCACACCCTCGACCAATAACATATTAGGTCAAAGTATAATAAACTCAAACTTGAGTCTATAACAAGGGTAAAACTTACACGCACCCAGTGTATACACCAAGCCAATACAAGCATGCCATGTGTTTGAATTTAAAGTTCATTTTACTTAACCATGATTAATCAATATGTATTTTACTTAATTTAATTACATAACCATTGCAAAGAACATTGATTTGGTGTATACACCGGGTGCGTGTAAGTTTTTACCCTATAACAATATTGCCACTTTGTGATTATCAATACTTTTTTTCAAACTTAATTAACGAACATGAGTTAATAATATATTTATCATAAATAGTAGAAGGGTGAAATCCAAATCATGATGATAGAATAGTTCTTGCGGTCTTGCCTTCTCCACCTTTCGATTCAATTTTCTTTTCTTAGCCATCAAATTTTGAGACGGTAGAGTCTTGTGATGATAACGTGTTATAAAATAAAGACAAAATATCAATATCCAACTTAAAGAAATGAAAATTTTAGTAGTACATTTGCTACTACTTTAATGTGTACATAAAATGTACAAATGGTGGCTATTTATAGACAACAAACTTAGTTTCTAAGTTTGCCAAACTTGACATCAAGTTGGCAAAATGGCAAGTTGGCAAGTTGGCCAACTATGTATTCAAATTCAAATTGAACAAGGAATGTTTTGGTCTCCAAATCCAACTTGACAACTAACTATTATCTCTAATATTTCACACATATACATGTCACATGACATCCATATTATGTAACAAATAAAATCTATTTTGAGTTTTTAATTTGCCACTTCACATAAAAATGCCACCAACAACTATGAAAGAATTTTTTTTTTGGTATTTTCATTTTATGAAATGTACACAACTATTACCATCTTTTTTTGAATTTTCTTTTATAAAAACTCTTATTAAAAAAAATCTTTTTGAAACTTTCGAATTATGAATGCATGCTAAAAGAATCAAAAGGAAAATCTTTTTGAATTTTTTTATTATGAAAAATAAAAGCCATAAAGAACTCTAAAAACTACGAAACTCGCTTTCTTTTCACTTTTTTTATTTTCTTTTTCTTTCTTTTTCCTTTTTTTTCAACCTTTCCTTGCCTACACACTTTCCTTTAATTCTAACACGTGTTTTTCCCTAAATTAGTCCGCCAAATGACCATATTACCATCAAAGATGCAACAATTAGCACATAGGAATGTTTTAGGGGTGAGTCTTCTACAAAGGATCAAATGGGTCCTACTAGGTCTCAATATGATACAGATAAACATAACCTAAAGGCTGACCTACGTTGGGGCCCACTAACAAGGTTGTTCGGGGGAGCGTATGATCGATGGTGGCTACGATAGCTTTCCAGCCGTCAGCTCCCCCTCCTAAAATAAGAGTACTCAACTGGAGGTCGTGTACATAGCGTGTACTACGGTACTTGTTACAAAAGAAATGACTCGGGTTATGCATAGGATGTCAGATATAAAGAGGTAACACATAAGAGAAAAATTGTAAACACGTAGCACAAAGACACTCAACAATGATAAAATAAAAACAAACAATAATACAAACAATGTCTATACATCCACATTGTTAAAGTAAGTCGATACAACTCAAAAATAAGCTTGAATTCTGAAAAATTCCCAACAGAGTCGCCAGAGCTGTCACACTCCCCTTTTTTAACCAAAAAGAATTAATTTTCAGTTTGAAAGGATTTTTATTATTAAGTGACAAAAGAAAATAATTTATCCCAAAAAGGACCTTTAACAATCAAAATTCAGAGTCGTCACTTGGCATAATCTGGCGTGCCAAGTCACCATTGGAAAATTCTTTTCAAAACGGTTTTTGACAATCTCAAAATTGGTTCACGAACAGAGATTTAAGTTAAGGAATTCTGTTGACCAAGGGAAGGTGTTATACACCCCTCGATTTCGTGGTTCGACCACGGTCGCTTCGTAGAGTATATCAACTAATCTGATACTATGAAGTGAATAAACCACATAAAACACACTAACCAAACGAACGAAAATTCAAAAGTTAATGTCCAGTCCAATTTATTATATACCAAAATAAAAATACTGAAATTAAAACTTAAACTACTCTATTTATCTTACACTATGCTTTACCCGATGCCTCGGGCCTTGATCACGAACATCCCTTGTTTACATGATACTTCGGGACATTCCTCGATGAATAAATACAAATGACTTCGACGTATTCCCCGGCAAAATGAATACATTTTCCGAATGTGAGAAAAAAATAAAATTATTTAACAAACATTCCACAATCCCTAAGTTTTGCCTACCTGAAACCTACGATTTGCCTATCGATGCTCGGCCTAAGACCTGATACTATCAAGTTCGATGAAATTAACATTCATTTCAAATAACACAAGCCAATTAATCAACTAAAGCCGATATTCACTCGTACCAATTTTTTCAATCTCTTCTCCCAAATCGCTTTTCAACAAAAAATTCTTATACGAGACATGGTTATCCAACCCATTCCAACATTGAATTCATACCACAATCAATTAGCCATAACAAGTAATATCAATGTCAACAAAATCACCCAATCATCATCATCCAACACATAATCATAAAATCAATTTTCCAAATTTAAGATGAAATAAAGAGTGAGAATTGAAGAATTTAGACCTTAATTATCGATTTTAATATACCAAAGATAGAACCGAGCCCGAAAAACCTCGATTCGAACCTCGACACGAACCAAATCCAATTTTCGATATATCCTCAAGTGTTTATCGACCACACGAAC
Source organism: Capsicum pubescens (assembly GCA_030864215.1). NCBI lineage: Eukaryota > Viridiplantae > Streptophyta > Magnoliopsida > Solanales > Solanaceae > Capsicum > Capsicum pubescens. The sequence goes on from CM061542.1 coordinate 270,457,387, forward strand.
CAGTAATTGCACGAGAAAGACGAACTCGCGCCGGCTTATACGATCTAGTCATCGGGTTTTTTGGGATTTCCGATGAGATGAAAGATGGACGATGGTTCTCGGACGATTATCGACAGAACATCGCCGGAATTATGTGAATGGGGTCATTTTGGTCAGAAATCGGGACTGGCGGGTCATTCTCCGGCGAAAATTTGCCGGAAAAGTAACAACGGCAGGTTTTTCGTCTCTCTCCGCATTTCGATCAACTCTTAATCGCCGATCTCTCTCTGTTTCTTTCTATCTATCTCCTCTCCGCCATTTTTTTTCTCCTCTCTCACCTCTCCCATACGTATCTCAGTGTGTGTGTGTTAGTGAACTGTGTGTATTTTTTCAGTGGGTCTGTACGAATTTCGGTGAAGCCCCTCGTTGTGTGCTGCTGTGTCTCTCAAAGTGTGTGTGAACTGTGTTCTTCACTGTGTGTGTCAAGTTTCTGTGTGTGTATGAGCTGTATGTTTCTTGTATGGGTGTATTGAGAGTCAGTGTGTGTGATTGGAATTCCGTGAGTGTGATGTGTAATCTATCCCATTTTCCAGTGAGCTCTCCCTAGAATTATGCGTGTGTATGGTTTTTTTAATGGAGGCAGCTGTGTGGGTAGTGTCAATAGTGGGCCCCCTTCTTCTCGTGACGACAGTGTCTGTCTATAGCTTGGTGGTGGGTGTGTATATATGTATGAATTTTGGTGGGTGAATTGTGTGATTGGAAAATTCCAGTGAGCCCCCTTTTCTTCTCTATGTGTGTATGTTACACATAGAGATTGTGCATGTAGTGTGTATATGTATTGGCAGTGTGCGTGTATTGTGAATACGGTGGGGTATGTGGGTAGAAGGGGGTACGGGGGTAGGGGGTGTGAGGTGGCAAAATTGATTAGGATGGATGGTGAATTTGTTGAGGGTTTGTTACGATAAGGTTATGGTAATTAGTGGGGAAATTATCATATGATTGAGGATACATGGTAAGATGGGATAAGTGAATAAAAATACATTCTCGAGAGAATAAAATTATGTATCTACATGTATCTTTTTATTAACGGCGAAGGTATATTTATACCATTTATTAGAGTTCAGTCGTATCTTTTTAAGATTAAAATTCAGCTGAAAAAAAGGTACACATAAAATTTATTAATTTTATTTATTGTGTGTTTTTTAATTAGAATTTGTTCAATAAAGGTCCTAATACTAATAAACAATCTTTTAAAGTACAAATTAGCTAGCCGCCTCCAGCTTTGTAGCTGAGAGAATCGCTCCTCTTAATTAGAGGTATCAATTTTGAACCTTGAATAGAAAATGCTTTTTCAAATGAGCATTATGTCACGAAAATATGAATTAATTGGGCTTTCTACATAAACGTGAATTATGGTAATGAAGTTTTGATTTTAAAAATTTTGCTTGCTAAGGTGTTTCGGGAAAGGGAGTTTGTTTTGGTTTGTCATGTTGAACAGTTTTGCTTCTTTTTCCTTTGAATCATTGCTTTCTGATGTTCGCTTAAACTTTTAAAGTCAGATGGTGTTGTTTGATGATTAGAGGGTTAGGACCTAGAGATATTGGTATTCAATAGTAACTGATGGAGTCATTGGCTGTATTTCTTTGATTTTATTGATGAGTTCTGTAACATTTACTTTCTTCATTTTAATTTATTTATTTTAATTTTTTTTTAGTCTTAAAGAACGTCTCTTTTTCTTTTTGCTAATTTTTTTAAATTTTAACGTTTCAACAAACATATTTAAGATTATAAAAGTAAAATATTTTGATACATTCTCCTTATCTTTAGTTTAAGATCACAATATTTGAATAACTTTTTTACTTTTTAAAAATTTTTGAGGGAAGTCAAAATTTAAAAAATAATTCGAAATAGAGGGAGTACCTTATATTCAATCTTTTATGAACATTCCTACCTAATGAACTGATCAGTTATTTTGTTTCAATCGATGATAAATGCACTTTTGACTTACAGCTCTGTGAAATTCACCCCCCATCCAACCTCTCAAAGATTGAAAATATTTTGCCTTTTCTAACTCATTAATTTGGAATAGACTCCTAAAACTGCTACTGAAAAAGTGATTATCTTAAACATAAATTGTTCATGAGTGAGAACCAATTAATAGCACCATTTTTTGGACAAAAAGCAGTAGGAGAAACACTGATTGATGATGATGTTTTGTAAGAGGTTTTTCAAGTTTTGTGTCATGTCTAAGGCGACAAAACATCTTCACGTCACCACACTCGCATGAAATAAATTCAAAAATTCAAAAGTTTCTCCTTTCTAATTTTGATTTTGGAGATAAAGTGATAGAAATCAAGTTTTACTTTCTTCACTTTATTTACCGGCGTACTATTAATGCTTATGATTTTTTTTTTATAATTTATCATTTTTGTGAAATGGGTTATCGATCATAAATAATAGGATAGATGATTACACAGTTATGATAATCATGAAGTGCATGTTAAGCTTAGAAATATGCTCATATATGTCTATTATAATAAACATTTCTTTTCCATGACAAATAAAACCACTCCTAAACAGGGGCGGATCCACATGTATTTTTCGGGTACTCCGGCACTCACTAAACTCGACGTAGATTAAGTGTAATTATACAAGAAATACGGAATAAATGATATGATATATTAAAATGCACCTAGAGAATGAACACATGGTTGGGTGCAGTGGCTTCAGGGGTGACTTTCATGTCTAAGGCTCTGGGTTCGTTTCCCTACAGCTACACACTATTTTTTATAAATCTTTTTTGTACACTCACAACCTTGAAAACCTGAATCCGCCACTGCTCCTAAATTAGCATATAACTATTTTTCATTAACTAAAGAGCATGTGGACTTGGCTCTCAACTTATGATAACATGAGACACGTTACTTGCAAAAATAATATTTAAACCTGAAAATTATTACATCATTTTGAGTTCATAAAAAAGATGGTATTTGTGATAGATGACTAAGGACATTCAATAAAAAATCGGGTTTTGTGCAACATTTATATTCTTTAACTTGACAATGAAATGATGTGGTGAGTTTAGTTAGGCTCATATACATTTTTATGAAAAAATCTTTTGAAATAATCAAACATAATAGGATGATTTGACTAATAGTAAAACGTTAATGGTAATTTTAGTATCTAATATAGTTTGATGAACAAAGATATATAAACTTAGTCTCAAATAATTAAAGGTTTGTGGCTTAATTAGATTGTATATGCGGGTTTTATTGGAAAGTCATTGTACAAGTTCATTATTTTTCAAAAAAATTAAAGATTTGAGTCTTCAATACTTATAGTTTCTTACATCTACAATATACATCTATATCAACATCTACAATCTAAATCATCTACATCTACATCTACAATACATTAAAAGTGTGAAAACCGTTACAAAAGTGATTCGAACTATTTGTCCTTCATTAAAACATTCTGCAATAGACAAAATCGTTTTTTCAAATTTTTTTCTTAATTTATTATCAATTAATTACTACCCTAATATTTAGACTTTAAAATTAATAAAGTCCTTATTTGATTTAGGTTTCCGTAATTCTATTTAAGGTATTACTTTGGAACTATTCTTAAATCAATTATTTGTGAAAAGGAGAAACAAGAGTATAAGGCGTTGATACTTGATAGCTTTCGATGAGTATATATGGTAAGGCTCCTTAATCATGATTAATTTGTCCAGCAGTTTTTGGTATTTGTGGATTGTTTATTTGATTTATTCATCCGTTTGTATAATGTGTAAAATATATTGTATTGTCTATTTCTGCAAATATTGGTAATATTTTAATGTCCATTTTTAAATTATTTGTTGTTGTTGAAGCTGTGAAATAGTCATGTTTGGGCATTGTTCAATGTTTTTTAATTTTGCTGTTTTTCGGATGGTTTGTTTGAGGTCTGTGTACGTATATGGTGTTGTTGCTACTTAGGAAATCTGCTATTATGGCAGCTAGGGTTTTGCAGGGACATCAGCTCATGGGCGGACCTAGGTTTAAATTTATGGTGTTCCGAAACCCGTTAAATCTGATGCAGAATAGGTATAATTAAATAAGAAATGTATAAAAATTGATATAAGATGGAAAAAAACACCCGTGAAACCATAAAGATAGCTGGTATTTTAGTTTTCATGTGAAAAATTAAATATTTGAGTATCAATGTGTGTTCGACCTCTCGAACATCCACTACTCCTAAATCACTGGTCCCGCCACTACATCGGCTTGTCATTGCGTGGCGCCAACACTAATAAGTTAGACGTCCATCAATTCATACATTCATATGATATAACACTAATTTTGGTTGATTATCCATTTGTTGTATAGTGAATACAAACAGGACGCTCGTGAATACCATGTCCCTGGAGTCATTCTTATCAATGGTAAATTCTATCAAATGTATCTTTTATATTCATTATGTCTTTTTATTATTATTATTTTTATCTTGAGCCGGGAATCTATTGAAAATAACTTACTTTACCTTTGAAAAATGAGATAGTGATAAGATCTTCGTCTACTTTATCCGTCTCAAACTCTACTTTATGGGATTACATCGAGTATGTTATTGTTATTGCTTGATAAATTCTACCATATAATATATTATCATCACTATTTGCTTGAGTATCGAAAGTCTCATGTGTCCTTTTTTGTCCTTTGCAGTAAAAAACTTACACATAATCTTATAATAATACTTTCTGTTTTGGGTGTTTATATGGGGTTATCTGATGCACCAGGTATGATGTTGGTAAATACTCCCTTTTCTGGAAAAGAATATCCTGGATGGAGAAGGTCCATCCTCATCTCACTCTCAGCTAAAAGAATAAGTTGAGTTTCATCGATGGATCTTCTCCTTCTCCACCAGCAACTGATCCTTCAGTCAAGAGTTGGAGTAGATGCAACTATATGGTAACATCTTGGTTGCTCAACTCTCTCTCCAAAGAGATTGTTGATAGTGTGTTGTATGCTAGAACAGCAAGGGACCTTTGGTCAGATCTTGAGCAAAGGTTTGGACAGCCCAATGGGGCTAAGCTTTATCACTTACAAAAGGAATTGGCAGATCTGATTTAAGGGTCTAGTAGCATTACTAGTTACTATACCGAAATCAAATCTTTGTGGCATGAGTTGGATGCCCTTAACATTCATTCTGTCTGTAGTTATATGTGTACCTGCCAGGGAAAGAACAAAATGAATCAATCCAAGGAGGATGAGAGGCTAATTCAATTTCTTATGGGGTTGAATGAGACATACTCACAGGCAAAAAACAACATTCTCATGATCAATCCACTTTCAAGTGTAAATCATGCTTATTCCATTTTGATGCAAGATAAGAATCAACGAGAGGTTCATCATCCTCAGTTTCCAGGAGAAAGGTCTTCTTTTCTAGTTGGGAGAAATGATTATGCAGATAGGAGGGTCAATTTTTAGAAACCTAGAACTACGAATTTTCCTGGGAAAGAGACCTATAAGGGTAAGAAGTTTTGTACAAACTGTAACTTTACTAATCACACTGTTGAAAAATGCTACAGGATAATTGGGTATCCACCTGATTTTAAGTTCACCAACCTATTTACTGTGTAATGGGACATTGTATGAGCTTCAACTTGTCCCAAAAAAATATCTCTCAAGAATTAATCGTATGTGGTTGCATTTGGTGACTGGTGTACCTAAAAATAATATACATACATACATATATATATGTGTGTGTGTGTATGTGTGTTAGTTGAAGAATGTGTAAATGTTTAAAATTTGTAGAAATATTAGTACACTTATGAACCTCATATGTAAACCATGTTGCAAAGGATGCATACACTTGATTTTTGTGGAATTGAGTCTTAAATGAACTAAAAGATCCAACATGCGAAACACAATTAGTTTCCTTAAGGGAATGAGTAAATAAATAAGATATATTAATTTTTAATCTCCTTACCTCAAAGAGGGCTCAACTTCCGGGTAATTAACAAGACATACAAAGTTGCTGATTTATGCTCCATGATAGTGAGCCGGCGAAATATGATCTTTTTAGCCTTACTATCAGATTGATTAAAAATTGATATCGGTTACAAAAGGGGCTCATTCTCATTGTCCTGATGATGATTCGATCTGTTTCTTGAACAAGCAACTTTATCACGAAAGTAATATAAAAAAATTTGAGACGTTTCTCTTACAAAATATGCGTCAACTATACAGCCTTCTACCCTATGTTTATTTTTGGGACCTCTTTTCAATTTTTCAATTGCCCTGCACAATCTTAAGATTAGATGTTTACTATATTAAAAAAGAAATGTATGAATTTAAATATTTTGTAATTGCTTACCGTTCGAATGGATACATCCACCTAGTTTGAACCGGACCACCTAGCCGAGCTTCGTGCATAAGGTGAATGGGAAGATGTTCCATCACATCAAAGAACCCTGGCGAAAAAATCTTCTCCAACTTGTTGGTGATATCAACAGTATTACTTTCCATTCGCGCCAAATTTTCTTCTTTTAATGTGGTGGCACACAAGTTTTTGAAGAACAGACTAATCTCTGCTATTGATTTCCATATGTTTTCAGGTAAACCAATAAAAGAAATTGGAAGTAATTTTTCCATGAAAACATGACAATCATGGCTTTTCATTCCATGCAAGATTCCTTGTGTCATATCAACCCTCTTTCCAAATTTGAGGCATATCCATCGAGCATCTTTAAACTTTGGACCCACTCACATATTTTTTGCTTTTGGTCCAACTTGAATATATAACTAGCCTTGGGCTTAAGAACATTGCCATTGGACCCCTCCTGTAAGTATAATTCTTTGCGCTTGCAATATTCTGATAAATCAAGTCTGGCCTTAGAATTATCCTTTGTCTTGCCGGTGACATCCATAACTGTGTTGAACAAGTTGTCTAAATAGTTCTTCTCAATATGCATGACATTAACATTATTTCTAAGTAAATTATCTAGCCAATATTCTAACTCCCAAAATATACTTTGCTTAGTCCAATTATGTGAAACGTCATATCCATCAAGCTTATACAATGGTTCCTCGCTAACTTTAGGCAAATACTGAACTATCTCTCAGATGTCAAGACTAGATAACCTTAGAGGTGGACCATCATGTTCCATTTTATTCTTTCTGAATGCATTCCTGAGTCTCCTAAATTCATGATCAGGTGGCAAAAAACAACGATGGCAATCAAACCATGATTTTTTCCTGCCATGTCTCAATGTGAAAGATTTTGTTTTTGCCATGCAGTATGAACAAGACAACTTTTAACTGTCATCCACCCAGACAATATTCCATAAGCAGAAAAAATATTAGCAGTCCACATTAGATATGCACGCAGATTGAAATTCTATTTAAGTGAAATGTCTCAAGTTTCAACCCCTCATGCCATAAAATTTAAAGTTCATCAATCAAAGATTGCAAGTAGACATCTATTCTGTTTTTTGGATTACTCAGTTCAGGAACAACACAATTCAAAAATTATACGGACTAGTTATCAATATTTCAGGAGTAAGATTATACAGAGTGATAAATACAGGCCAATATGAATATGGTGCAGCACCAACTGAAAAAGGAGAGAAGTCATCCGCACATAATCCCAAATGAATATTTCGTGGTTCAGCTGCAAAATTTGGATAAGTTGCATCAAAATGCTTCCAAGCCTCTCCATCAGATGGATGACACATAAAACCAGTGGGCCTTCTATTTTCACTGTGCCATCTCATATGAGGAGCTGGGCTATTTGAAGCATACAACCTCTTCAACCTTAGTATTAGAGGTAAATAATGCATCGCCTTAATAGAAATTTTATTTCCACTACAACCATGCTTATATCGAGGGTGCTGACAAAACTTACAGGACTCTAGGTTAGCATCTTTCTTAAAGTATAACATGCAGCCATTTTCACAACAATCAATTTTAATCGAAGAGAGACCTAACTTTAACACCAATTTTTTTGCCTTGTATAAAAAATCAGGAACCTCTAAGGCGGGGTCAACTAACTCTTAAATAAGGTCTATCATTGAGTCAATTTCTTCTTCAGCAATATTTCAATCAGATTTAATACTTAATAATCTAACAGCAATAGACAAACGAGAATGCGAGCACCCGACAAACAAAGAATGACTAGCAGTATGCAGTTGTTCATAAAAACGGCATGCTTCTCTATTGGGAACGTCTTTGACATTTTCCCTAAAGTCGCCCATGTGTTGCATCCCAAAAGCATCGTGCACCATTTCTGTCATCCTAGTATCTTGATATTCATTATGCCCTGCAGACCTACTACTTTCACCAACAACAAAGTTATTATGCTCAACATCACCATCAATAGTATGCAATCTTAAAAAAATCCTCGTGAAACCCTCTTCTATAAAGATGTTCCTTCACAACTTCTTCTTTTAAAAGATTTGTACCATCACATCTAACACAAGGACAACGAATAGCCTGAAAACGTGATCAAGCATCAAGTGTCTTGGCATGTTCAACAAATCGTCTGACACCTTTAACAAATTCCACCTTAAGACCCATTCTATTATCATTATTCCGTTGATATATCCAGTTATAATCAGGTTCCATCTACACAATCAATCAAATTCAACTAATTAGTTCAAGCCACAACAATTCACATTTCAAGTACCTAAATTCAAAATGAAAAAGTACCTAAATTCAAGTTACCAAACTAAACCACATTCAAAATAAAAATTCACATTTCAAGTACCTACACTTAATCAATTTCAAGTCACTAAGTCACCTCCCAAGTCACCAAACTAAACTACATTCAAAATGATAAAGTCGCCTTTCAAGTACCTACACATAATCAATTTCAAGTGACTAGGTCACCTCCCAAGTTACCAAACTAAACTACATTCAAAACAAAAATTCACATTTCAAGCACCTAAACTTCAACATTTTCAAGTCACTAAGTCACCTCCCAAAAAAACAAACTAAACTACCTTAAAAATGAAAAATTCACCTTTCAAGTACCTACACTTAATCAATTTCAAGTGAATAAGTCACCTCCCAAGTTACCAAACTAAACTACATTCAAAACAAAAATTCATATTTCAACTACTTACACTTAATCAATTTCAAGTGACTAAATCATCTCACATATTACTAGAATAAATCACTTTCAAAACAAAATTCACCTTTCAACTATCTACACTTAATCAATTTCATGTGACTAAGTCACCTCACATTACCAAATTCTATCACATTCAAAACAAAAATTCAAAATTCAAGTACCTACACTTAATCAATTTCAAGTGAATAAGTCACCACACATGTTACCAAACTAAACCACATTCAAAACAAAAATTCACCTTTCAACTACCTACACTTAATCAATTTCAATTGACTAAATCATCTCACATGTTAGTAGAATAAACCACTTTCAAAATTCAATTACCTACACTATTCAATTTCAAGTGAATAAGTCACCTCACATGTTACCAAACTAAACCACTGTCAAAATAAAAATTCACCTTTCAACTACCTACTCTTAATCAATTTCAAGTGACTAAATCATCTCACCTGTTAGTAGAATAAACCACTTTCAAAATAAAAATTCAAAATTCAAGTACCTACACTTAATCAATTTCAAGTGAATAAGTCACCTCACATATTACCAAACTAAACCACATTCAAAATAAAAATTCACATTTCAACTACCTATACTTAATCAATTTCAATTCACTAAGTCATCTCCCAAAACAACAAACTAAACTACCTTCAAAATGATAAATTCACATTTCAAGTACCTACACATAATCAATTTCAAGTGACTAAGTCAACTCCCAAGTTACCAAACTAAACTATATTCAAAACAAAAATTCACATTTCAAGCACCTAAACTTCAACATTTTCATGTCACTAAGTCACCTCCCAAAACAACAAACTAAAGTACCTTCAAAATAATAAATTCACATTTAAACTATCCACACTTACTCAATTTCATATGACTAAGTCACCTCACATTATCAAATTCCATCACATTCAAAATAAAAATTCAAAATTCAAGTACCTACACTTAATCAATTTCAAGTGAATAAGTCACAGCATATGTTACCAAAATAAACCACATTCAAAACAAAAATTCACATTTCAACTACCTACACTTAATCAATTTCAAGTGACTAAATCATCTCACATGTTAGTAGAATAAACCACTTTCAAAATAAAAATTCACCTTTCAACTATCTACGCTTAATCAATTTCATGTGACTAAGTCACCTCACATTACCAAATTCTATCACATTCAAAACAAAAATACAAAATTCAAGTACCTACACTTTATCAATTTCAAGTGAATAAGTCACCTCACATGTTACCAAACTAAACCACATTCAAAATAAAAAAAATACCTTTCAACTACCTACAATTAATCAATTTCAAGTGACTAAATCATCTCACATGTTAGTAGAATAAACCACTTTCAAAACAAAAATTCACCTTTCAACTATCTACACTTAAATCAATTTCAAGTGACTAAGTCACTTCACATGTTACCAAACTAAACCACATTCAAAATAAAAATTCACATTTCAAGTACCTAAACTTCAACATTTTCAAGTCACTAAGTCACCTCCTAAAACAACAAACTAAACTACCTTCAAAACGATAAATTCACATTTCAAGTACCTACACTTAATCAATTTCAACTCACTAAGTCACCACTCAAGTCACCAAACTAAATCACATTCAAAATAAAAATTCACCTTTCAACTACCTACACTAAATTAATTTCAAGTCACTAGTCACAACCTAAGTCACCAAACTAAACCACATTCAAAAAGAAAATTCACCTTTCAAGTACCTACACTTAATCAATTTCAAGTGAATAAGTCACCTCACATGTTACCAAACTAAACCACACTCAAAACAAAAATTCACATTTCAAGTACCTACACTTGATCAATTTCAAGTGACTAAGTCACCTCAAGTTATCAAACTAAACTACATTCAAAACAAAAATTTTCATTTGAAGTATCTAAACTTCAACATTTTCAAGTCACTAAATCACCTTCCAAATTACCAAGCATAGCAATTCACAATAAAAAGTTCACATTTCAAGTACCTACGCTTCAACAAAATTCAAAATAAAAGTTCACCTTCAAATAACTACACTTATTCACTTGCAAGTAACATATTCATTTATAGTATAATAAGTCAAACAATTGAACAAGTGTAACAAAGCAAATAAGTAGAGGCGTCACATGTCCCTCTCACTCCATATAATCATCACAAAATTTTTAGGGCTTTCAAAGTCTTTTACAGAGAACAATCCCAAACTAAACTACATTTAAAGACATCATTATAAGAAAATAAAGATAAATCAACTTACTTTTACTTGACCAAAATTAAAGAGAAAGAGATAAGAGGTCACCCAAAAAATGCAAAGCAATCTTTTTTCCGAATTCGGATTCTGTCAAACAGTAACATCAAATTTCAAGCAATCCATTAGGCAACTAGAATAAAAAAATCTTTATCATTAGGCAAAATAACAAAAAATTTGACATCCTTTTTTTCTCATATTCTTAGCTTAAAATCACCATAAACAAACCACCAAAATACTAAAATTACAATGGAGTATCAAGAAAGTAAACCCTAATTTACTTGCAAGAACACACAGAGGGGGAGGGATCTTGATAAGCTTCACTTGACAAAATACAGACACAGAGTGTTAAAATGAAGAAACAAATGGAATCTTGATAAACCCCAAGTGACCAAAAACACACACAAATGTACAAAATATCAAAATGAAGAAATAAATTAAATCTTGATAAGCTCCTAGTTGACAAAACACACACATTGTGATAATAGGGGAAAAATTGAATCTTGAAAAGTTGTTAGATGATAAAACACACACACACACACACAATGAAAATGGGGAAAAATGATTCTTGATAAATAACAGCTGACAAAACACACACACTGCACACAATGTGAATTTATAGTAAGAAGATTGAAATCCCAGCTCACAAAACACACACACGCACTCACAAATTGAGAATGAGCAAACAAATAAATCTTGATAAAACCCAAGTGACAAAACACACACACTATGAAAATGTGAAAAAGATTGATGAAAAATAACACAACCCCACGAAAATTTTATCAAAAGAATCAATTTTGAGTTAAAAAAAAAAAGCTAAAAGGAATTAAAAAAGTACCTGGGCAGTGGTGTATTGGCGATGGTACTTTCGCCGGTGGCGGCAGTAGGTCGACGGCAGTGGATGGGTGTGTCGCGATTTTGTGCGTATGTCGCGATTTAGGGGGGGTGTTAAACCGTGTTTGAAATTGGGGATTTTTTGTGTGTGTTAAATCGGGTCGGGTCATGTGGAGTTGGGGTCAGGTAGAGTTAATTTATATAGTAAAATATTTTTAATTAATTTTCAAAAAATCGACCACATGTCCCATTACACAGTAAAATTTTTCAAAGATATTATACTTTCTCTTATTTTTCTTCTTTTTCAAAATTTAAAATTGAGTAATGCTTTTCTCAGAAAATCCTTCAATCCAATTCATCTTTCTCAGAAAGTTATTTTTTTGGTAATGGTAAATATTAATTATAGTTTTCTCGTTAACTTTTAAATTACTCTCTTCATATCATATTATTTGATCACTTTTAGTTTTTACTTTTCTTAAGTAATCAAGTTTTTACTTTTCTTAAGTAATCATAAATAAGAAAAATAATTTTACCAATTTACCCCTTGAGATACTTTGTTGGAACTTTATAAATTAGTTTTACACTTTCAAAGAATATTAATTGTAAGGGTAAAATAGATTTACTTAACTTTATCTGATTTTGTAAGGGAATAAATAATTTAAAAAATATATTTTTAATAAGATGATTAATTAATATGAGACGAAGAAAGTATCATGTTTAAATAATTTTTTTTTTGTTACTAGAGTGAGCATCCACAAACATGGAATCCTGAATCCGCCACTGAAAATTGGATAAGATTTTGTTGGGGATTTTGAATATCAAATAATATAATTGTAGGACAAATTTGATGGGTTTGTTGAAAAAGAGAGTGTGGCTGTGAAGGAATTGACAGGTCCTTTCAGAGGGAATTTGAAAATCAATATACTCACTTTATTTTAAACAAAGGAAGGTGCAAAATGACCATAATTTTTTGACTCAAAAGGACTATAAATGTACAATGATCATACTAACTTTTTCCTTAAATAAAAAAAGAAGTAAATTTTTAATATTAAATGAAACTAAAATTAATGTGGGATAAGTTATGACTATCATTAAATGTGAAGGAAAATTATTTGATTAACTTTAGTATGTGGAACCTACTTAACTTCACCCATTGTGTGTTCATCCTTCTCCCTCAATCTTCACTTTAGTCTCTTTTTTTTTAAATCAAAATTTAAAACTAGTTTTATTACTACGTTGATCATAATTATTTAAAATATTTTTAGAAAAGTTAATCAATGATTATTACTATATTGATCATAATTCTTTAAAATATTTTTAGAAAAAATTCATTAATGATCAACTAATTTTGAACTTATCACATAAATTTATTAATTTATTATTATCTAAATATCATTCAATTCTAAAGTTTATCACAATTTTTTTAAAACATTAGCTAGGGTCGATAAATATGAAAAATATAATTTTTATAATGTGTCAGTGTTTATTATATCTAAAGTGTTTTGAATTTTGATTGTCAGTATTGAAATATTTTCAAATTAGACTTAAGATAATATTTAAATATAATTTAAATATAATAGTTAATAAAATTATTTAATTAAAGTACATATTAATAACAAATATAAGCGTAATATAGAGGTGCAAGACTACAACATTAATGCATTTTGACATCTTGAGATGTTGTTAACTAGGGTCAACACATGTGAAATTTATGATTTTCATTATTTCTATAACGTGTCAATAGCTATCATGTCTAAAGTGATCTGGATTTTGATATCAAATTATATTTAAAAATTATTTAAATATATAATTTAATTTTTACTTAAATGTAATATTACTTAATTAGAGGTCATATTAATAATAAATATAAGTTATGATTTGCAAATTATAAAATCGGCATAACATAAGGACGTAAGACGACAACATTAATGTTTGACTCTCTTGAGTTTAGGATCAAAACATAAGAAAATATGATTTTTATAATATGTCGATGTCTACCATGTTTAAAGTATTTTGAATTTTGACTACCGATATTGAAATATTTGTAAATTATATTTAAATAGAACTTAAGTTTATATAAATATAATAATTTATAAAAGTGTCTAATTAAAGGACATATTAATAGTAAATATCTATAATGATTTCATAGTTTGTTTGCATGTATTGGACTCCGAATGAATTCTGGGCACCCCGTCGTAGTCCGATCGACCAAAACAAAAAATTGTTATTGCAGAAAATCTGCTATAAATAGTAGTTTTTCACCTCTTTTTGACCCATTTTGCTCATTGTCATCTTGCCTCTTGGGAGTTAAATCCTAAAATAGTGTGGGAGCTTAATATTAAAGTTTGTGAGATCTTGAGAAGCTAGATTAACACTCATTTCTTGGTTTTATTATGAATTTAAGGTAAGAATTTACCTTTTCTTAGTAATTTCTTGATTAATTTCTCAAAACCCCAAAAAATCTTTGGGTTTGATTTTAAACTTCAATTTCACTCATTTTCACTTGAATAATGTTTTTATCTTATAATTACTAGTTTTTCATCAATTTAACCATCAAAACAACTTTGATTCTTGATTTTAACCCGGATTTCAAAGATTTTATCCAATAAAGCTCAAAAATAGTTTTTCTTCGATTTGAACCTCGTTTTTAACTCAATTTAACTTGGGTTTTCAGTTGTAGGTTCTAAACATATGGGGAACACATTTTTGAAGTAAAGTTCCAATTTTGCCCTTCTTTTTTCGAAAACTCATTTCGAGGATCCGTTTTGACCCTGAACCAAAAGTAGTCAATATGAGTGTCTTTGGTTTTGTTTTGACTTGTATATTTCATATTTGATGTTTTTAGTAGAGTTCAGGATCGTTCGTGAAAAGTAAGGTTGTGGGTTCAAATTGTAGCGGACTGGTTTCGGCTTTCGAGTTAGGTTATGGCTTAATTCTTTCAGACTTGGTTGGGTAGTAAATGATGATACAAAATTCATGTTAAGGGTGAAAACTAATCATGAAAAATGGCTATTTATGTGTTGTGCCCGTGTGGGGCCTATATGTGATGTAATTATCGAAATTGAGTTATTATGTGATATGTGTGACCGTGTGGGGGTATTATGTGATATTAATAGCCTTGAATACATGTGAATTATAGTATTATGTTGATAAGGTGCTTAATATGATATTGTTGGTGTTTTATGATTATATTCATACTTTATTTGGCCTATGAAACATGTAAAAATTCGTGGATGAAACTGAAATAATGAGTGGATATTGGGTCACATGGTTGTGGAAATATATCGTTGTGGTTGGTTGTGAAAATACTCATTGTAATTGGTTGTGAGCATTACATACTCAATCATGAAACATTGGTACCACCATGAAAACATCTGATAAACACTGGCAACACCTTTTTATAACCCTCCCTGAGGGATGTGACAGGGATAAGATATTGTAACACCTTATAAAACCTTTTCTGAAGGATGTGTTGAAAAAAAAATATGAGATATGTGGATTGTATACGGGTTGATGAACTCCCCATGGTCCTACTTTGGGAAACTTTAGCTCCGTAGGTGTATACGGTGATTTTGCGACGATCCCGCAGGTTGTGCGAGGACCTCGTGCATCATCATCAACATCATCATTATTTGTAACGTCCCAAGTATGTACCCCAGACTCTACACGGTGCTCATAATCTCAAAGGACCACAAGCTAACCCATGATTGGTACCTGCTGCAATAGCTGAATAATAATACTATAATATGCGAAAATTAGGCATAAAATATGCCATAAGGTTCAATACTTAATAAAACCGAATACGGTATAACAATACCAAAACTGAAACATCTGTCTGAAAATACTCTAGTCTGAAAAGCCTCTAAACTATCTAAAATATGGAGTTGATGGGACAAGTCCCCAACTAACTCCGCCTATTGAAATAAAACTGAAATACTGAAATAATAATTATATCCTCGAACTATGAGGACTCACCACTAACTCATAACTACTAGGATGATCGGGAGTCCGTACATCTAAACCTATGATATAAAACATCATAGCGCAAAAGAAAGATATGCATCAGTCCTTTAAATGTACTGGTATGCTAAGTGAGGACGACTGAAATGCATGGGTTCATGTACATGAACAATACTGACTGAATGACATGAGTATAACTGGATGAGAGTATATGCATAAATACATAAATTGTATCTGAGATCGTGATAACACTGAATATTGATTAACTGATATCTAAGTATACTAATACTAAATTACTGATAACTAAATGACTGTATCTAATAATCTTGATTCTGTGGAACTATACTGAGTTTCATACTGAACTAAGTAACTATGTCTGACAGTCCTGAATCTGTAGAACTGAACTGAGTTTTGTACTGAGACTGAATCTAAAATTGAGACTAGAGGAGGTAATCATCTAACCAATATGCCCCTTTCTAAATAGATTGGGGTCTAACCTATAACCCCAATTGGGTGTCAATACCATGCCACGGGTAAAGATAAGTTGTGAGTTAACCCTCTCTGATGGAAAGCTCTTCGTCAACCCTCGTTGGCAGGAAAACTCAAATGAGATGTATCAACCCTCATAATATATGGAAGGAAAATATCTCAACCTACGCTTGCTACGTAGTTCTGTAATGCAGGGATTGCTACTAAAGGTCAAATCCTCTGCTGGCAGGAATGCCCCATCCCTGGGTTAACTCGGTGTTGAATCCTACTCTCATCTGAATAGACACTGAACTAATTCCTAGTTTATACTAAGCTTGACTAAACTGTTACTGATTATACTGTCTAACTGAACTGAACTGAGTTCACTGAGTTCTGTTGACTGATGAAATACTACTGAATTTTTTTAACTGACTGAATTCACTAAGGTCTAAACTGAATACTGAACAGGACTGGACTGATACTGAGTCTACTGTGTTTTTCCTGAGTTCTATAGCTAACTGAGAGTACTAATGATCGTGACATGACTGATACTATCTTGAGACTGACCATGGCTCTAGGTAATCAGCTAAATTGTCGGGTATTAAATACCCCCAGGACTCGATAGCATAAATTATAAGACATGGCACAATCTTGAAACATGATAAATAACTACTTGATCATCATTCATTCATTGGGACATTCTAGCAACCACTTGCATGACATGAACTTGAATACATACTAATCATGATATAATTTCATTATTTACTTCTCATGAACAACTCATCAAACACTTGGAAGGCATTGTATATGCACATAGTACGAATCAACACATGAGCATTATAATTTCAAGGCTTTAACATGAATTCACTTGATAATACATACATAATAGTTGTTTTTATATAAATCTTACACTTAATCATGGAATAGAAATCCAATCAACATTATAATCATGAATACACTTGAATCCAAATCATGGAAAACATGAAATCAAGCTAATTAAAGTTTAAAAGAGTTTCTTGGACTCCAAGGGTGGAAGAAACCCTTGGATGAACACTTGACATACCTTAGTGCCTGAATTCTGAAAGATTGATGGTGGTCTCTTGAGTTCTTGATTTGAAATTGATCCCCCTAGGGTTTCTGTTATTGAGAAATTTGAGAATAATGAATGAATTTAGCCTCTAAAGGGGCTTAATCTCATGTTTTGGGAGCTGATAAATATGGGAAAAAGATCCTATTACCCCTAAGGACGCGGCTTTTTAATGACTAAAAACTGAACTGTCGATGCGTAGACCGATGCATCGCATCGTTGGAATTAATGTGATAGCCAATGCGCCGCGTTGAGTCTGTGTCTGTTCACTAAAAATTGTCACTAGGAGCCAAGAAAAATATTAATTAATGTGATGGCCACCGCACCGTACCGAGATCGCGTCAATACACTATTTTGGATTCCCAAACGTGGTTCAAATAAGGTCCAAAAAATATAAAACTCATCTGAAAACACCTGCTGACATTCCTGATCATGAATTAACCTAAGGATTGACATTTTAAGGTCATAGAGGTTGTGAAATAGATTTACCAACTTACTAAGGCCAAAATGACACTAAGTTTGAATACTTAGCTAAAATTTTCTAAGTCTGGGACCCGTTAGCAAGCTTAAAAGACTGAGTTGAGCTTACAATTTTGTGGGATCTTACAATATCTCCCCCTTGGAAACATTCATCCTCGAATGAGACTGATTAAACTGAGAATACTGGTAGACTGGATTTATACACTGGACGTGCACAACTGAAACATGATTCCATAACTAAAATTACTAATATACTAAATTATTGTATTGAACATGCATATCTGATGCATGAGTACATAACTGAATATGATTCATGAATGCATGACTGTGATTACTGATAAGCTGAGTTTATATACTGAACATGCATGTCTGATTCATGAGTACATGATTGAACTGATTCATGAATGCATGACTAAATCTGCAACGTTAATTGATACTACGTTGGTAGCTATATCTGAACATGTGACTGAGTAATTCAAAGGAAAATTATTACCTTGGGATGAGTTTGAGTTTGCAGAGAAAATGTGAGGGTACTTGGTTTGCATGTCTGCTTCTGCCTCCCAAGCAGCTCCCTCAACGGACTAATTCCGCCAAAGAACTTTGACTAGAGAAACTTCTTTGTTCCTTAGTCTGCGAATCTGATAGTCAAGGATTTTGACTGAAATCTCTTCATAAGAGATTCTGTTCTGAATATCTATGCCCTCTATAGGGACTATGACTGCTGGGTCACCTATGCATTTATTAAGCAAGGAGATATGGAACACTAGATGCACTGAAGCTAAGTCTGAAGGCAATTCAAGATCGTAAGCTACTTTTTTTAAATGGCTGAGAATTCAGTAAGGACCGAGATATAGAGGACTAAGTTTCCCCTTCTTTACAAACCTCTTCACTCCTTTCATAGAAGAGATTTTCAAATACATAAAATCACCAATCTCAAACTCGAGATCCTTCCTGCGTACATCTACGTATAACTTCTGTCGGCTCTGAGCTGTCTTAAGCCTTTCCCTGATCAACTAAACTTTCTCTAAGGTATCAAATACCAAGTCAGGACCTACCACTGTGGCCTCACCCACTTCAAACCAACTAATGACAGATCTACACCTTCTCTCATAGAGTGCCTCAAATGGAGCCATCTGAATGCAGGAATGATAGCTGTTGTTATATGTGAATTCAATCAAAGGCAGATGGTCATCCCAACTACCTTTAAAGTCAATCGTACACGCTCGTAACATATCTTCTAAAGTATGACTGGTCCTTTCTGCTTAACCATCTGTCTAAGGATGAAAGGTTGTACTGAGGTGAACTCGGGTATCAAGACCCTTTTGGAATGCCTTCTAGAAATGAGAGTTGGACTGGGTACCTCTATCTGAGATAATGGACAACGGAACACCATGCAATCTGACCAACACCCTGAAATAGAGTTTGGTGTAATCCTCGGTTGAATAAGAGGTTTGGATTGGTAGAAAATGAGTTGATTTGATTATTCTATCTACAATGACCCAAACTGAATCATGTTGGCGACGAGTACGAGGCAACCCATCATAAAATCCATGTTCACTTATTCCCACTTCCAAGTGGGAATAATGAATTCCTGCATGGACCCACTAGGCTTCTGATGCTCAATCTTAACCTACTAATATATTGAGCACTTAGCCAAAAACTCTGCAATATCTCTCTACACCCCACTCCACCAATAGATCTCCCACAAATCATGGTACATCTTAGTGGCCCCTGGATGAATAGAGTAGCATTCACCATGCGCTTCTGCAAGAATTCGCTGCCTCAAGTCATCTACACCTGGCACACATAGCCGACCCTGGAAGCGCAATACACCATCTCCCCCTTAGGAGAAAACCTCTACTTTCTGATCTCTGACTGATTCATTCAACTTGACTAAACTGAGATCCCTATCATGATTTTCCTTTACCTCAGAAACCAGGAATGATTTTAAACTACTCTGTAACCACACACTACCTTCTGCTGAAATGACTAAGCGACTACCTAGTCGGGCAAGATGATGAACTTCCTAAACTAACTTCTTCTTACCATCCTCCACATGAGCAACACTACCCATAGACATCCTACTGAGAGAATCATCCACTACATTGGCTTTACCCAGATAATACAGGACGCTCATGTCATAGTCTTTCAACAACTCCAACCACCTTCTCTAACAGAGGTTTAAATCTTTTTGAGAGAACACATACTGTAGGCTCTTATGGTCAGTGAACACATCAACGTGCACCACATATAAATAGTGCCTCCAAATCTTTAAGGGAAAAATTGCGGCTTCTAACTCAAGATCATGAGTAAGATAGTTCTTTTTCTGGGGCTTCATCTGTCTAGAGGCATAGTCTATGAGCTTACCTCTATATCAAAACACACCCCAAACCAACTCTGGAGGCATCACAATATACCACAAACCCATCTAAACCATCTGGTAGGTCAAAACTAGAGTTTTAGTGAGTCGAATCTTCAACTCCTGAAAACGCTTTTCATAAGAATCTGACCACTGGAATTTGACTCTCTTCTGAGTCAATCTGTACATAAGGGATGTAATAAATGAAAATCCCTCAATAAATCATTGGTAATAGCCAGCCAAGCCCAAGAAACTCCTGATATCTGATGGAGAGATGGGTCTAGGCTAGTTTCTCACTGCTTTGGTCTTTTGGGAATCAACTCTAATGCCATCACCGGAAATGATATGGACAAGGAAGGCTACTGACCTTAGCCAAAATTCGCACTTACTGAATTTAGCGAATAGCTGATAGTTTCTGAGAGTTTGTAGTACTATTATGAGATGGTCTGCATGATCATTCTCGCCGCAGGAGTAGACAAGAATATTATCTATGAAGACTATGATGAATATATCTAAGTACTTCTTGAACACACGGTTCATCAAGTCTATGAAAGCTGCTAAGGCATTAGTAAGACTAAATGACATAACTAAGAATTCGAAGTGACCATACTGAGTTCTGAAGGCTGTTTTGGGATGTCACATTCTCTGACTCTAAGCTGATGATAGCCCAATATGAAGTCTATCTTGGAGAAGTAATTGGCACCTTGAAGTTGGTCAAACAAGTCATTGATTCTGAAAAGAGGATACTTGTTTTTTACCGTGACTTTATTTAGCTGGCGGTAGTCAATACACATTCTAAGAGAACCGTCTTTCTTACGCACGAATAAAACTGGTTCACCTCACAGGGATACACTGGGTCTGATAAATCCCTTTTCTAGGAGATCTTTTAACTGTTCTTTTAATTCTTTGAGTTCTATTGGATCCATTCTATATGGCAGAATAGATATGGGTTGAGTATCTAGGGAAAGGTCTATTCCGAAGTCAATTTCCCTTTTAGGAGGAACTCCGGGAAGATCTTCAGGAAGATCTTCGGGAAGATCTTCAGGAAGATCTTCGGGAAGAACATCTAGGAATTCACATTCTACTGACACTGATTCAAGAGTAGGAGTTTTTGAACTAGAGTCCTGTACTAGAACGAGATGGTAGACACATCCCTTAGATATCATTTTACTTGACCTTAGGTAAGAAACAAGCTGACCCCTAAGTGCTGAAGTACTACCTCTTCACTCAAGGATGGGTTCATTTGGAAACTGAAACTGGACAATTCTATTTCTGCAATCGACTGAGGCACATCAGGAATAAAGACAATGCATGTCAAGAATGACATTAAAATTAGTCATCTCTAATTCAACTAAGTCTGCTAAAGTGACTTTCTGAGATACCATAATCGGACAGTTCCTGTATACCCGCCGGGCTATGATAGATTTACCCACTGGGGTAGAGACTGAGAAAGACACTGTTAGGATTTTGGGACTGACTCCAAAGTCAATAGTTATATAAAGAGTAACAAATAATAAAGAAGCCCATGGGTCTAGCAAAGCATAAACATGCAAATGATAAACTTGTAACGTACCAGTTACCACATCAGGAGAACTTTTCTGATCCTTTCAGGACTAAAATGCATAGAGTCTGTTTGGGCGCTGCCCAGTGGTGGCACTGGATGCGACACCCTGCTGACTCGGGCGACCAGACTGAGCTGGAGAATGGTTATGCTGACTCTGAGAACCCACCTGAGGAAACTGTATGACCCTGTGACCTGGCTTTCTATAGCCAAAACACACATCACTGCCAGCTCTACAGATACCCTGGTAGTTTCTTCCACACTTCTGACAAAGGGGATTGGTTCGGGCACTGCTAACACTACCTGGGGTTTAGGGACGGACGCCCTATCTCTGTTTCCATCTCTGAATTTTGGTATAGGAGCACTGGCTGAGGACAGAGATGGAACAGAGGATTTTAAGTAAAACTGAGAACTATTTCCACCCTCTGACTTAGGTTGAGTGAAGTTGAAACTACCTGTTCTCGCTCTCTTATTCTACCTCTCCTTATACCTATTCTTAGCCTCCTTTATCTACTGAGCATAGACCATGATCTTGGATATGTCCATCTTCTTAATCAACATTGCGGTCCTACACTCCTTGACCATACTATTAGACATGCCAGACACATACTTACTCATCTTAGATCTACTATTTGTTACCACATGAGGAGCGTATTTGGCTTATTGAGTAAACTTAAGAGAATACTCTTACACTATCATATTGCCCTGCTTTAGATTTATAAACTCCAAAACCTTCGCTTCCCTCAACTCTAGTGGGAAAAACCTATCCAGAAAAGTACAACAAACCCCTCTCATTCTATGGGCCCTGCATCTGCGACCCTTTCTGCTTTCCACTGTTTGAACCATGAGTGTGCCACATCCTATAACTGATATGCGTCCAACTCAGTGCTCTCAACAGCGGTCACTTCCATAATATCTGTAAATTTTTGCACCTGATTAAGAAATTCCTGAGGGTCCTTATCTGATTTAAACCTAGTAAAAGATGGAGGGTTCATTCGGGTAAAATCCTAAATCCTGGCAGCAGCAGTATTGTCCACTGGGTTGGATGGAACAGCAGTTGGACATTCATTCTGAGCTACCACAGAATGAGCTAGGGTGGTGAAAACTGTTTTGAACTCAGCGTGGGAGACATGTTCGTCCAGAGGATCTGGCTGGATGGGCTAGAGTTCTGGTTGGTCTCTCATTCCTCTTCCCTTAATCCTCTTTGGAGGCATATTCTGTAATTGGAAGATAAACTTGGATTGTACAGAGAGTTTAACTGGAGCTCATGCTCACTCGCATGATATGAGTAGTGAAAAAAGGGAAACTTTTCCTAAAACATCTCGTAGCCTCCAGTCCATAAGTGTGGCTCGCTACACACCCATGCACAAGACTCTACTAGATGCAGCTTTCAAACTTCCTAGGACTCTGTTGAACCTTAGGCTCTGATACCAAGTTTGTAATGCCCCGAGTCTGTACCTCGGATGTTACATGGTGCTCATAATCCCGAAGGACCACAAGCTAACCCATGACTGGTACCTACTGTAATAGATGAATAATAATATTGTAATATGTGTAAATTAGGCAGAAAATATGCCATAAGGTTCAATACTGTAATAAAACTGAATACGATATAACAATACCAAAACTGAAACATCTGTCTGAAAATACTCGTCTGAAAAGCCTTTAAACTGTCTGAAATGTGGAGTTGATGGGACAAGTCCCCAACTAACTCCATCTACTGAAATAAAACTGAAATACTGAAATAATAATCATGTCCTCGAACTATGAGGACTCACCACTAACTCTAACTGCTGAAAATCTATAACTGCAAGGATGATCGGGAGCTCGTGCATCTGAACCTATGATATAAAACATCATAGTGCAAAAGAAAGGCATGTGGTAGTACTTTAAAAGTACTGGCATACTAAGTGAGGTAGGCTAAAATGCATGGGTTCATGTACATGAACAATACTGATTGAATGATATGAGTATAACTGGATGAGAGTACATGTATGAATACGTAAACTGTAACTGAGATCGTGATAACACTGAATATTGAATTACTGATAACTGAATAACTATATCTGACAGTCTTGATTCTATGGAACTATACTGAGTTCCGTACTGAACTGAGTGACTGTGTTTGACAGTCCTGAATCTGTAGAACTGAACTGAGTTCTATATTGAGACTGAATCTGAAATTAAGACTATAGAAGGTAATCATCTAACCGATATGCCCCTTTCTAAATAGATTAGGGTCCAACCTGTAACCCCAATTGGGTGTCAATACCGTGTCACGGGTAAAGATAAGCTATGAGTTAATCCTCTCTGACAGAAAGCTCTTTCGTCAACCCTCGCTAGCAGAAAAACTCAAATGAGATGTATCAACCCTCATAATATCTGGTAGGAAGATATCTCAACCTACGCTGGCTACGTAGTTCTATCATGCAGGGATTGCTACTAAGGATCAAACCCTCTGCTGGTAGGAATGCCCCCATCCCTGGGTTAACTCGGTGTTGAATCCTACTCCCATCTGAATAGACACTGAACTGATTCCTAGTTTATGCTAGGCTTGACTAAACTATTACTGATTATACTGTCTAACTTAATTGAACTGAGTTCACTGAGTTCCGTTGACTGATGGAATACTACTGAATTTTGTTAACTGACTGAATTTACTAAGGTCTGAATTGAATACTGAACTAGATTGGCCTGATACTGAGTCTACTGAGTTTTTCCTGAGTTTTGTAACTGACTATGAGTACTACTGATCGTGACATGACTGATACTATCCTGAGACTGACCATGGCTCTAGATAATCAGCTAAATTGTCGGGTATTAAATACCCCCACGACTCGATAGCATAAATTATAAGACATGGCACAATATTGAAACATGATAAACAACTACTTAATCATCATTCATTCATTGGGACATTCTAGCAACCACTTGCATGACATGAACTTGAATACATGCTAATCATGATATAATTTCATTATTTACTTCTCATGAACAACTCATCAAACACTTGGGAGGCATTGTATATGCACATAGTACTAATCAACACATGAGCATCACAATTTCATGGCTTTAGCACGAATTCACATGATAATACATACATAATAGTTGTTTTTACATAAATCTTGCACTTAATCATGGAATAGAAATCCAAATAATATTATATTCATGAATACACTTGAATCTAAATCATAGAAAGCATGAAATCAAGCTACTTGAAGTTTAAAAGAGTTTCTTGGACTCCAAGGGTGGAAGGAACCCTTGGATAAACACTTGACATACCTTAGTGCCTGAATTCTGAAAGATTGGTGGTGGTCTCTTGAGTTCTTGATTTGAAATTGATCCCCCTAAGGTTTCTGTTCTTGAGAAATTTGAGAATAATGAATGAATTTAGCCTCTAAAGGGGCTTAATCTCGTATTTTGGGAGCTAATAAATGTGAAAAAAGACCCTATTACCCCCTGAGGATGCGAATTTTTAATGACTAAAAAATGAACTATCAATGCGCAGACCGACGCATCGCGTCGTTGGCATCGACGCGATAGCTCATATTAAATTAAAAGTTGCTCCGCTACTCAACCGAGAACCTTGAGCGTTGTGTCAAGTCCGCATCGGTTCATTGGAAAATAGCACCGGAAGCTAAGGAAAATATTAATTGACGTGATGGCCGATGCGCCGTACTGAGATCACATCGGTACACTATTTTAGATTCCCAAACGTGGTTCAAACGAGGTCCGAAAAATACGAAATTCTTCCAGGAACGCCTATTGACATTCCTGATCCTGAATTAACCTAAAAAATTACATTTTAAGGTTATAGAGGTCGTGAAATAGAGTTGCCAACTTACGAAGGCCAAAATGACACTAAGTTTGAATACTTAGCTAAAAAATTTGATGTCTGGGACCCCTTAGCAAGCTTAAAAGACTGAGTTGAGCTTAGGATTTTGCGGGTTCTTATATCATTGCACTTACTTTATTGTGTTATGTTGTATTGTATTGTCATATTGACTTGTCATCTATGTATTTATCGTATCTTCTTTTACTTGTATTTGATGATCTTGTAAGTGCATGTTTCCCCTTGTTCTTCTTATATGTGATATAATACGTACTTTTGTTCTATCTTGGTGTGATGTTGCAATATATGTGAGATATATTAAAACTATTAGTGCAAGCGGCTTGGGCTACCATTGTGGGACATTTTCTGATTGCAGGTGACGTGCCCTTAGTGTATATTTTGTATGTTTTATTTATTACTTTGCTTGGTCGGCTTATGATACCTACTACAAGTGGATCATACTCATGCCTACTGAGCCCTTTCAGTGCAGGTCCTAGCTCGAGTGTGCCTCAGCTTGATTGAATCGGCCAATTGTTGGAGCTTTCAAGGTAATAATTGGACATTCATGCGTCAGAAGTTCACCTCTATCTTTCTATAGTAGTTATGTCTTTATTAGTATTCGGAGACAGATATTATTCCTTTGTGGTTATTTTTTCAATGTATTTGACTCTTGGATTGTATTAGTAGTTCTTACATTATTGACACCCGATTTGGGCATGATTGATATTTTGAATAAGTTCTTTCCGCATTATTATGATTACTTATATGGTTCGGCTTCGTTCTAGATGCCTTATCTTGGAATATTTCTTCTTTTTCTCTTTTCGTATCAGTTTGGGTGATAAGCTTACTTGTCAAGGTGCATCGCGACAAGTGTCATCATGACCCTCGTTTTTGGGTCGTGACGATAATTGTAAGGAATTTTAGTATGAAGATTAGATTTAATTATATTATTATGATATCTCAATTATCGTATGTATTTTTGTAGTTTACAGGTGGTAGGTGAATGTTCAGTCGGACTTTGAGCAATTTTGTGCAAAGATTTGGTTTAATCGTATTATTCTGATATCTCGATGATCATATTATTTTGTTGTAGTTTTTATTTTGTTGCTATTTGTTGTTTTTGTTATTATCCATTGTTTCTTGTACTTTCGCTACTTTTTGGGACTGTTATTGACTTTTTTTTTCTTTAGCCGAGGGTACTCAAAATCAACCTCAGATAGGGATAATATCTGCATCTTTAACGAGAGAATTGAGTAAGTCCATATATTAATCTATCGAATAAAGTTAAAATACATTCATAAAAATCACAACATTCTGTATTTTTCTTTTTCTCTTATAATCGGATTTATTGTTATTCTTTTTTATTAAGGTTGATAGAGTAATTTTTCTATTTCCTTTATGAAAATTTTATTTGGATCAACGACATGAAATTTTGATATTCTTAATCAATTATTTATATATTTTTTCATAAAACCATAGTAAAAATAATTTATGACAGGTGATATATTAGCACTATAGCTTTTTTAGGGTGGGACGGGGGAGGGGGGCTTTTTTAAGGGGGTACGGGGGAGGGGGAACTTTTGTAAAGGGGGGAGGGGATGGGGTTAAATAAAATGTTAGTTAGCAAAATACTTTATTTATCTTTGACAATTTACTAGAAATTTTTAATTAGATATAACAACTAATGGATGTAGAGTTCTAATTTACGATTATTTTTTTTATATCTTTGTAATTATTATTTTTAAAATAGGAATTTCACTTTCAACTCTATTTAAAGTTGGGAGTACTAAATTTTCTATACTTTCAAATTCATATCAAGAATGTTTAGCTACTTTCATTTTCTTTTTGATGTATTAATCATGTTTCTTATGTATTTAAATTTTATATACAATTTTACACTGCATAAATCTTTTTCTATTTTGAATTGTGTCTATAATAATTTATTTTGTTCGTATATATTTATTATTAATTAATGTGAGGTATCCGTGCAAAACACGTACAGTTGACTAGTAACTTAACATGTTTCTGTCATAATAAAATTACAAACAGTGATGCTAACTTGTTAGGTACAATAAATTATTTCAAGCAAAATAATGTAACTGAATAAATATTTTTGTTTCAAGTTCTAAATAATTTTGCTTCAAGTTCCATAACTATTTGTTATGGCAAAATGATTTTTGATAAAATTTAATAGCTAATAATTATATTTTATCATGAGTAAAAATTTGTTGTAGCAACAACAAAAACTAAAAAGGTCATATTTAAGAGCGAGATATTATATCATGTCTATATAGTGATTGAATAATCTTTATTATAAATCAAACATCATCAATCTAAGATAATTAAATGTGTTATCATTTGATTTGATTCATCTCACCGATTTTACTAGTACATTTGAAATATATTTTAGATAAATAAGTGACTATAATATAATTTGATTTGATTCAATCTTAATAAATCTTAATAGTAAATTTGAGATAAAATTTAAATAAATAAGTAATTATAATATAATTGCTTTCAATTTGCTATTTATAACGAATATAAACAAAATTTTATCATGTCTCACTCAAGTTTTGTCTTGATCAAATGTTATGACAGTTGTTACTTTATTCGAAGTTTCAAACCTCATATATCTTAACAATGATTTTATGATCTACTATTAAACTAAATTAATTAATAATTATTAATAATTTACTTAGAATTAACTGAACTAAAGATTAACAATTGAACAAGTTATCACTGAAGCGAATTTTTGTATAATAATTTATACTTCAATAAATTAGTGATTAAATTTAGTTATTTTTTATTAATTAATTATAAAAAATTTAAACAAATTAACATTACAAAATTTTACTTTAGACTTGTTTCATCGAAATGATATCTTTATCGATCTAATTTAATTAGTGTTGTCAACGATGCTTCCAATTTCATAGCTTATAAGTTTCAAATATAATTTTTTTTAAAAATAAATGATTATATTAATTTTGATTAACTAATTATAAATAATTTAAAAAAAAATTAAATATATTTCACTCAAGCTTCAACCTAATCAAGTGTTTTAAGAAGTATCATTTGGTTAGTGATGTTTCTATTTGGCTTAATTCAAATTTACTGAATCTTATTTATAAGTTTCAAATATAATCTCAATAAATAGATTATTATATCTAATTATTTTATTCATTACTATACTTAATCTATATTTTTTATAAATTCTCGCTAATTATATGAAGATATATACAAATTGTTTATCGTGGATAAAATTACTTACTATACGTATATATCTTATAAAATAAATATTTATTTATAATTACAGTCTACAATATAAGAAAATTTCATAGCAATGAGAATAAATTCTTAGTCATGGACCATGAAAAAATGATAAATAAATTTTAGCCATATCTATTTCTACGAATGTTAAAAAAAAAAATTGTTAAATTATTTAGCAAAATAAATTTTTACATTCAACTACTATCTATTTCGGTAGCATATATATCTATAAAAAATATAAAGTAGAAAAATTTTAAGCATGCCAAAATATTTTACTATCAAAACTCTATATTCATACACTAGTTTTCATATTCATTAAAAAAATCATAAAATTAAACTAGCACGATAAAAAATAAATAAAATAATTTAATTAAATTTTTCAAAAAATGTACAAAGTATAAACTATACGTAATTAAAATTTAACTAAAATTAAACTACTTCAAACGTTAATTTTTCTTTAACAAAAATACAATGTCTAAACATTGTATTGATTAATTTTTGTTTTCTTAACTACACATTACTTCATTTGACAATTATTTAATTACGTAATTGTTAATTAAAAAATTAAAATAGAATGCATAAATTATTCATTCCCATGTATTGAAATAGTTTTCAATGTATTGGAAAATGGTATTAAATAAAATAGTCTTAAAAATTAAAATTTTGGATGAAAGGGGCAAAAATGTGTAAAAGCTAACTAATTTATAGTATGAACGTGTCTTTTTCCTATTATAACAAAATTTTTGTTGCTAAAAGGATTTTTCCTTAAATAAAATAGTTGGTCCTACTTGACTTGATATTTTTCCTTTAAAAAATATTTATTAGAAATTTACTGTATCAAATTAACTTTATTAATTTTATTAATTTAAGAATATATATTTTAGTAGTCATTTAATGATAGAGGTAATATTGAAAGACATAATAAAATTATTTTGATTTCATAAATGAAACAGCTAAATTGAAACAAATATTTTTAAAGAGGAACCAACTAAAATGAGACAGAGGTAGTATAATTTATCTATTTTTATTCATTTATATTTGCTATTAAATATTATTTATTAAATGTATTTTTAAGTAATTAAATTTATTATATTTAAAGAATAATATAATTAAATTATTTTTATTATTTATTATTTTTAACTTATATGTTAAATTAATAGTTACCAAATATCATTAAACGAAAAAATAAGAGTAAAATGAATCAATAAAATAAGCCGGAGAGAATATTAGTAAAATATTAGTCGTAGAAATTGACTATATAAGAAGTCAAAACTTCAACTATTTAAAAAAATTTCATTAGTTCATGCAACGAAAAAAAAATAGTACTACTATTAAAATGATCACGTGATAAGCAAAGAGAATATACCCAACTCATTGCATTTTACTCCGTCGAGTATTATCCGGGCACATTTTGTATATTTGGTTAAGTCATTTCTGAGTCTTTAAAGTTGTTTGAAAGATTTTAATTTATATTTATGCTTATTAAATATTTTAGAGAAAATACATAAAGATCTTGCTGATCTTGTTTGAGTTTTTCAAAAAGATATCTAAATTATAGGTCAAATTCATCGATAGCCTCTTAAACTTGTTCCTAAAATTCACTTAGATCCCTAAACTAAGGTTTGTACCTATCAAACCTCTAAACCTCCTCAATTTGGTTTCAATTGGGCATTTTTTGCCCAATCAGATAAAAGCTAGAGTGCACACACGTGCTGACATGGCAAAAATTAACCAATAAAAAAAAAAACGTGGCCAAAAAAAATTATAAGTGGAATTTCTGATTTTTTCTTTCTTTTTTTCTATTTAATTATCTATTTAATAACAATTTCTTAATTAAAGAAAAAAAAAGAAAAAAACACCCCACCCCCCGTAATCGTCTTCTTCACCATACCCCCCATGTCGTCACCCACCCACCCACAAATGATAATTGATCTACCCCCACCCCCACGTCCACCCTCACCCCGCCCCTCCCTCCTTCCTCAACTTCCCTTCGTCATCCTAAATCGCCATTAAAGACGAAATCAGTGGCAACCAGAATTTGATACTTATAATTAGGGATGAAAATTGGGGCATGGAGAAAACATGACTTGTATCTTGGCGGAGCAAACAAGGAGCTCTGTGAGATATGGGAACTCTATTAGTTTTTGTCGCACTGGGCTTTTCAAATTATGACTTCACATTCCCCTCTCTGATTGGCCTATGATTTCTCTGATCGACCTAAGCAAACTACCCTCCATTGGTATATGTTGCTACAAATACTCCCTCCATTTCAAACTTTTCTGGAAACTGTCCACAATCTGAAAAAGATTTCATCTTTCCAAAGAGGCAGTGATGATATTGCTAAAGTTCCACTGGTTAATTGAAAAAGATTCCATCTTTCCTAATCGGTTCAATTCCATTGCTAAAGTTCATGGTTTCCATTATTTTTCTATTCTTTTATTAATTGAAAATTGTTAATTGTATTAACAAATTGTTAAGAATTTAAAGAAAAAAATAGAGATGAAGAAGATGGCTGGGGGCTGGGGGGGCGGGGGCGATTGAGGGCTGGGTTGGGGGTGGGGTGCAGTGAATATGATAACGTAGGGGAGGGGCTGTGAAGACGATGAATAGAGGGGGAGGGCGGGGTTTGTTCTTTTTTTTTTTTAAATTAAAAAATTATAATAATTTATTAATAAAATAATTAAAATATAAGTTTTTAATTAAAAAAAATGTAAAATATTATTTTTTGTTCAACTCACTCTCCCAAGGAGAGTGTAACACACTCTCCTTGCTAAGTCAGCATTTTGTGCTTGATAGGTATCAATTTAAGCAGTTGAGGTGTCTGATAAGTACAAGCCTTAATTTAGGGATCTAAGTGAATTTTCGGGACAAGTTTGAGGGGCTATCGATGGATTTGGCCTAAATTATATGATCGACTTATTACCCTTCAAAATTTATCTATATCATTGTAAGTACACACTTTTTGCATCAGTGATATTTTCAGTTGTGTGCATGCATCTCACTCTCCAATTAAATTTATTTTTCTCTTTTTTTAATATAGGATCAGATAAAACTCCGACCCATTAATATTTTAACCCAATTTTAATCTCCCTTCTCTATTCTTTTCCGGCGAACTTCCGTTCTCTCCTCTTTTCCTGCTCCAATGAATTTCATTGATAACAAAATTGAAATTTACAATTTTTCTATGATTTTTTGAAAAAATTTGAACATTTCTCATTTTGAAATAAAAATTCTTGATTTTGAGAAAGTTAATGAGAATTCTCTTTCATTGTATGAAAGATTTTGAAAGAACCATTTTAAGCTAAAGATTCTTAAACCTACTGTTATCAAGAAATTATTATTTTTTTCACAAAAGAATCAAGCCCATATCAGAATTTTTGAAAAATTCTGAAAATTTTTCATTTCTTTTCGATGTTGAAAGCTTAAGATGGGAGCTGTAATGAACCCATAAGCATAAATACAGGTGAATCTGCATGAGCAAAAAGAATTTTTCATGTCTTTTTCATGTAACGAACATCATTACAAAAAATATATATATTTAAGGAGATGAAATATGAAATCGAAGAGTAAGAAATTAAATATTTAGTGATAAATAAAATGACTAATAAACTCATTCTTAAATTGTTTAATTTGCATCTAACATGCACTTTACTACCGCTAAATTTAGTTGAATTATCAGTAAAAGTATGAGGATTTAAAGGCAATTGTAATGGCGATTAAATCTATTTCAAATAAGAGTAGAGTCTTAACTTATTTTCACTATCAATGAAAACTTATTTTATATGAGCAATAATTTTAATAGGTAATTGATAATTATAATATTATTTTTTATAAAATTATTTTCTTAATTACTTAGTTCTTTTCTCTCTCTCTCTATTCCCTAATTTTAAAACTTGTTAATATCTGTTATACATATTTTTTCCTTAAGCATTTTTTCATTGGAAAAAAATAATTGTTGTACTCATTTTTTCTCAAAAATTTCTCCTACCCGTAATTTTATAATAAATTAAAATCATACTTATAAAATTTTTTAGTCCCAATTTATTTAATGATGTTTGAATTTTAAGAGTTAAATAAGTTAATTTTTTATTACAATTTTTTTTTATGTCTGTTACAAAGTGATATATTATACCATCAAAATTAAACGAGTTTATTTTTTATTATCTTCTATAGCCTCAATTGTACAATTAATATTAAAAAAATTTAAATTTCAAAAAAATAAAAAAATCTCGTAAAAATTGAGACATTAAGACTACTATATTATAGAATAATGATATATTACGTAAGTTTATTTTGATAATTGCTTTGAAGATTGATGCTACTACTTCATTCAAATTAAATGATTTTAAATAATAATAAAATGGTAATTGACGACTAATGAAAAAAGACATTATTAATCCTTCATGATTTTAATAACAAAGTGACAATGCTATTAAAAAATAAAAAATTAATAAAGTAAATAAAAAGTCCATAATTGACTTTAAAGTATTTGCTTGATTAAAAAATTGTTTCCCCGATTCAACTCAATAAAGTATGTTCGACAAATATACTACTACATCAACATGAAAAGATAAAGACACATACACACGAGTCACGACATAAAAAGTTAAGGACACATACACACATTTTTTTAAGCTAAACACTTATTGATAAGTGATAAGGTTCAAGTTTGGCAACTCTTATCTTCCAACAGCATACTTGTGACCTGAAATAATAAGTAAATGTCAAAAGATAAAATCTAAAGTAAAAAGTATTTGTGCGACTTCATCCAAATATACAAATAATAATGCAAAAGTTGCTTCTTCTAACTTCGATCAATTGGCCATGAAAATTAAAAAAAATAAAAAATTTGAAGTTTAAGTTGAAGTTGGAGTTGTGTTGACTATGTATTTTTGAAATTTCTTTTAAATTTTTTAAAAATTTATTTTAAATACAATTTTATATCCCAACATTTAAAATCTATCAAAACCACCCAAGATTTATAACAAAACCTCATTCTTATCACGTTAACTTGAAAGTCAATTCTTTCACCTCCCCATCTGCCTAAAGTATCACAATTTTATTGCAAATTGACCAAAGCAAGTTGAAGCATAGTAAAATCACAGATTACTTAGGCAAACTATATGAATCCTTTGAATATATTCAAACAAACTTATCATAAAATTTTACCCAAAGAATGCAATAAAATAGTTCTATATTGGAATAAGCAATTATACGCAGGTAACAATACGTAATTGCAGGACAAATGTCCAATCAGTCCAGCTATACTGTTAAACATAAGAAAACATGACCATAGTATATATATATACCAAAACACTCATTTATTTCTCCCTTCGTCCATTTTGAATTTGGAGTAAGACAATATTTAAAAAAAAATAAAAAATCTTCACACGTTATATCTTTAACATTTTACAAACAAGAGCCAGGAGAAGTAGCAACTAATTATGCACAAATTACATAGTACAGTAATAAGATGTCACTCCCCTCCACGCCTCTTTCAGACATTCAATTAGTATTCAGAGCCTAAAACAAACATATATCCTCGTAAGATGACCAAGTACAGCTTTCAATACCTATTTGTTGTTAGTTAATAAGCATCCAAGTGGTTAATTAAAGATGCAGCAAAACCTAGTAGCTTTCACTTGACCAGCTACTACTTGCATCCAAACCAACATAAATGGCCAAAGTTGAGATGGATTCTTTTGTAAGAACTTAAAAACTTAGGGTCAAACACCACAAAATATTGTAGAAAGTTGAAAAAAAAAAACGGAAAAAAGTAGAAAAAATCTATGTCCAAACACCTTCTAAGTTAGTTGTTCAAAACATAAGATTGTCACTGGCTATTTTACACGTTTGCCGGTAAAACTTGTGCCCAAAGAATTAATTAGCGGTAAAATGTAAATCTCGTTTAATCAACGACACAACAATAGTACTCAATATTTATTAACTAGAAACACAAAAACACAAAATAGGACAGATTTTATTTTATTTTTTAAGAAAAAAATACCTTCTGAGTTCAACGTCAGTGCCCAACAGTCTCCCTGTGTATGTTGGGATCTCAAATTCAAACTCAATGTCAATTTCTGATTTCCCCAACCATCACAGTACTTCCCGCCTCTCTCAACTCAAGGACACCATAAAAAATGGAGTAAAGAAGAAGTGTGTGGAAGTTCAGCTGATCAAGACAAAAAGAACTTTGGGCTCAAATATACACAAAGCAGATTTAGGCTCATACAACTTAGGCCCAATTAATGATGAAAGCAACACTTCTTTTGACACTTTCTAGAAGGATGAATACGTGTACATAACAAAGGAATATTGTGAATAATTTCTCTGCAAAATTTGTTAGGAAGTTAGCATATAGTATAGTGACATCTATACATAGCAAAAAGGCATTGTTTTCATTCCTACTTGTATAAATTGATGAAAACAGTGATCAATAAAAAAAACACACAGAAATTTCCTCAATTGTCTCTTTTCTCTCTCTCTTTATATGGTATCAGAGAATTAGGAATAAATCCTAATCCATTTTCAGTTTTTTTTCCAGTCCCTTTCCCTTAATTCTTCTTCTTCTTTCTTCCGGATCTAATGGGAGACACAACCCCTACTAATGAAAGCACCACTCAAACCTCCTCACATGGAGTTGGTTCTGCCTCAACTCAAGAGAATATGCTGGACACAACTCATACTTTCTTTCTTCACGCTTCAAATTCCCCTGGTATGGTCCTCGTGAATACCATCTTTGATGGTAAAGGATATGGTGGTTGGCGTAGGGGAATTCTCATAGCTTTATCAGCAAAGAATAAGGTTGGTTTCATTGATGGAACAATCACCACTTGAAGTATCACTTCTGATACTTATAAAGCATGGTCAAGGTGCAACAACATGGTGATCTCTTGGCTCCTTAACTCCCTGTCAAAGGAGATTGCAGAGAGTGTGTTGTACTCTAAAACTGCAAAACACATCTGGGAAGAGCTTGAGGAGAGGTTTGGACAGAGCAATGGTCCTCTTCTCTATCAACTGCAAAAAAAATAATCAATGAGTCAGTTCAAGGAAATCTGGATATTGCAAGTTACTATACCAAGCTAAAAAGATTGTGGGATGAGTTAGATAGTTTGGATATGTGTCAACCTTGCACCTGTGATTGTTCATGTGGGGGAAAGGTGAAATCTCACAAATCTAAACAGGATAGAAGGCTTATTCAGTTCCTTATGGGACTGAATGAAGCTTATACAGGACCTAGAAGCAACTTATTGTTACTTTCCCCTCTCCCTTCAATAAACTATGCGTATTCTCTCCTCATCAGGGATGAGAAACAGAAGGAAGTTCATGTATCACAGCATGCTGCACCTACAGCTTTTCATGCCTCTAACCATGGAACAAGCAACTTTGGATCTGGATCTTCTAATCTCACTGGAGGACACCTTAGACAACATTATAATTCACAAAAGTTTAGAGAAAGAAAACCTGTAACTGAAGGAAAGAAAATTGGTAATGGATTTTTTTGCTCTTATTGTAAGAAAACAAACCACACTATTGAAAATTGTTATAGGTTGATAGGGTTTCCTGCTGATTTTAAATTCACAAAGTCCCAGATTTCACTATACATCATGTCTTGTATGTACCATCTTTTCTTTTTAGTCTTCTATCAGTTTATAGACTATGTTTACAATTCAACTCCATTCTGAGTTTCTCTAGTTTTGGTGCTATTCTGCAGGACCCTTCAATGAAGAGGCCATTGGTTTTTGGTAAAGTCACTAGGGGGCTATATCTTCTACATTCAAGTAGCACCAGCCAAGTCAAGCTTTCAAATAGTCTATCTTCTCTTAGCAGAGTTTTTAATTCTAATTGTAATCAAAGTGTTGTAGCACAAGTACCAGGATCTTTTTTATTTCTACAATCAATTTCTATTGATGTAAACACTTGGCATTGTAGACTTGGTCACATGCCCTTCTCTAATATGAAATATGTTTGTCCTTTTTCTATTAATCCTATTTCTGTTCCTTGTGATGTTTGTGCTAGAGCAAAACAAACTAGGTTACCTTTTGGGTCTAGTACTACTGTTTCCAAGAATATATTTGATCTTATATATGTTGATACATGAGGGCCTTACAAGATCCCAACACATGATGGATTTAAGTATTTTCTAACCATAGTGGATTATCATAGTAAAGTTACTTGGACTTTTTTTTTAGCACTAAATCTAATTCTTTCATAGTCTTAAAGTAGTTTTTGGCCATGATCAAAACCCAATTTCACACTAAGGTCAAGAACTTAGAAGTGATAATGCCTTAGAATTGGGTAGCAGTAAAGAGGGAAAAGAGTTTCTTCTTTCAGAGGGTATCATACACCAAACTTCTTGTGCATCCTCTCCACAACAAAATGAAGTAGTGGAGAAGAAACACATACATTTGTTAGAGATATGTAGGGCTTTGCTTTTTTAGTCAAACTTACCTATACATTTTTGGGGGGAGTGTCTCTTAACAACAACTTTCTTAATCAATAGGTTCCCTTCTAAATTGCTCAATATGAAAACACATTATGAGATCTTATTTGGTCAATCACCTGATTATTCTCTCCTCCGGTGTTTTGGTTGTCTTTGTTATGCCTCTACTTTACCTGTCAATAGAGGAAAACTAGATCCTAAATCAGTCAAATGTGTGTTCATAGGTTATCCCTTTGGGAAGAAGGGATACAAACTTCTTAACTTAAATAATAACAAAATTTTTGAGTCCAGAAATGTTGTTTTCCATGAAGATATCTATCCTTTCTCTAGCACTGTTCCAGCAAACAATCTTTTTCTTGTTCACTCTCACAGACATGTCCCTCAAGATTGTAATTCCTCTTTTCTCATTTTACATTCTTTTTCTCCATCTCCTTCACCCACTGCAGATCCTATATCTACCCCATCCTCTTTTTCTTTACCACCAGAACTTACACATCCACAACAACCACATGACATTGCAACACCTGATCATGAGGCACCTCGACTACCTACTAGACAATCCCCTCGAGTATCTCACACACCTAAGTACTTAAGTGACTACATTTGCAATTATTTCATTCTCACTAATGTCACTAGTCAGTGCTTTTCTGCACCTTTTTCTCATGTTTCAATTTCTTTTTTCTGCATTGTCCAGTACTAATCAATTCCTTCTAAACTCTTTTTCCTCTTTCACTGAACCTACTTCTTATACCCAAGGCTGCTTACATCCGGGATGGCAAGACACCATGGATAAAAAATTTGAATCTCTTAAATCAAATAATACCTGGGATGTTGTGGAATTGCCTAAAGGGGAGAAATCTCTACCTTGTAAATAGGTGTATAAGGTTAAGTATAAACAAGATGGGACAATTGAATGACTCAAAGCTCGATTAGTTGTGAGAGGGGATATTCAACAAGAGGGGATCGATTTCACAGAAACATATTCTCCAGTTGTCAAGATGACAACTATTCGATGTTTATTAACGGTGGCAGTCAAGAAACATTGGCATATTTCACAATTGAATGTGAATAATGCCTTCCTGCATGGGGATTTGCAGGAAAAAGTCTATATGAATTTTCCTCTTGGTATGCAAGCTCCTAGTTCATCTTATGTTTTCCGACTTAAAAAATCACTTTATGGATTACGTCATGCTTCGAGACAGTGGTATGCTCGTTTGACTGCATCTTTAAGTTTCAAGGGATATTCTCATTCTCTAAATGATTATTCTCTTTTTCAAGAAAATTCAAGGAAAAATATCTATTTTGGCAGTTTATGTGGACGACATCTTATTAATAGGAGATGATGTTTGTGAATTGGAATCTATTAAGTTTTTTTTGCATTCTGAATTTTGGATC
Source organism: Capsicum pubescens (assembly GCA_030864215.1). Classification (NCBI taxonomy): domain Eukaryota; kingdom Viridiplantae; phylum Streptophyta; class Magnoliopsida; order Solanales; family Solanaceae; genus Capsicum; species Capsicum pubescens. The sequence goes on from CM061542.1 coordinate 270,496,416, forward strand.
AAAGGCCTGGGTGCTGCCCATTATTTCTTAGGAATGGAGATCATCCGTGAATCACATGGTATTATTTTGGGGCAAAAAAAATTTACCTTTGACTTGTTGGCAGAATTTGGTTGCACTGATTTAACACCCGTGTCTTCTCTTCTTGATCCCAACATCCGACTACATGCTGATGATGGTGAACTTTTACCCAATCCAATTGTATATCATGTCCTTTTGAAAAAATTAAATTTTCTCACAAACACACGACCAGATTTATCCTACACCGTTCAGCACCTTAGCCAGTTTATGCAATCTCCACGCATACCTCATTTCACTACACCTTTGAGATGTCTCAGGTATCTTTTATTAGATCCAGGCATTGGAATTTTCCTCTCCGCTGATTCAAGTCTTAACCTTGTCGCATTCTGTGACTCTGACTGGGAAAGGTACCCAGATACCCGTCGTTCTATCAGTGGATATTACATCACTCTTGGGGGTTGTCCAGTTTCCTGGAAATCCAAGAAACAATCTTTAGTCTCCCTTTCATCCGCTAAAGCAGAGTACAGATCTATGCACAGGGTCGTTGCTGAAATTACTTGGATGGTTTGTTTACTTGACGATCTGAGTGTTCCTTCTATGTTACCTGTTCCCCTGCATTCTGACAGCCGGGCTGCAATTCATATCTCCAAAAATTCAGTATTCCATGAGAGGACGAAACACGTGGACCTTGATTGCCATTTTGATAGTCAACAGTATCTTGCCGGACTCATTTCACTGCGTGTTGTTCCTTCCAAAACTCTGTTGGCCGATGTATTAACGAAACCCCTTTCTGGACCAATTCATCGATCCATTTTGCCCAAGTTGGGGATTGTTTCACCATCCTCCAACTTGAAGGGGGGTGTTGGGATCTCAAATTCAAACTCAATGTCAATTTCTAATTTCTCCAACCATCACAGTACTTCCCGCCTCTCTCAACTCAAGGACACCATCAAAAATGGAGTAAAGAAGAAGTATGTGAAAGTTCAGCTGATCAAGACTAAAAGAACTTTGGGCTCAAATATACACAAAGCAGATTTAGGCTCATACAACTTAGGCCCAATTAATGATGAAAACAACACTTCTTTTGACACTTTCTAGAAGGATGAATACGTGTACATAACAAAGGAATATTGTGAATAATTTCTCTGCAAAATTTGTTAGGAAGTTAGCATATAGGATAGTGACATCTGTATATAGCAAAAAGGCATTGTTTTCGTTACTACTTGTATAAATTGATGAAAACAGTGATCAATAAAAAAAAACACAAAAATTTCCTCAATTATCTCTTTTCTCTCTCTCTTTACAGTGTAACTCTAAGTCGGCCGGATAACGAAAGGCCGTTGAACAAACAGGACAAAAGTGAGTGTTAAGCTTATGAATTCTCCTATTATGTTTTTCCATGCGGGTCTCGTTGTGGTAGTGTTTTCTGCGACAAAGAAAGCAGGTAAAGGGTGTATTAATATTCACTGGAGGGCAGTGGCGGACCTTTGTAGAAATTTGGGGTGCTCTGACACCCACTAAACTCGACGCGGAATAGGTAAAATTATATAGAAAATATATGAAAATAGATATAAAATATATAAAAGCACTCATTATAACAAAAAGTTTGTTGGGTGCATTGACATTTGAGTTGATCTTAAGGTGCTTCATTGGGAGGAGGCGTTGAGTTTGAACCTCATTGAGGTGATTTTTTATTTTTTTCAGTTTTAAAATTTTTTAAGCACTCATTATCTTTAAATCATGGGTCCGCCACTGCTGGAGGGGATGAGGCGGTGGGTTTTCTCCATCCTCGGAGGATGAATCAGAGCTGGCATTAGCAGCGTCCGCCATTGATTGAGAGCACAGAGAGAAGCTGAGAGAACAGTGAAGGTGAAAAAATGGACTTACGAATTACACTCTGCCTTGTAGTAGGCCTAGCCCTATTTATAGCCTACCAGAGTGGATTCCTCCCTTCTTTCTTCTTTTTACTTCACGTGACCGTCGATTTCACTAACCAAAAGAAGGAATGCCTTTTAGGTCGGTTAAAACGACCGTAATTTCATAAAGAGTCCACGAAACAAAAAAAGTACTGTAGTAAGTAGTACTTGGAACATACCAAGAATATACATATGGTTACAAAAGGAACATACATAAGGAGTATGTTCTGAAATTCCCAAATAAGTCTAACGTAACACTACACTATCTATGTTTACTGATTTTGCTCGAATATGTGTGTATCCAACAAGGTATATGGTGCCTTGTTTGTGTTTTCTTTACTTAAATGATATCATTGCTTAGAATGTGATAATATTATATCAATAAAATTTCATCATTCGATTGATTTAGTTCGTTGATTTTTTCTTAATTACCTACCTGGCAGCTATGTTTGTCCGAACTCACTCTTCAAAATAGTATCGGATGCGCATTGAATCCTTTAAAAATAGTGTAATTTTGAAAAATCCAACACAAGTAAGATATTATTTTTGAATAATTCAAACAATTTAGACTGAGAGTATATATAAATTTAAGTGACTTAGGCTTCACCTTTTTAAAAATATATACATATACGTACCTTCTTTTTAGTTGTCACGTGTACGTATGATTAATCTTCAAAACTAAATCAAATCAAATTAATTCATTATTTTAAATTTAGATCTTCAAAAAATTGTATGAATTATACGTACAATATGAAATCCTAATCATATTAAATATGCTAAAAAATATATTGTATAATATTGATCAAGTTAGTTCATACAATTTAATATTCAAAAATGTCAATTTCATTAATCTTTAAAATTAAATCAAATTAAATTAACACATTCTTTCAAATTTAGATATTTAAAAACGCTACAAATTATATTTATAGTATACAATCATAGAAATATAGAATTTAAAATGTTTTTCAAATTAGCCCATATCATTTAATTTTCAAAAATTAAAATATGACATATAAAATTGAATGGTAAAATATTTTTAATTTACATATCATTCCTTTAGTTTACAAATAGATTCTTAATATTCGGAAAAATTTCAGAAATAGCAACTATAGAGCCTTCATTGTAACTTTTATAACAACTATTTTTGTATTTAAGTAAACTGTTGTTATACAAATACATATACAACAAAATTTACTGCCTAGTTTACTCAAATTAGTTGAGTTAAATAAGGAATAATTATCTCATCTAATTAAATTCTCATAAATTACTCTTATTTAAATTAGTAGATTCCTTTTCCAAGTCAAACTCAAGTATGAAGATTATTATTTCCATGATCTTCAAAATTTCAAAATATCATTCTCTTATATCTCTAACTTTTTTTTCTCGTTATTTTTTTTCATTTTTTTAATCTTTTTTTTTTTTAATTTTAATTTCTTTTTCTTTTCCATTTTTTTCTTTCCACTTTATTTTCTCTCTTCTACTTCTCTTTTTTTTTTTCTCCTTTTTCGTTTTCTTTTTTTTTTCCTTTTATCATATTTTTTCGTTTTCTTCTTTTTTAAAAAAAAAAAATCGCTTTTGTTTTTACACTTCTATTTCTAGTTTCTATTTCTCTTTCTTCTATTTTTTCTTTTTCGCTTCTTTTTTTGAATTTTTATTTTTCGTTTTTGTTTTTTTATTTTTATTTTTTACTCTTCTATCTCTATCTTTTATTTTTAAAAGACAAATATTTCTATCATATATACATATTAAAAAATATACAAAATAAATAGACATACAGATCTGCATATGTATTTACGGTAAAAAACATACATATATATCTGCATATGTATTTACAGAAATACATATGTGACTCACATGTATATATAAACATACAGGACACAAAAGCTCTATAACAAAAATGACAATTATATACATATGCATATAGGTAATAAAAAAAATACATGATACATATCTTAAACAGTAAAAGAAAAAAATAATTACATATGTTACCCTCTAAAATGACATAGTATGTACAGTTCAAAAACAAACCCAACTCTGTATAAAATACATATAGCTCTGCATATGTATTTACAGAATACATACCTGATTCATATGTATATTCTTATTTTATATGAGTCACCTTTGTATTTCGCAAATACATATGAAGATATATAGTATAATTATGTTTGTTACTGTTTAATATGAATATGATATGTATTTCATAAATACATATGTATGTTTTGTACTGAAATACATATTCAGATTTGTATGACTATGTATTTTGTATGTTTTTTGAATATGTGTATGTGATATACATATTTATTTTTTCAAAATAAAAGTTAGAGATAGAAGAATACAAAAACGAAAAAAATCAAAAATATAAAAAGAAAAAAAAACGAAAAAAAGAGAAGTGAAAAAGAAAAAAAAAGGAAGAAAGAGAAATAGAAGGATAAAAATAAAAGGAAAAAAAGAAACAAAATAAAATAGAAAAAAAAGAACAAAACGAAAATAGAAAAAGAAAAAAACGATATGAGAAAGGAAAAAAAAAGAAATAGAAGAGAGAAAATAAAGTGGAAAGAAAAAATAAAAATAAAAAGAAATTAAAATAAAAAAATAAAATGATAAAAAATAAGATGGAAAAAAACTAATAAGAAAAAAAGGTAGAGATATAAGAGAGTGAAAGACAATAATGATGTTTTATATTGAAATCTTGAAGATCATGAAGATAATTATCTTCAAATATGAAAAGGAAAAATGAAAAAAATGAAAAAGAAAAAAAAGAAGAGAAATAGAAGAGAGAAAATAAATTGGAATAAAAAAATGAAAATAAAATAAAATAAAAAAATAAAGTGATAAAAAAATAAGATGAAAGAAAAACGGGTAAAAGATATGGCTATATTTGGGGGAGGTGAAATAGTGGAGTGAAAATAGGAAAATGTAAAGTAGTGAGAGTAAAACATACACTTGCCTAGTTAATGAGTAAAATAATGCTACTCTTGCTATAAACTGTAATTTTACAAAAGTGTTATTATTTATTGTAATTATAGTCTTAAGTATGCACTTTCTATAATTTTTTCATATTCTTATGACATATAAAAATTGAACGAAAAATGATTTGTTCTTTTAATTTTACATTTCAAATTTAATTTATGGAAGTTAAATTGTATAGACTATTATTTTATTGATATTAACTTCGTTTTTTGATTATTTATATCCGTTTGATCCTTAATTATTAACTATGCTCATTACTTGAGAAAATTGAAGGAAAGGTGTCTTTTAAGTCTTGAATGAAGGATTGGTGACATTGACCAACTGATAGGATCAAACATGATTAGGAAACTTGATTAAGTTAATTGTGGACTTGATTAATATTTTCAAAACTTTCTAATCTTTTAAAAAATATAAATCAACCCAAACCACACCCCTCTTCAATCCAAATCAACTACTCTTTCATCTCTCTCGACAACTTCTCTCAACTCTCTCCCAACCAACAGTTCTGTAAAATTTCTCCCTTCAACCCCCGACGACTTCTACCTTTGGCGAAAAATAGTTGGGCTTCGAGTTCCCCTCTTTTCTCCCTTCAACCCCTAGCGACTTCTACCTCCGGCGATAAATAGTTGGGCTTCGAGTTCCCCTCTTCAATTCAAACCAACCTGTCTTTCATCCCTCTCTCGGTAGCTTCTCTCAACTCTCTCCCAACTAACTGTTCTGCAAATTTTTCATTTCAATCCTCGGCGACTTCAACATTTGACTATAAATAGTTGGGCTTCGATTTCCTTTTCGACTTCAACTTTTAATCGACGTGACAACCTTGTTGTCCGACCTCAACAACTTCGAATTCTTCTTCATCCCTTTTCTTCTTTCACAGGTAAAAATTTATGGCCTTTTTAGTTTTGATGAAAATGAGGAACTTGAGCCAACTTCTCTTATAGTATTGGTTAACAATTTCACTATTTGTTGCATTAATTTGAAATGCGGTCTGAATAAAACCCTAATTTCTGGTATTTCTTCTCTTCTCTTTTCGAAGTGAATTATGATATTTTGTTGTTTGTTGCATTTTTTTTAAGTTTGATTTTTATTGTTTGTGTTTATAAAAGTAAAACGATAATTTGGGTTGATTTGTTCTGTTCTGTTTTTGTTCTTGGTAAAAATGGTGAAATTGTTGTTATTTTGTTGAACAAAATCGTGCTAATATTTTTTATTTCCTCCAATAGATTATCCATCTGGTGCAACATATAAACCATCTAATGCAACAGATTTATCATATGATGTAACAGATCAACCATCTGATGCACCAGAGGAACCATCAAATTACAATTCTAATGCAACAGATTAATCATCTGATATAACAAATTAACTATTTGATGCAACAGATTAACCATATGTTGCAACAAATTAAGCATCAAATAAAAAATCTGATGCAACTAATTAACCATCTGATGTAACGAAAGAACCATCAGATTAATGATCCGATGCAACAGATGAACCTCCTGTTGGATAAAATCCTATTAACTCTTCCAATAGGAAATGTCCAAGACTTGATTTTTCCAATTGATCATTCATCTTCCACGATAGACGACCCTATGTTGGAAGAAATCTAAACAATATTGATCGTTGATAACTGTTCCAACAGATCACTCATGTGTTGCAACAAATGTGTGACCTGTTGCATAGACCATTCATCTTTCTCAATAGATGAGTGATATGTTTTGTATTATTGCAATAGATTACTCAGTCGTTGCTGCAGGTTAGTTAACTGCTCCGACATATCACTCATATGTTGCAATAGATGTGTGATCTGTTGCACAAACCATTCATCTTTCTCAACAGATGAGTGTATATTTTGTATTGTCGCAACAAATTACTCAGACGTTGCTACGAATTATTTAACTGTTCCAATAGATCACTCACATGTTACAATAGATGTGTGATCTGTTGCACAAACCATTTATCTTTCCCAACAGATGAGTGATGTATTTTGTATTATTGCAACAGATTACTCAGTCGTTACTACAAATTATTTAACTATTCTAACAGATCACTCACATGTTGCAACAGATGTGGGGTCTTCTGCACAGACCATTCATTTTTCTCAACAGATGAGTGATTTATTTTGTATTATCGCAATAGATTACTCATCTGTTACAATAGGTTATTTAACTATCCCAACGAATCACTCATATGTCACAATAATGTGTGATCTATTGCACAGATCATTCATCTGTCTTAAAAGATGAGTGTTATATTTTGTATTGTTGCAACAGATTACACATCCGCTGTAACAGTTTGGTTATATGCTGCAACAGATATACTACTTGGTGTAATAGATCGGTGATCTGTTACAATTGTTATTTTATTATTTTGCTTATTTGATTTACTGTTATCCCCTTTTAATGATGCATTAATCAACTATAATATATTTTTCTATGTTCCTGTTAATTTTAGATAATATGATTCCCAAAAGAACAGAAACCGAATCAAGTCCAAGTAAAGGAACAAATTAAGCAGCTAGGCTACATCCACCACTCTATGAGCTTGCTTTACAAACATTATCTCAATCGGGAAAAGAATATGATGAACACGGGGAGAAGAAATATTTCAAAAGAGATGATGCAAATGCTAATATCCCTTCCACCAAAGAGTTGGTCAAAGCCTTCAGCATTGATCTTTATCCTATAAGAATGTAGTGCGATGGTTCCGTAGATTTAACGGGTGATTTCGTGGTTAAGTCATCCATGGGAAAATCTTTCTACACCTTCAGAAAATTAGATGCTTATTTCAGGGACAGTTGCTTTGGGAAATATTTTAATTTGCCGTAGGACAACAATGCTCGTTTCAAAATAAAAATGATATATGAACTTCTCAAGCGTAGGTTTATGTATGAAAACAAATATAAGATGGATGAGGTATGGATAAATTACTGTGGCATGCCTGTTTGTTTTGGTTGGAAGGAGTTTGCCATAGTTACTGGACTAAAATACTATCCTCTTTCGCAAGTTATACTTATTCTAACTAAAAAAAAAACACCCCGCACACCCCAAAAAGGCAAAGACAAGTCGTGTGATCGTGATGACTTGGTGTCCATTGTTGGTCCAAGCTTCAAAAACAAAAGTTTAATAGAAGCGTTGAAAGGTAAAGGACTTTCAAAGAAGCACAAGCAGTCATTGTGCTTTGTTTGGTTTGTACATAATATTCTTTGGGCGAGAGACGTTAACAACAACATAAGCCTCAATTTAATAAAGCTCTCGGAGGATCTTGAGGCTTTAACAGCTATCCTTGGGGTTATGAAAGCTTCAAAACGACTGTCAAATATTTGTTGACTCCGTTAGTACCAAAGACAGTCAATTTATATGGCTTCCCATGGGCTTTCATGGTAAATATTTTTTTCTTCTATTATGATATCATTCATTTTTTTTACTCAATAATGATTTTGATTTATTGACATTATTTTATAGGCTTGGGCATTTGAAGTCATTCCTTATTTGAGACAACAAGTGAACTACTAGGAAAGAGTTTCCTGTCCAAGAATCTTGAGATGGTTGTCGGCCAAAACTGATAACAATGTAAAATTTCATGATCTCTTCAACCCCCCGAAGGATACAGTAAGTATAATTATAATTAATTTTTTCTTTTAGTTAATGATTTTTTTGAATGATCTAATCACCATTCTAATATATGTAATGATTTGTGTTAGATCGTGCATCCATCGCTAGTTTCGACCAATCGAGAGTTGAAGATGCCATTTTTTCTTACTTTACGGTCTATGCAAACTTTATCGGACCCTAAGGTCATCGACAGAATAAAAATAGAATTGTTTAGAGCAACAACCATTACAAGAAAGATAATTTTGGAGGGTGGGCTTATTGTTGTTGATGGTCTTAGTGGTGATAGAGCTGTTGGTGGTGGTAGTGGTGCTGCTTTTGGTGCTAATGATGCTCCCACCTCTTACAGTATTTAAAGCAAACCATTATGATTATGATCATACTAGTTATATAGATTTTGCCTCTTCCAGCGAATGTACTGCATGCAAATACAAAGACTACAGGGCGAAACATGATGTAGTGATTAATGCTATTAATACATTAATTGTTTCTATAAAGGAATTGACATCTAAGAGGGGTGTTATTCCATCAAAGAGGATTTTATTTCCATCTGTTCCATTAGAGATTAGGGCAAGAGGAGAAGGAGAGTGATTTTCAAGGCATTATCAAGCATCCAAAAAAGCAAAATTGCAACTCCTCTGTCTGTGTGTTGCACTGAGCAATGTATAATGTCCAAAGGAGAGCAGCACAAGATGAAGAAGGTGAATATATATGTCTTTCAACTGACAAAACAAACAGACACATATCTGTTTCAACAGATGACAAATCTGCTGAAAATTATCAAAAAGATATATACATTTGTTGCAACAGTTGACTAACTTATTGCACTAGATAAAGTATCTATTAAAACATATGTCTCATCTGTTTTAGCAAATCAAATAGCTCCTCGTATCGCTTTTATTTGTACCAACAGACGACCTATCTGCTGCAATAGATGATTCATATATTGCAACGGATGGTTCATCCGTTGGAAATTATCATACAGGATCTTCCTCATGTAGAAATTTATTCCAACAGTTAATTCATTGTTTCAACAGAAATATAATCTGTTTGGCACAATTTAAAATAGGAGGAAGACTTGTTTGATTTGCTAGAAGAGATGAGTTATATTTTTCCATTTTGTTGTATCTCCGTGATTAGCATTGACCAATTCTGGATTTCCAGGTGGATGTAGAAGAAGCTACTGCTGAACAACATTGACAATATTCTACTCTTTTTATGGAAATACAGAGAATAGAAAGTGCAAAAATCGAACGTAAGCGACAATAAAGATTTACGACGAGCAAAGTTGAATTCCTTAGCACCGGATGAAGAACAACTTGTCCATACTAAGTAGATCTTTATAGCTTGAGCCTGTCAAAGTAATCCTTGGCATCATTCTTAAATTATTGTTGATGTATTTGTTGAGATCTGTACCCATAGCAATTTTTTTACATTTCATTTATTCGTTGACTTATTTCAGCTAATTTCTAAAGGCTTCGATTTATTTTATTTTGTCTATGAATTTTATTTATTCTTTAGATTTGAACTTATTAATTGAAAAGGAATACTAGATTCAAATATTGCAACAAGTAATGTATCTGTTGCAACAGATGACACATCTATTGGAAAAATCGAACAGATTTAGACTTATGTTGGAACGGTAGGAAATCTGTTGGAATTTATCAAATAAGTCTTCCCACTATTGCAATAGATGGACTTAGGTAGAAACATCGAGATAATGCAACAGATGACCAACCTATTGCAACAGATAAACTATATGTCAGAACAGGTAGACTAACTGTTACAGCGGATGAAGAATCTGTTGCATTATAAAAAATCAACTTTCGTTGGACATAAAAAATTATCACTACGTGTAAAAAGGTTAAAGTGAATTGAAATAAAAAAGGCGGAACCCATCGACGGTGTTCAGTTCAAATACCTAAAATAAAATAGGCATTAAGTCGACAGTGTTCATTTTAAACACGTAAAATAAAATAGGCATCAAATGTGTCAGTTTGGCACATTTTGCTGACTTGCCGTCACTTGGCCCCCAACGGTCATTCCCCTTCCATTGTCTTATATATTCATCTCCCTCCTAAAATTTAACCCTAAATTTCCAAATCTTCTTCTTCATCGTCATCTTCTTTTATCTATCCAAATTCTTCAAATTATTTCTTTCATTTTTTCCAACTGAGCTTGACAATGTCGAGCGCATCTTCCACTATTTTTTGTGATAAAGATTTTTAATGTTGTAAGTGCGGTCATGAAGCTCTATTAAAGACTTCTTGGACTCAACAAAATCCGGATCGTAGATTTTTTACTTGTAAGATTTTAAAAGTAATATTTTTTAATTTAATTAGTTGATTAATTATTGACTTATAATTGTTTTATAATTGTGTTCTTTTTTTTATTGAAACTGAGTGGATGTGATTACTTTGATTGGTATGAAGAACGACACCATTCACAAGTAAATCGTGTAATTTGGAGTTTGTTAAACAAAGTCAAGGCTTCTGAAGAGAAACAAAATTGAGCAAGAAGATACTACATTATTGTCATTATTGCTACTGGTTTGGTGTTTTTGGGCACATGGATATTTAAGCCTAATTACTAAAAATTTTATGGTGGTATGTGTATTTGATACTGGTTTGGTGTTGTCGAGAACATGGATGTTCAAGCGCAACTGTTGGAAAATATCAAAAAGATTTAGGCATATGTTGTAAAATTTAGGTCATCTGTTGGAAATTATCAAACAAGTCTTCCAACTGTTGCAACAGATTAGACTTAGATTATTAGATTATTCATAGAAATAACATCGGTGTAATGCAACAGATGACCAACCTATTGTAACTGATAAACTATCAGCCAGAACAGATTAAATATATTTTACAATAGATTGACAATCTATTGAATTATAAAAAGCTCAACTTTCATCAGAAAAAAATTATTACCACTACATGTACATGTAATAAAGTGAAGGGTGACTTGAAATTAAAAATTGTTATTTCACAGGCTCTTCTATATACACAAGCTTCAAGCGTCCAGTTAGTACCCCATAAGCCCAGACCTCTTGTAGGTTTTCCACAACGTTGTCACACAGAAAAGTCATTGGCTCAACCATTTCTGCGTCGGTCAGCAAACATTCGATGTGTGCGAGAGCGACATCATCTTTTGGAAGAATCATTCCCTTGTTTCGACCTTCAAAATCCCATGATTTCTTCATCAACACTTCCTGTGGCAAATGATTCATCAGTTTACTCTCCCTAACAAGATGGGCAACAACACCATCAGTGGCTCCACAAGGAGAAAAAGATCATAATCGTCGATGAGAGGTACGTTAGAGTCATAAACATTGATATTTCCTTCCTCGAGTAGTATCTCAACAACCCGATAATACATTTCTTTAACGCTAATAACTGCAAGAATCCTCTTTGCCTCGGTCCAACTCTTGCCGTGTGGATTTGGCCTCTCCCCTATAACATATTTTATCATTTCTTCTTCATCCAAGAACAACGTAGGAACTAGGAAATCAAGTCCCACACCAAGGGATAACGTCTCCCCATTGAGTTGATCGTACCTATCCTTGAGGTTCTTGCAGAAGTCGAGGTCCATTATCCTATCAGCAGCGTCATAAGCTTTCCAGTACGTTAATTGCCTTTTACTCATGAGGCATAAAATTATGTCAACATGCTGTGATATAAGAAGTCAATTTTTAAATAGGTTAGTAATTGTAAAGATGCAAGGATGGTCCATCTGTTTCATAGGGTTCTCTGAATCAATAATCCAACGCAACTTATGCAACAAATGGATAATAAGTTATAACAGAACCACTACCAGTTGCACCAGTATACCCAGCTGTTGTAACAGATGTGAAATCTGTTGTGTAGCTTCTTCTTCATGGGGTAGATTAGAAGGTCTAGGTTATGAAAAGTAAAATTGCCTTTTCCTCGTACGGCATACGCATATCAGTCATAGTCTGGAAGTCTTGGGGGGGAAAGGGAGGCCTGGGGTAATCTGGTATGCCTGGCTTGGCATTCTTGGCATGTCGCAGATCCCTCTTCTCTTCGGCACCAAGTTCTGCGTATATGTCCACCTTCTTGATTGGCCCCTGAACTTCAACACCTTTTGGAGAAGGAGGAATTGCAATTTCTTTTAATTTTCGACCGGAGAGTACGTCTCTAATTGCTCTTTTCTTTCTCCTAACCAACACTGTAGGAGTGTGTGGATCCCTCACCTTCTTTGATGGTGTGACACACCTCTTGGATTTGAATTCCTCGATAGCTTTAGAGATAACCTCTACTTTTTCAAAGAGTTTATCCTATCTGTCCTTGTACTCTTAGCATTCCCAACGAGAACACGAGGGTGAAGAGGGGTGAGAGGGACTTGTGTAAGGGTGAAAAGGGTATTGTTTTCAAACATATTTATTCTTTCTTGAGCATCAACATGCTCATCATCACGAGTGGTAGCAGCATCAGCATGCCTTCCATGCCTGCCACCAACACCAACAACTCCAACAGAAGAAGCACCCGGATCTGCCTTAGTAGGTTGGTTATGAAGAGCCTCAACATTAGGCTGACCTTGAGTCACTACTCTTCTTATGGCTATTGCTCTAGTCAATTCCTTCTTTATTAACTTCACTGTTGGATTTGTTATAGTATCAACATGACCTAGAGTAATATAAGAAGTCATCACCGACTCCTCCCCAGTAGGCACGATTCATGGATGCACAACCTATAAAAAAGAAAAAAAAGATAGATGAATTTAAATCATATAATATAATAATTTTCAAAGTTGGGTTACATTTTTAAAAAATGATCCATCTGTTGCATAGTTTGCAGTATATGGTTAAAATCCGTTTGAATCTGGTTCAGAGCAACAAAGCAACATATGGATAATCTGATGCAAAATATCAATTATCTTTTGCAAAAGTTGCATAAGACGGGTAATCTATTATGTAACAGATGATCTGTACGTTGCACAGATAAATAATATGTTATCAGATTACACATCTGTTGTATAATTTGCAGTAGATGGTTAATCTATTAGGAGTCGGGTTCAGAGAACCAAAGCAACAGATTGGTAATCTAATGCAAGATATCAATCATACCCAATCGCAATAGATGTCCCATATGGTGCACCAGATATAACATCTATTGCACAAGATATAACATTTGTTTAATATCTTTATTTGAGTAAAGTTATTTTACTTGAAGAAGACGTATTGCATCATCCGGAGGGTTAAAGAGATCCGTCTTCTTAATATTGATGTTGCTCTTTGCAGCCAACCACCTAAACATCCTTGGATGAGAAACCTCATCCAAGTAATCCATTAACTGCTTTCAGAGGGGAGGAATGACTTCAAATGCCCAAGCCTAAAAAATGTAAATAGGAAGAAAGAAAAAAAAATTCATAATAACTATATTCAATATAAATTAATGGATGAGTAAAATTAGTGATTAATTTTACCATAAAAGCCCAAGGTAAGCCGTATAATGTGGTCGTCCCTGAGGTTAGCTTTGTCAGTAAATATTGGACAGTCAAGTAGAAGTTGTCATATTCCCAGGGATAATTGTTGAATTTAACAAAATCCTCAACACGCACCAACAAATCATCTTATATGACCTTATTGATATTTCTTGCCAATATAACTGGGTAGGCAAACCAAACTAAGCACAATTGCTCCCTGTATTGCTCTACTCCTCGAGATTTGTCAACCAATCCGATGTTTTGTAGCCATGTCGAGAAATGTCAAACAACCCATCTATTTTTTACTTGCATTTTCTTGCCTTGGATCTTTTATGGGGTAGTGGTCCTCCTGGAAGATGGAATCTCAAGCCCGTCACTATGTCAAACTCTTGCAAGCCAAAACAAACAGGCATACCACAGTAGTTGATCCAGATTTCATTCATATTCTTTTTGCCCCCTCCTCCAGATCTTTATCATCCCCCATGTACTTGATCCTGTGCTTGAGAAGATCATATACCATCGTCATAGGAAAACGGATACGGGAAGAGGGGTCCTCAGGTAGCTTAAGAAAGCCTCCAAAGTAGCTCTTCTTAAAAAGTTCGCCTATGTTTTCTTTCTTCATAATTTTCATAAAATGTTCAAAAATTTTCCCCATCTGACATTTAAGTACAATTTGACCAGTTAGTTGTTTTGATTCTGGGTCATTTATCAGCATCACAACTTGAAACCTGTCAATACTAAAAGTTTTGATAGGATCATGTTGGGATGTCGATATTAATTCACGCCCCATTGGTGATCCATTATCATCATGTTGATGATCATCCTCTTTGTCTTTCTCACTCTCTAATTCCTCCTCTTTCTCACTTTCATTTTCTTCATCACCATCTATAGACCCCTTTCCACTTCCCTCAATGTTGTTTTCATATCTCTCCTCAGCTTCACTTTTCCTTGACTGAGATTGTTCAGGAAGCTCCTCCGAATCCCTCTGTATTGTAGCCTTTTTTTGGTGGTTAGATGTTGATCCACTTTTACTTTTTTTCTTTTGGGAGACATATTTTACCTACAAATAACAGAAAAATAAAAATTACATTACAATTGATGTATGCATAAATTTTAAAAAATACATTACAAACACCACGAATACCGACACACCACAAACCACCACCACAAACACCACCAACCAATGCCACAAATAAACACCACGAATACCAACACCACCGACATCCACCACAAATACCACCAACCAATGCCACCACCAGTGCCACGACGACGATCACAAACACTACCAACACCAACACCACAAACACTAGCCAACAATACCACGACAGTCAACGGAAGACTGCGACGGAAACTAGGTATTTCTCAAGTTCTTCCTACGATTTTACCATTAAAACTCAAAATTGTAAAACCATTCTCGAAGATAATACAACTAAAAGTTTTATTTTTCATCATTAACTTAAAAGCCCTTATTTTTTAGAAAAAATGACAAATATAGAACTCTTCTCGAACTCTGTTGCCTACGAAAAAAAAAAGACTGGTATAAGCAAAAATAAAATCAAAAATAACACCTATGTGGTCGGAAATAAGAAGAAAAACAATCTGTTGTGGAGGGTTGAACAAATTTGTTGAGTAGTTGTTGTCTGTACTATATTATTGAGTGAGAATGAGAGAGAAAGAGCAAGAACTCGAGATTTGAAATGATGAAATATTTTGTATAGGTTGATATGTATTTTCGAAAAGAATGACAAGTTTTGAAAATGTTAATTTGGTCCAAATTGATCTTAATTATTTTTAAAATCATAAAAGATATGCATAATTTTTAGCCCTCTCATCATGCAATTGCCAAAAGGGTAACTCAATTGAAATTGTATAAAAACAATTGAAGTTGTAGTTGATCGAGTACTCTAGTTGACCCTATGAACTCACCCCTGGTCCTAGATTAATCAATTTAGGTACTATTAGTCTAACATATGAACTCAATTGAAATTGTATAAAAATATATGTTCAACATATTGCATCAAATTTTGCATCTGTTGTAAATTATCAATCAGATTAGGTAACAACAAATTATGAATCTGTTGTAAATTATCAAACATATTAAGTCATTTATTATGACAGATTATCCATCTATTGTAAATTATCAAATAGATTGTCATATGTCACAACCGATTACCCATATGTTGTAAATTATCAAATAGGCGCTGCCATCTATTGTGGCTGACCCAATGAGAACTCACCCCTTGTCCTAGATTAATCAATAGTTGACCCTATGAGATCTCACCCCTAGTCCTAGATTATTCAATTAAGTTATTAGTATCTTGTCCTAGATTAATAAATTAAGGTATTACTTGAACATATGAGGTAGTAAGAATCGGTTCGACTCAGATTTATCGATCGACGACTCTGGTCGGGAGGAACGCAGTACCGTCTCATCATGAAATTGTCAAAAAACTCAATTGAAGTTGTAGTTGACCCTATGAGAACTCACCCCTAGTCCTAGATTATTCAATTAAGGTATTAGTACCCTAGTCCTAGATTAATCAATTAAGGTATTAGTCTAACATATGAGGTCGTAAGAATTGGTTTGGCTCAGAGTGATCGATTGACGACTTTGGTTGGGATGGACACAATACCGTCTCATCATAAAATTTCCAAAAGACTCAATTGAAGTTGTAGTTGACCCTATGAGAACTCACATTCAATTAGGTATTAGTCTAATAGATGAACTCAATTGAAATTATATATAAATAAAAGTTCAACCTGTTGCAACAGATATCTTTTCTGTTGGATCAAATAAAACATATTAAGTAATCTGTTGCAATATATTAAGCATAAGTTGTAAACTATCAAACAAATTACATCATTTGTTGCAACATATCACGAATCTGTTGTAAACTATCAAACAGATTAAGTCATCTGTTGTGACAGATTATCCATCTGTTGTAAATTATCAAATGGATTAAGTCATATGTCGCAATAGATTACCCACCTATTGTAAATTATCAAATAGGCGCTGACATCTATTGTAGTTGACATTATGAGAACTCACCCCTAGTCCTAGATTAATCAATTAAGGTATTAGTTGAACATATAAGGAAGTAAGAATCAGTTTGGCTCAAAGTGATCGATCGATGACTCTGGTCAGGAGGAACGCAGTACCGTCTCATCATGCAATTGCCAAAAGACTTAATTGAAGTTGTATTTGACCATATGAGAACTCACCCCTAGTCCTAGATTATTCAATTAAGGTATTAGTATCCTGTCCTAAATTAATCAATTAAGGTATTAGTTGAATATATGAGGTAGTAAGAATCGGTTCGGCTTAGAGTTATCGATCGATGACTCTGGTCGGGAGAAACACAGTACCGTCTTATCATGCAATTGCCAAAAGACTCAATTGAAGTTGTAGTTGACCCTATGAGAACTCACCCCTAGTCCTAGATTATTCAATTAAGGTATTAGTACCCTAGTCCTAGATTAATCCATTAAGGTATTAGTCTAACATATGAGGTAGTAAGAATCAGTTTGGCTCAGAGTGATCGATCGATGACTCTGATCGGGAGGAACGCAATACTATCCCATCATGTAATTGCCAAAAGACTCAATTGAAGTTATAGTTGACCCTATGAGAACTCACATTCAATTAAGGTATTAGTCTAACATATGAACTTAATTGAAATTATATATAAACAAATGTTCAACCTATTGCAACAAATGTCTTTTCTGTTGGATCAAATTAAATAGATTAGGTAATCTGTTGCAACATATTACGCATCTGTTGTAAACTATCAAACAGATTACGTTATTTGTTGTGACAGATGACCGAGGTTTGGAAATTTCCAAATAGAAATTGTCATCTGTTGCACTTAAATATTTTAAGATCTTTTTTTAAAGCAATTTAGGTATTTCCTGTCCGAGATAAAAAAGTTAAAATACTAAGGCGATAAAAAATATTACTCGGTACTACTTAGATAACTCAAAAATCTCCTGAGTGAGTAGTCTTATCTGGTCTTTTCAATGTCACCGTCTCTCCGTGCCCCTCAAAAGTTAGTAATGAATATTTAAAAACCCCCATATCTAGAACTCTCTCCTTCAGCCATAAAGTAGTCTAGACTCAACTCATCACTCTTCTTTATTCTCAATTCTCAATTATCTTTGTTTCCTTTTTTCTCTCTTTTCTCTCTTCTTTCGAATAAGGATCCTTTAGGATCTCAACTAATCAATATATTTTCTCGACTGAACTGGATGTTCTGATCCATTTTTTTTACATTGCAGGTACGGTTCACTATTGCTCTTTCCATCTCGTCTTCTTCTATGTATGTCATTTAAATTAGATATTTACATCTATTGCTATTAATGATTTACCCATTACCAGTTTCCTATTTATTCCGAAAATTGAAGGAAAGTCTTGAATGAACGAACCGTTGTTTTTATTAAAATATACGAAAAAAGTCATCAGTTGGGAGAACTTAAAAAGCCTTATCGTCAGTATAGTTTTTTTTATGTATTTTGTTTGGTACTTTAGTGGTGTTGTTTTTGGGGGTGGTGGTTGTGTTGGAATATGTGATGTTTGTGTTGTGGATGGTGTTGGAACATATGGTGTTGTTTCTTTATTGTTGATGCTATTGGTGGTGGTGTTGCAACAGTTTCCTCAACTGTTGCAACTAATGAATCAGTTGTTGGAACAGACAGAGCAACTTTTTGAAGAAATCAAACCAGTAGCAAGGCTAGTTTAATTTATTCCAATAGATGACCCATCTATTGCAACATGTCATCCATCCGTTGCAACGATGCCTCATCGGTTGAACAGATAGTAATCTGTTGCATCATATTGGTCATCTGTTGATTCACTTAATTTTGTATTACCCTTTTGTAATGTTCTTTTCTTTTTCTTTTTGTTCTTCTCTTGTTTGACATCAAATGTATTTCTCTTGTTTGCAGACAAAAGGAAGTGAAATTGGATCCACTTTTGCTCGGCCAACATTAAAGGCTAGAGTAAAGATGGGTTCGGAGGAATAAACTGCTTGAAGATGGAACCACTTCATATGTGGAAGGTATGTATTACTGATCAACCTATCATGAAAACACACATCCAGTACAATGAATTTGTGAATGTTTGTTCTTTACCTATTAGGCATTAATCCTTCAAACAAGATATGTCATTTTACGGTTATGATTGTTAGGTTCGAACTGGTAAGGCTGAGGGACCAAGAAGGTGGTGTCGATACCCTATTACAATTTAATGACGATTTATGCTTATGTTTTTGTGTCAAGTTTGGGGAAGGGTTCAAGTTTTTGGCGGCAGTGTAAATATCCAATAGTGATTGGACCAATTTTAATGGTGCAATGGACTTGTTGAAAGGCCTCTGAAGCCTCGCACTACAACAAACAACGATGGATCTAATAGAAATTTCCCTAATCCAAATTTATACAGATGGGTTATTGGATGAGACTATTGTACAGCAGAAAGTGTTTGGGAGAAAACCTGTGCGGGAAGAGGGAGGTTGAGAAGTTCATATATCATCTCAGTCCTTATTTAAGAGGAAACACAGGGTGAGAAGGAAAGTGTAGCGAAATTGGCTTATGAAATTGACATGAAAAATGATAAAAATGGATGAGCTGTGAATGTGAAAGTGCATCCAAAAATGAAAATCCACCAGTCATTGAAGAAAAAGAAGAATGTTCAAGAGGAATTGAGCTGGTCACTTTTCTAGAGACTGTAACTAGTGAGCGCGACCTCAATGAAGACCCACAAAATGCAGGACCAGAACTCTAAGGAAGCAGCTTCGCGAGCATGGAAGGTGGTAAGATTTTAGGTATGAATTAAAACTTGAACCAACTACTCCTGCATTAAAAATATGGGATCAAGCCAAGGTGGCAATTTCTCAAGTTAAACTTGCATCCCATGCCTCCTGTTTATGGCTCTGGTCAGGTCAAAGGCAGTGGAAACAACAAGACATGGGATTTTGGCCCAACTTTGGACCTTTTTGTTTCTACTGCCATTGACCTGATCATAGCCACAAACAGAAGGCATGACATACAAGTTAGACTCCAGAAATTGACGCCTTGGCTTCCCGTGTTTTTAATTCAGGAGTTGTTGGTTTAGGTTTCAATCTTGACAGACAATCTTACCACATTCCGTGCTCGCGAAGCTTTTTTCTTAGAGTTCTGGTGCTGCACTTTGCGAGAGTCTTAATTAAGGCGACGCTCGCTAGTTGCATTCTCGAGCAAAGTGTCCAGCTCTAGTCCTATTGACCATTCTTCTTTTTTTCACCGACTGATGGATTTTTATATTTGGATACACTTTCACATTTGAAGCTCATCCAGTTTTTTCGTTTCTTATGTCAATTTCATTGGCCAATTTCGCTACACTTTTCTTCCTACCCCGTGTTTCCTCTTAAACAAGATCTGAGATGATATATGGCCTTCTCCACCTCCCTCTTCATGCACAGGTATTCTCCCAAGCACCTTTTACTGTAAAAAAAAGTCTCCTCCAGCAATCCATCCATATAAATTTGGACTAGGGAAATTTCTATTGGTTCCATCATTGTTTGCTGCATTGCGAGGCTTCGGAGGCTTTTCAAGAAGTTCATAGAGACATTAAAACCGGTCTAATCACTATTGTATACTTACACTACCGCCAAAAACTTGAACCCTTCCAAACTTGACCCAAAAACATGAGCATAAATCATCATTAAATTGTAATGGGGTATCAACACCACCGTCTTGGAATACTTCGGCCTTATCAGTTCACACCTATCAAACTAAACTGTACAAAGTAGGATCTTGTTTGAAGGATCAGTGTCTAATCGGTAAAAAACTACATTCATAAAATCATTGCACTTTATGTGTGTGTGTCATGGTAGCCTGATCAATAATACATATAACTCACACACATGAAAATGGGATCCATTGCGCGCACCTTATTCTTCCTACTCTATCAGGACATGTCCGATAATGTTGTTTATTCATCTGTACACTGTGATGACTCTTAAAAAAGAGATGTGAAGAGTCGTGACTTTTTATCTTAACACATTCAAAACAGCTAATGAATCGAAATCTTCATCTGTTGCAACTGATGAATCAGCTATTGGAAGAAATCAAAACATCTCCTCCAATATATGGTCCATCTGTCGCAACAGATAATCCATATGTTGCGACAGATGGTAAATCTATTGCGACAGACCAGATTGTGTTTTTTTATTCATCTGCACGCATGTGTTTACTTCTTGCTAAAAATGTTTGTTTCAATTTAAATGTCCTATTTATAAAATCAAGAGAATTTTATTATATTCTTCTAAGATTACCCCTATTATTAAATGACTACATAAAGTATATTATTCATATTTATACTTTCAAAGCATAATTAATACGATCAATTTGGTAAAATAATCACCTAATTTATATTTTTATTAATTGGTGTGCCAAGCCCATAGGGCCCTACTAATACAAAATGGAGGGACTATTAAAAAGAGGTGAAGAGTTGTGACTTTTTATCTAACACATTCAAAAAAGCTAATGAACCGAATACTCCATCTGTTGAAAGTGATGAATCAGCTGTTAGAAGATATCAAAATATCTCCTCCAACATACTATCCATCTGTCGACACAGATAATATATATGTTGCACCAGATGTCTTATCTGTTGCATATACAAACCACCTATTGCAACAGATGGTAAATCTATTTTGACAGACCATCTGTTGCACATTCAATGCATCAGATGCTAAATCTGTTTCGACAGATGGACGATCTATTGCAATACCTCAATAATAACAGTTTTTATCGAGTCTCAAACCGCTATGAAAAGGTGAGAAGTAATTAATGTAAAAGAAAAAATTGGGACTTTTCATAGAAAAATAAATGCCACCAGTTTGAATGTAATTAATATAATGAAGCTGAACAGTCTTGCCTTTTGGCCTGACACATCCAGATTCAATCCTCTATAAATAGATCCCTCCTTAATCTTCATTCAATTCAACTTTATTTATTTCTTGTATTTTTTCTTTTTGTGTGACATCTTCAACCACTTCTCTTCAAAGAGCATATTCCTTTCTCGTTGTGGTAAGTTTTTTTCTGGTGTAAATTTACCAGTTGGTCATATATGTTGTATTACATTTTAGAACTTTTTCTTTACATTTGTCAATTTATATGTGCTCTAGATATGGATGATCCTTTTTCGGACATTGCTATTCTACGTGACACAGTGCGAAAACTTCAGAGGCAGGTTAATGACCTGCAGAGAGAGTTGGTCGCTGTGAGAGCGACGATGTTCAGAGAGATGCGGAGGCTGATGAGGGCCCTGCTGCTGCAAGTTGATTGGACGACTGTCATTAATGATGATGATGATAATAATAATTAGAATGTATTTTTTTAGCATATGTATTTTAATTTATCTATATCGAATCTATACCTAATGTATTTTATTTTTTGTTTAATGAAAATTTTACTTTTAGTCAGACTTTGGCATTTTAATTCTTATTCAAATTTCATTTTATCTATTTCTTCTAATCTAAACATACATACATGTTAATATTTCGACGGTTGGAGGCAAGGAGCTATGTTGAATTCAGTAGCACTAGCAATTTTTGCTTTTGAGTTCTTTCAACAGATGGACCATGTGTTGGAACAGATTGGTCATCTATTGGGTTTCTATCAATAGATTATACATCTGTTTTGACAGATTTATCATCTGTTGGAGGAAAATATTTTAGTTGTTTGTGTAACTGTTGAGAATAATTGTGGTCTGCAGTATTATTTAGTTCATGTTTTGCCTCTTTTTATTGATGCATAAGTTATTAAAAAAAAGATATTTTATATATAATAAATGATAACATTAGGTTCACAACAATGAGTTAAATATATAAAAGTCCACTACAAACAACAACATAAGTTTTTGCAATTACAACGATCATGGTGGATTATGATTCGGGCATGCAGTTCTTTTGTGGCCAACGCACTTACATATGGAGCACTTATTTTTTCTTGATGAAAATGATTCTCCAATACCACGCCTCCTCTTATACGGATTTCTTTCCGGTTTGATAGTGTTCGGGTTAATATATGGAGGAGGTATTAATCTCCCCATAATCTCTGGTGGAACAACCCAAGATTCTTTGGAAGACACCGGAGTAATATGCCCACTATATGTCATTTCATGTTTTTCCACCAAATAATATTTAGAGGAGTGCTCGTAAAATTTAGGTCCATATTTATGACCGTATTAAGCTCGAAGTATTGCCATAGCATGTGGACAAGGTATTTTGTCCAAGTCAAAAACACTACACGTACAAGATCTTATTTGAAGATCGACCGTGGCAGCATCACCATGACCAGTGATACGGAATTTGTAATCTTCAATTTAATGAGAGAATAACCTATTCCTCAAACTGATGTTCATTGAATTATTTTTTTTCGATTTTGAGAATAAATCGGGTTTTTTTTTCTGGGCACTTGAACTGCACATGCCTTTCGTTAAAAAAATCACTATACTTCTCGCTTATTTTTTCAAACATAGCCTTGATGGGAAATTCTCTTTCATTGCCAATAATGAATTCATCAATTCAGCTATGTTTGATGTCATAATATTGTACCTATAGAAAAGAACCACTTAGTACGACATTATACTAAACTTGTAAATCAAACAAGACATTAAATTCATAAGAATGTACCTATTTGCTGGAAAGAATACCGACTCCATCTCTCGAAACCGATACGTGCGAGAAATTCTGCTACCTTGGGATTCATATCCGCTATGGAATTGAAATTATCTAAAAACTCCACTCTACTATATGCTTTAGATGCTTTATAAAAAATGGTGACGACCCTTTCGTTGTGATAGTTGTTTCGAATATTCTCTCCAAGAAGGGTAATCAACAACCAAAGTAAGCTGAAGTGAAGAAAAGTGAACCCATCTTCGGAATACTTGGATACCTATCCGATACAGAACACAACTCTTCGGTATCTTCGACGCAGTGTTGCAGTTATTCAAAAAAAATCCATAAGAGGCATCACATTCCTTGTCCGCTACACAAAAAGCGACAGGAAAGATGTGATTCTCCGCATCCTGCACCACCGCCGCTAGCAGAACTCCATTATACCTTCTCCTCATGAAGGTACCATCGACGGCTATGCCTTTTCTCAAATGTCAAAAACCTTGAATCCAAGCACCATAGGATACAAAAAAGTACTTGAACCTTCCATTTTTATCCAGATGCAATGTCGTCTTACTTCCGAGATTTGTGGACTCAATCATGTAATGGTAAGCATTCAGGACTTCATACCCATGATCGAGTGTCCCCTTAACCAGGTCCTTGGCAATCCCCATGGCCGTATATACCTTTCAATAACTGACCAGGACACCCAAATCCTAAGGAGTTGATTGGCCATACGCCTTGTTGAAGGGCCTTTGCCATCGGGGAAACTACTCCTAAAATATTCACCGAGGATATTTGCCATGGCGTGAGGATTTTGGCCCCAGATGTGCTCCAAACCACATGTGTGATATTTTTCATGTTTATGAATGACGAATCTGTCACAACTTGCATACTTCACTGCTCTCAGCCACCACTTGCAGTTCGAATTAGCACATTTGAAGCAAAAGATACTGCTTGAATTAATCACCTTCTTTATTCTGAAATATTTTTTCAAGCAAGAAATAAACAAAGTGTTAGATAGTTCATTCTTGTCCTTGAATAACATTCCAATAAAAAAGCCGGTCTCGTCATCTTGAAGATTTCCAGACTGTGTCGATTGAGAAGAACTGCACATCATATTGGTCACATTAACGGACGTAAGTGTTTGATTATCATCTGGAATATTCATGTCTAGATCAACCAACCTATCATCAAAAAAGTTTTTTTTTTCTTCTTCTTTTATGTTCTGGTTCTCATTCCCTCTCATCTTTTCAACTATGTACACCCTTAACACCAGCCTGGTTGAATCACTTAGATAAGCACGCAACTGAACTTGATCGGTTATCTTGAAAATTAGTACCCTTTAATTTTCAAAGAAGCTATGCATGTAGGTGATGGAGAGTTCTTCCGATTGACAATTCAGTCCACAAAAGCTGATGATTAAGTTCAAAAAATCATCATACGAAACATCACTTTGGACTGTCATAGCTATCGTCTCTAGTATTTCATCCTTCTTCCAACGCCATACATATCGATTGCTCTTCTCGACCCATTGACCATGACAATCCACCCCTATTGTTATTGATCCCTCCATTAGTGGTACCTAAATAAAGTCATTTGTTTAAAAAATTTGATAGTGATTTCATAGTGTCGTGAATGAATCCCAACAGACGTGTTATCTGTTACAACAGGTAAGTGATCAATCGCAATAGATTACTTACCTGTTGGGATTCATGTTACACTCCTGAATATCTATTGTAACAGATGAAGCGCATGTTGGGATTGATGTTACAGTACTAAATCACCTTTGAAGTTGATTCCAACAGATGAGTGACATGTTGCAACAGATAATTAACCTGATGCGATAAATGACTTACCTGTTGCAACAGGTTAGTAATCTGTTGTAACAGATATTTACAACACTTCTATTGGAATCATGTTCAGGTTCTGTTGCAACAAATTACAAATCTGTTGCAACAGATGTGTCAAATATTGCAATAGATGACCCATCTGCTTAAACATAAATCCAACATATCAGTCTCATCTGTCACAACAGATTATTTATTTAAATAGATGGATCTTATGTTGAATTAATGATTGGGTTCTATCCATTGTTGAAAAACAACAATACAATAGCAGTTATCCAGATGACAAATTCAACTAAAAATCATAATTAGACTTACCAAGGTCTCATATGAAGTAATGCCAAAGTGGAAAGTGATGTTCGAAATAAAATTTGACCTAAGAAATTGATCAAATAACAACAGTAGCGGTAACAACAACAATAACAAATGGTCAACAAGAAGAAGGTGAAGATGATAATGAAGTAGAAGATGATGATAATGAAGTAGAAGATGATGATAATGAAGCAGAAAGTGATGAATAAAGCAACATCAACAATGAACAACAAAAATCGCTAAGAGAGTGAAAACAACAATGGGTGAGAAGAGAGAGAAAGACGCCTTTTTTCCCTCCATTTTCTGTTATATAGGCTAACATTTGGATCAAAGTGTAAATTTAAAAACTTGTAGGTTATTTTTAAACTTTCCCAACTTTCTTAATCCGTAATAAAGTAATTGTCACCTCCACCTAATAATTAAGACTTGTGTCACCTACACCTCATTTTAAAACTCTTTTGCCACCTACAGCCCAAACCTCCTCATTACTTGATACATTTGTTAAAACATTATATTTATTACCTAAAAAAGTGATATAGTAAAATTATTTTTAGTAATATTCTTAAGAATATGTTAAGTTAATAATTAATATTTTATTATTATTATCATCATCATCATCATCATCATCATCATCATCATCATCATCATCATCATCTATATCTATGTATATTATAAAGCAGAAGACGAAGCATAAAAAAAAACAAAGTGACAATCTATTGAGAAGTCATCCGGCGATGTTAAGACAAAAATTAATACAATAAAATTTTTGAATTAAAAGATAACAAAAACAAAATTTGGAAAAACGATATCCTTTATTTAAAAAAAAAATTATTAACTTAAAATAAAAATTTATGATTGAATAATTCTGAATATACCTTTACTCTTTCATAAACCTATTTTTTTTAAAAAATTAAATATTATAAAACATATGTGAGATAATTTATTTAAACATTAAATGAAATATAAAAATATAATAATAACGACGATAGAGATGATGACAACAACAAATAGTATTAGTAACAGTGATGATATTACTATATTTCTACAACAACAAAAAAAATTGAAAACTTATGTTTAACTTTATCCAACTATATACTTACTAGTTGCATAAGGCCCGTTCTAAGCCCGGACCTAACTTCATAATAAAAAAATATAAAATTTAATTTAAGAAAAATATAAATTAAGTCATATTTTTTTATTATATAATTAATTTTATTTATTAATACATTGATTAGGTCTTGTTTGGTAAATCGTTACGATTATCAAAAATTTTCGTTATAGAATTTGATAACTTTTAAAGGACCTTATTTATGAGGAAAGAAGTATGAAGGATGATTAACAAATACAAATAGACTTAAAATTCAATTTAAAACAAATAAATGGTGTATTTAGCACGTTTTATTTTTTTTATATTTGACTGGTTAAATTTTGGAAAAAATATTTTCTCTAGAGAAATAAGTTTTTTTATACTTATGAAAATGACTTTGTGGAAGTAGAAAAATTATATTCCACATTTCACATTTATTGAGCACTTCGTTCTTCAATATACCTTGTTTACACTCCCATCGGTACCTCCCATCGCCGTCACTCCATACCTATCTCTCATAGTACTTATTTAAATTATATATAAATAATTTTTAAATAATATTTTACTTATATACCGTATATTGCTCCTATATATAAGTGAGAACTTGGGTTACTACTATTTTGTCTTATATTAATGGTACTTCTGTAATTACTCTTAAAATGAAGGGTTTTTTCTAAGATTGGATAATACACGTATACACGTATATAGATATGTGGTCTCTATTGTATCCACCTGTTCACTGATTTGGCCTTTCATTACTACTCTTTTGTGTTTTTAAAAAAGAAGAGAAAATACCTGTGAAAATTTTAGAAGACAAGACCTGAGAACTTGGGGTTTCCATTGATTTTGCCTTCAACTTCTGGTGAGTTATTTCTTCTTACTGAATTTGAAGCTTAAAGATCAGTGTATAGTAGGAGTAATAGTTTCAATTACTTTTGACAATTTCTTATTGAACTTGAAGTTTTATATCCACATTTGCTTGTAGTTATTCAATGTTCCCAGCGTGAACTATTAGTGAATTCTTCTAACCTTCTCTTCTTGCTATCAAAAGATAAAAATAATTATGAAAAAACTAAAACAGAATTGTTGCATTTTATTTCTATTAGTGAATAGATTTTCATTGTTTTTGCTT
Organism: Capsicum pubescens; assembly: GCA_030864215.1. NCBI lineage: Eukaryota > Viridiplantae > Streptophyta > Magnoliopsida > Solanales > Solanaceae > Capsicum > Capsicum pubescens. The sequence continues at coordinate 270,524,407 of CM061542.1, forward strand.
CCTTTACTTCTGCTAAGAAAAAAATTAGGGATTTCAGTTGATTTTAGTTTACTTAACTTTTGGGATTTTTGGTCTCTAACTTCTGTTAAGAAAAAAATTGGGAATTTTGTTATTGTTATGGTATTGATTTCTATTGGTGAATTCATCTATAAAGTTATTGTGTATCTCCTCTTAAGGGCATGTCGATATCATAAACAAACATAATCTAGAAGAAATGATACTTTTACTCCAACTTTGACTGCAGTATCTTCGCTCGGAATCCCCACCAAGTAATCAGTTGCTAAGTTGGCACATCCTTTTGTTATTGAAGAGTTGGTTGTGCACATAGGTAGTTCATTTGACACGGGTCTGAATGGAGTGACATAGATAGCAACGTTTTATATAGTTGATTCTAACTATGTCAGTTCTGAGATATAATATGTTGTTATTCCTTGAGGATACCAATACTGATGAATGTTATATTTACCAAAAGCTTCCTAACTTGTGAAGATAGAGAGACTATTTTTTTTTGGACGCTCAGCTTAAGCTCAACCAATTCATCCCGACCATCCTCACAATGAGCCAATGAAATGGAATTGAAGAGAAAAACCTTAAAGGAGGAATACATGGGTAGCCACTTACAATCTAACAACATTTCTTGTTGATCAAAAGTCATTAACCTAGAAAAAAATAAAGGAATCATTGAGTACCAACCTTTTTACATTACAATTTAGATAGTAGCTTGACCTACACCTTTGCATATTTGACCGCTTTGCTATCTCACCAATATAAATCTTCGAGGAATGTTTTCATTTCTTTGAAGAATATAAAAACAAAGAATTTAAACTTATTAATTACTGTACTAAAGCATAAGGAAGACATCCAAAAGAAATATTAGGTGTAACAACCAGAACAATATTGATTATAATCTATAAAGAAAGTAGAAACAAATATAATAACAATGCCATATTTTTAATAATGAACCATTGTAAATCAAAGGAGGAGTACCGTTTGATGCTAATTGTCAAGTGAAAACCTTAATGTAGCAATATGAAATATGTGTTTATTGCTTTCAGAATCAATATGAAATGTGTGTTTATTTCTTTTTTGGTATTTAGCTGATACCTAGAAATTCATTTTAGATTCTATATTCAGCAACAATTAAAAGAAAATGTTATTAGCAACGTAAAATAATTTCTTCATCTTGCTGTTAGTTGCTCTGTATAATGAAAACCAACAATATGAATATTTGATGCTCTAGCAGTACATTCACCCTACAAAATTTTGGAATAGTCGGAGCAACTTGGCATACGTTTGGAAGGTTGACAATAATTCTACGTTTGCATAAGTTGTTAAGCAAGCCATGTGGAATGAAAGTTTGGGTCTATTATCCCTACCGAAGTTGTTTTCTCATATGTGATAACTTGAATATTTCAAATAATCTGAAGGCTACCAAAGCATCTTCTTCTAGAAGTTCTAAAATTTTAATTTTGTTTCCAACCAACATTATTTCTGAGAAGTTTTCAGACGTCGTCTCTGTACTAACACCTTATCGGAAACAACTACTTGAATTACCTCTTAGAGTATATAGAATAATGTGGTGACTATTATTTTCACGTGTTTTGGTAGGCTAAGGACACCCTTTGGCCTTACATAATTTTTCTTATGTACATAATTTGATCAAAAAATGACTCATTCTTTTGTTATTGAAGAGCTGGTTGTGCACATAGGTAGTTCGTTTGAGACTCGGTTAAGTTTTCAGTTGTGTGATGCTATTATTGTTCTTAGTAGCTTAGCTTGTTGTCTAAGTTTACACCTGCGTGATGCTTTTATTGTTCATGTGATGCTTTTGTTGTTTAATATTATCATTCTTGGTAACTCAGTTAGTTGGTTAGTTATGTTTTCAGTTCTGCGATGCTTTTATTGCTTTAAGATTTTATGATTAACTAAAGAATTATGCAATATATGAAACTGACTATAATCTTGTGAGGGACTAAGAGTTTACACCAATAGATTGGGAGAAGAAATATTGGCCACAACTAATAACAGTGAGGACATAGTCATGCCAAGAAAAATAGTTGCATCTCTTTTCATCAATGGATCAGGAGGACCATCAGTTAGAGAGTGGATACTGAATACATTATTCTGAAATTAATTTTGTTGTAACACCTTTTGTTGAGCTGTGATTTGGGTGTTGACATTCTTAGAACTACCACTTACCTTCTCCTTTTGTATAGCCATAGTTGGACAGTTGCCGATGTAGTTGTCAATATAGTATTGTCTGATGTCTAATATATGTGTGATCCCATTAAATTGATAATTTTCCCCCTCTTACAGTGCTCTATCAGAGTATATACACACTCTTTTTTCAAAGAGTGATTTCCTAGGATAATAACTATTGGTTGAATAAGTATTAGTAGTTAATTCATCATATTCATTCTGGCAAGAATCTTAGAACTAATGACATTTTTTCCTCTTCTTGAAGTTGTTGGAATGATCTGGGAATTTAAAACTACTCTCGAAACAATTGATTGATGTTAATTTTAACACTTAAATAGTTTTAGAGTTCCATCAAGATGTTACTTTCCAATTATGATTAGAAAATCATGTCATCAGCTATCACTGATAACTAGAACCTAAGACTAAGAACAATAAAAGAGAAGCTACACAAGTATAAAAAGTTGAGCCCCTCTTAACAATACATTTTGAGCTATGATATAGCTTTGATATAACTAATTTTATCAGATTAATGAAATGTTATACAGAAAAAGTCAATCCCTCAAGTAGATACTTTAACTTTCCAGTAACCATTTAGACACTTCTTTGTCTTATAAACACTCCGATCCGGCGTACTGTGCATGACTAACAATGGTCATTGACGTGTCAAATGAGCTATGAAATGATGAATCATGTAAAAGAAGTATGGTAATGAAAGAATTTTCCATCTCCCTACATCAAAACCCTCCCTTCTTCCTTGCATTTTTATTTTAGAACCATTTCTTCCAAAATATTTCTTAGCTCCAATAGTTAGAAATAGAGGAAAGATGGAAACTGGGAAGGACAATGAACAAGGGAGTAATTTGCATAATGAACTGCACTGGTGCAGCTCATTATTTACCGCTATTGCCAATCACCTTTTTGATACAAAGACTTGGATGAGCAAGTTCAGTTGAAAATCTAGCCTATATATTAAAGATTAGTGTGTAATAGGAGTATTACAAACAAGTTTAATCATCTTCTATAGTTTCAAAAGTTTAAACATGTTGAATTTAGAAGCATTTCCCCATAATGCTATTGAGTAATTTTAGAGCATAATAGATAAACGTGCCCTTTAGCTTGACTTTAGCTGGTTTATTTGTTTACTAAATAATTTCTATACATAAAAAGGGATATTTTAAATAAAGAATGTTGATAGGCTTTAATTCTTATTTCCTTTCTTTTCTTCACAGTTGCAACTTCTGTATGCAAAATCTTTATTTCTGTTGTTGTACAATCTTTAACTTAGTAGGTAATGTTTTCATTACCAAATGTAAGTATCATTTATGTTACAGATTCTTATTATCTCCAACATATTCAGTTACGTTTAAGGAATGTTAATATGTACTACTATAAGTAAGAACCTCATAACTTCATTTATAGATATTTAAATATCAATAACTAAGATGAATTTAATTTTTTACAATATATTGTACAAACTTTTATACGTTTCACTATAGAAACAACTTTTGAATAAAGAATGTTAATAGTATTCAAATTTTATTTGTTTTTCTCGCTTTGCAGTTGTAACTTTTGTACACAAACTCCCTACTTTCACTATTGTACAGTGTTTCACTTAGAAGATAATATTTTACTTATCTCACTCAAATGAAATATCTTCTTATTCTACTTTTTTGTATTTAATGCATACTATGATCTTATGTTTCCAATTATATAACCTAAATTTGTTCTATTTAATTTTTAATCTTATTGTGTAACCCTATATTTTGTTTGTAGGAATTAAAAAATATATATATAAAACAAAATCATTGTGAAATCAAATGTCTCCAATAAAAACAAAGATGACTAATACCCAAATAGAGAAAAATCTTCGACGTAGTATTGCTTACAAGGAAATGCCATCTGGATAGAAAAAAGCATTGCTTGAACGATGAAGACTACAACATGCTACCAAAACACAACCTACAACAGAAACTACACATCGACATAATTATTCAACAAACATAAAAACTAAATATCTTTTTCTACAAAATGAGTCCCAATCAATGCAACATGCTGAAATGAGACGGAGTCAGAATCTGTTCAGAATTCAAGTGAAAAAGTAGTTTCTCGCACTGATCATAAAATATCTGGGAAATTTTACATTTTATCCTGTACTGAAAAAAGAAAACATCACGCCCTCTCTTTCTGCACCATCCATATTCCATATCAAAGAAGGAAGCAAGAAGCAAAAAAAAATTCTATTTCTTCCAACGGTCCAATAGGTCAATCATCTCCTTAATATACAATCTATTACATTTTCTTCTTTAGTTCATCATTATTTCATATTGAAAGAATATAAATTACTGAACTATCTTCTCTTTCAAACATATTCAGATATTTAGAAGACAGAACTGACTTACATTAGGCATTTAAAGACTCAGAATGTTCTGGTAAAAACTCTTTCAAACTACTAAATTCCAATAGCAAATTATGGTACCAAAAGAATAAATGAATTTTTCATTATGAAAAATAACAACCTTCTGTGTAATGAATGTCTTAAACACAATGATTTAGCTACTCAAAAGTGATAAATATATGTATTCAAGAAAGCAATGTAACAAGTAAAAGTAGTACTTGTTGTTGTTGTATCAATTTAATCACTGTTATAATAGGTTAATCCTTGATTTTATTCTTGTAATTGAAATCTCCGATATTGCAGGTTTGGATCCATAACCTCGGTTTTGGACTTCTTGTTTACACAGTTGAAAAATCTGTGATAATTCTGGAGAAAATTCTTCTTGTAGCAGGTAACTTGTCTCTATCATAGCCTTATCTGTAATCAGTTTATAAGAAAATTGCAAATTAATGTATATATTAAACATACTATATGCTGGTCATGTAACTTAGCCTTCCCTACATAATCACAAAAAATTAGTAGGTAACTAGGTCCAAAGAGAGGAAACAAAGAAAACTACTATTAGTCTAAGATAAGAAGAACTTAAGATGCATATATAGATATGCATTTACAATGGGAAAATCTTAATTCTTATCGTCGTGAGTTGTTGTATGTATGTCTATATTTATTGGTTTGTGATGATACTGCAAATCTTTATTTTGCTCCTGAATGTTTGTGTTATATATATCATTATATGGTTTTGGAGCTAAATTATATTCTTGATGGTTACTTTGATGAGAACACTGGACACCCTTTTGTTCCTTCCACTTGTGAGCAATTTGGTTTCTTGGATAAAGTTGTTACTCCCATTTATGTAATAATTAAGGGTGAAGTTGAGAGGAGTAGAAGTGGCACTGATCCTCATTCGGCTTGGAGAAATTATGATGATATTAATGAGTTCATTTGGAGTAGGAAGTGTTTTCAGAGCCTGAAATGGCCTCTGGACTTGTTAAGTAGTTTTCTTCATACTAATGTAGGTAGAAGAGTTGGTAAGACAGAGTTTTGATGCTGGAACTCAGTATAGTTTAGTTACCAGGGATACAATGTGGATTGGTGTAAGAATGGTCTTGAAAAGTGTAGTTGCTGTGAGAAAGCATTTTAACTTACATCCTTTAAGTTTTACATAGTTACAGAAAATAAAAATAAGATTTCACTAGGTTTCCAAGCTTCCTAATAATAAAAAATGCAAAGGAATAACTGATGTTTCTGTATTGAACGTATAGGTAATCTCATTTTCTCTATTTGGTTAATTATGGTAAGTGTAATGTTGTTTCCCAACTAGGAAGTCCCAAATTTTTTGGCTAATCCGTTTTGGGTAGATAAAAATTTGTAAACTCAAGCAAGAAGAGCAAAACATATATAAAAATTTTAAACTGAAGTAGAGAAGCAACAAAAATTTAGACATTTGAAAATAAGAAGTATTATCAGGTCTCTCTTATCCAATTCAAAAGAAAACTTGAAAGATAATATACACAAGATTGTCTCCATTTTGAATGACTTCACAAAAAAAAAGATTAATTATTCAAGAAAATTAATCATATGTTGAAGGAATTTGATAGATTCAACTTAGTTGTACATAATTGTTTTATTACTGCAAATCTTGAATGAGAAAAGCTTGACAAAGCTCGATAGAAATGAAGTTTCGTGGACAACTATAATTTCGAGGTTGTTTTTTTATTCTATCTCTAGTTTTTAAATTCAGGTTTCAACAAGTATCACATTAATATTGTTCCTATAAGGATTAAGTCGACTAAATCTTTAGGAATTCGTATTATTCAAGAAAAAAATCTTCACGTTACACTCCTTGCCCTATTATTTCCCTGCTCTTAACTAAGTTCTTGATATCATTAACAGTTGCAATCTTGCCAATTCTCTTGACAGGAATTACATAGAAGTTTGTTTACAAGCATGTTTCAAGATAATAATAATGGTATCATGTAAAATTGAATTTTGTAACTTAACTTAATTATTTGGTTTCTCTCAATAGTTTGCTGATTTGAGATTGCATAGTAACAATAATATCATCTGCTTGCTTACTGATGAATAGCACCCCCCGTTTTTCTAATTTCTCGTGTTGTTTCATATATTAGTTGAGAATTGTCAGGTTATGCTGCTCTAAACACAATTTTATTTTTACAGAAATTGCTCGAGAAAATGGAATAATAGATGAAAAAGGCTTTAAAACTTCCTTCGCTGCAAAGGAACATTATATGTTGTTGTTTGGTTGCTATTATCGGAAAAGGAACACCCAAAGAAGAAGATGTTTAAGAAGTTCAATTCACAAAAGGCAGTCTTAGTTCTCCACCACTGTCTTCAACAAAATATTGTTTCTACAATCAACCAACAATGTACCACATCTCTAGCACTATTTGTACTAACAAATGATTATATGTAGTACTTTCACAAGCTAATAACATAACAATGTAATCTTTGTTCCACATACTATGAAGCATAACTCTTTGTACCACATATTATGAAACATAATTATTTTATCTGCAATCATATCATCGCCTGTGCATAGCACGGGCACGGGCACATTAGTAAGATAAAAAAAATTAAGAAACACACTAATTTTTTAAAAAAATATTTTTAAATGAATAGTTTTCATTAAAAAAACATGGTTGTACCAAACACACTCAAAAAGAGAATACGTATTATTATTAAGAAATAATAAGTGCTCTAATTGAAAATGAGACTGTAACTTCAATGTTGCACGATTTACTAAATTGTAAAAATAAATAATGCATTATATTTATTTCATTTTGTTTTACATTTGTTGATTTGGTACTCCCATTAAAAAGCTATTTAATAGGAGTTTGTTTGTTTATCTCGATAATTATGTTTTGAAAGTATATGATTCACAATTATTGGGCCTGTGAGGACGACCAACCCCCAAGATCCTCACTTACATTAAGTAGCTATATATTTACTTATTGATAACAATAATATTGAAAGAAAATAATAAATCTTTCTTGATTTGTTAAAATAATAAATAAAAAGAGATTTTTTTTTAGTACAAAGATCAAGCAAAATGAAAAAGAGAGAAAAAGGTACTCTCTCAATTCCTTTTTACTTGTTTCTTTGACTTAACAAATAACTTAAGAATCATATATATATTAAGAGTAAAACATATTAAATTATCTTTATTAATTATGTTTTAAAAATTTAAATTTGGCTATCAATGCTTTAGTTAATTACTTATTAATAATAATAATATAGAAAAAAGTTATATATTTTTTGTGATTTATAAAAGATTAGGGTACATGATTAGTGGGTAGGAGTATGTATGTGGTATTAGGAGAGAGTGCTTTGTCTGCATCTGCGCCTGTAGTTTCTTGTAGTCTTTTGTTCGTGGTGTATTGGTGATATCTATGTTTTTCGAATAGATATTTTATAGTATTATCTTGTGTATGTCTTGTTTCCATTACTATCCTTTACTATCTAGCGGTGTGATTTTCCTTGTTGTTGTTTACTTTTATGTGTTTTGTTTGTTATATTATTATTTGTCTTAAGTCTGGGGCCTATCAAAAACCGTCTCTCTATTTCATCTGAGGTAGTGGTATGGACTGCGTACACTTTATCCTCCCCAGACCTCACTTGATGAGAATACACTGGGTACTACTATAAAAGATTACTATATATAATTCAATTATAAATATGTCAATAAAAGTATTATAAAATAATAAATGAGGAAAAATATAACAATATATATGAAAAAATAATAAACATGTGTAACTATCTAAGTGCACTAAAAAAAATTTGTGAGGACTACTATAAAGGAAGATTCCCCTTTCTATCTTATTAGTTGTCATTCTTATTATAAATAGTTATCTTAAATTTCTTGTCAATTTTACAAATTCAAAATAGAACTAATTATATTTTTTAAATTTTATCCCTACAATTAATTCTTAATACATATGAAAAATTATAATTTAAGAAAAGTTTCTTACTGATAATTTTTGAAAAAAGTGTAAAATAAAAAAAATTAATATGAAATAAAACAAGTAGAACATCAATATTCATCAACTGTTGAAATACCACATAGGATGAACTTACAAGAGAAAAGGAGTGCAAAATTGAAATAGAAAAGGAAGTGGCAGACACGTGTAACTTGATGATTGATGTCCTCCAAGAATCAAATTTCCATTTTTGAACCTGTGAGGACGACGGAGATTTGGATTCTCATTTATATATAGTATTTCCTTCGTTTAAAAAAGAATGACCTACTTTGATTTGACACAAAGTTTAAGAAAATAAAGAAAACTTTTGAATCTTGTGGTCTTAAATTAAAGTTGTTTCAAGTGTACCAAAATACCCTTTAATCTTGTGGGACTAAACATGCCATGTGGAAAGTTGAAATTAAAGTATTTCCAAAAATAAAAAGGGATCATTTCTTTTTAAACGGACTAAAAAGAAAATTAGGTCATTCTTTTTGAAACGGGAGTAATAATTTTGAATAAAAATATATTTATAATTATTATTTGCATGTATATGATTCAATACACAAAAGAAAGAGAAAATGGATGGAAATAACCAAAATTGTTATAAAATAAGAAAGAATAAAGAAGAAGAGTAGAGAGAATAGAGAGAGTGATTCTTATTTCTTCTCTTGAGGGATGAGAGATCATAAGATTGTAAATACAATGAACAAAACTCCTCTATTTATAGGGGAAATTTACTCCTAGTCTGAGTAAAAGACAGATGCTTCAAATCCTAAAAGATATCAAAGTAGATCTTGATAGATATTCACTATAATGTAAATACATTTATAACACTCCCCCTTGAATGTCTAATTGGTAGATAATGTTCCTCGTTAAAATCTTATTAGAAAAAATCCAGTAGGAAAAAAATCTAATGAAGAAAAAAGAGTACGCATTTCGGCTGCCTTATTAAAAACCTTACAAGAAAAACCCAATGGGACAAAACCTTGTAAGGAAAAAAGAGTGCAACGCGTATTAACTCCCCCTAATGAGAACATCCTTGAACCTTTGCATCCCGATCTTGTGTACCATCTTCTTAAAAGTTGTAATTGGAGAAGACTTGGTGAATAAATCAGTCACATTGTCAGTTGAACGAATTTGTTGCACGTTAATATCATCATTATTTTGTAGCTCATGTATGTAGAAAAGCTTTGGCAAAATATGCTTCGTTTTATCTCCATTTATGAATCCTCCCTTAAGATGTGCTATGTATGCTGAATTATCTCTGTATAAAATTATGGGTAGATTGTCATATTTCACGCCATATTTTTCTCGAATGAGATGTATCATGGACCTCAACCATACACATTATCGGCTTGCTTCATGAATAGCTATTATCTCAGCATGATTCGATGAAGTGACTACGATAGACTGCTTTGTATATCTCAAAGATATGACAGTATCCCCACATGTGAACACATTGTATGTTTGAGATCAAAATTTATGCGGGTTAGATGAGTACCCAACATCAGCATGACCAGTAAGATCGGGACTGCAATATTTAGAATAAAATAAACTCATATATCTTATCCCATTTCGATGTCTCTTAGTAGGAGTAGAAATATACCTTGCTAACAAATTGAGCGAAAGACTATATTGGGTCTTATAGTTTTTTACAAGATACATGAGTGCACCAATTATACTAAGATATGGTACTTCATAACCAATCCAAATTGGTATATTTCTCATTTCAGCAAATAATTTTATTGCTTTTGAAAACTCTCCAAGAGTTTCAATAATTTTCAAGCTATAAGCTTATACAATATAAGGATTATCAATAAGTTTTCCAGAAACTTTTATATTTTGAATCCTTAAAGAAGTTTTCATACAAATTTTGTCAAAGTGACAATATTCAACATTTTATGTGTGACATCTTCAAGTGTCTGGACTGCAAATCAAATAAGTTTTCACTTACCAAGATGCATCCTTTTATGTCACTTGATAAATGTTTCTACGTCAGCATGCTTAAATTAACGTAGAATTAAGATCCTCGTAATCTTTCACAATATTGCGTCAATATTGTATCAAACATATTGATGATATACCATTTAGTATCGATTCACAATGCGACATAACATTTTGAGATCTCATCACTTCATTATTTTCAGGTACATGAACCTCTCATAAGGTTTCATGAAGTGTTATGTCGTAGGCTCTTCAAGAGCTCATTGTCTTATTATTATGATTATTTTCTCCTTATTTTTTAAGGACTATTTCATTTGGAACCGATTAGTCTACCACGCTTCACGCATGCGTAGACTGTCCTTTAGGAACACAAAATAAGAGCATTTGCGCTTAATATGAGATGCTTTCGGCATTTGACTTAAATTATCTTTTGGATGAGGATCTGGTGATAATTCCTAACATATTTCATAGCGCTTATAATCTCTCCCTTATGTTAGGAAAACTAACATAGATCCTCTACTTCTTTGAGGAATCCATCTTTGTACATTATGGTATATTCATTAATCGTATACCGCACATCAAAATTATTAGATGGAATAATTGGTTCCCGACCTTGAACCAATTGAGAGGGAAGAAATAATCATAATTTATTGGTCTAATGCATACAAGTGTTATTATATTCAAAATATCATATTTCAGACCAACACATGAAGCTTTGTTCTCATTAGAGATGTTTTAGCTATTTATCGAAGACATTCAATGCTAAACTATCATCATCAAGATAACTTTCTTGATTGCACAATTTGAAAATTATGTTTTTAACTCAATTTTATTGAGCAAGCAACTTTATGAATGTCAAACTGCAAGTTGACAATGAATGTACATGTGATTATCTTATTGATGCATCTTTTCAACATATCACATGATAGGTGAACGGACCCTTATTCACCTTTTATAATTTTCATATTTGAAGGGATCCAATCCCAATATTAGTTGGTCCAACCAACTTATCATGAGAACAAACAACATAAATAATTCTTGAAGAATTTTCTAGTTCTTCAATACATGCACATCTTCGAGATGTCACAATCGTTCATATCAATTTATGAACTTTTATTCTAGTAAACTCCAAGTTTACCATGACATATATTTTTTCTTTAGTAAATTTCAGATTTACTATTACATGAATAAATTTCAGATTTACTACTTCAGAAGTAGATTTCAAAATTATTCAACCTCTTTCGGAGGTGAGTTGTGATACAATCACAATCAAGTGCATGTTTGCATTAATAAGTTTCTCATTCCCCAGGAATGGAATATAATCGTGCCTTAAGCCTATCAAATTATGATAGCTTATAACCTCTTTCAAGATTTTACTACTTCAAAAGCAAATTGAGGCATACATATGATGTAGATAATTTTTTTTTCTCTAGCATATATTATAATCATATAAGCGTGTGAAAATATCATCACTTCTGATGATCATTATCATATTGTCTCTCCACGCGTATATTCGTGCATTCAATCACTTGTCTTCTTTCAGACATATTATGCACTGCTACCACATACACCTCAAGAATGAAGTAAGTTGTCATATTTCAGACTTATCATATATTGCTACCACATTCACTTCATGGAATGGAACATATTCAATAAGTCGAATTTCATGACTTTTCATCAAACACCCATTATTTTGCCTTAGTCATCACAATATTATCAATATGGTGTATTGAGATTCAAACTCAATATTTGATCCATATAAAAGCGTCTTAGGCATGAATCAATGGGACTTGAACCCAACATATTATCATCTTTTTTGATAATATTGTTCTTGAGGAATAAATTTAAAATATAAATGGTTCCAAACCAATTATTTTTTCTGAAATTCAATAATAATTATGTTAGTAGTAGCAAAAGAAAGATAACATAAAGAATTACTAACCTTGAAATCCTTCAGATTTGTAATCTCACCTTGTTTGGCAGAATCTCGTGCTGATAACGTGTTATAAAATAAGAAAGAATAAAGAAGAAGAGTAGAGAGAATAGAGAGAGTGATTCTTATTTCTTCTCTTTAGGGATGAGAGATCATAAGATTGTAAATACAATGAACAAAGTCCCTCTATTTATAGGGGAAATTTACTCATAGTCTGAGTAAAAGACAGATGCTTCAAATGCTAATAGATATCAAAGTAGATCTTTATAGGCATTCAATATAATATATATACATTTATAACAAAAACAGAGATATTGATGAACATTCCAAAAAGTGTGATAAGAAGAGAGTAGTACTTCAAAAATATATTAACAACGCGTGGAAATCCTTCTTTTGTTATTGCTTTAATTTTAACTATTTAAAAATTATACAATTATACTTATAATATGCAATAAATAGTATTAAATATGTTAAAAAATATATTTTATAATATTAATCAAATAAAACCATGCAATTTAATATTTGAAAACGGAATGAAATTTGTAGCATCAACTCATTGAGTTTATCATTTTCTTAAAAAAAATTCTCCAATTCAGAATAAAAAATTACCTTTTGTTCAACATAACGTGAAAAAAAAGAGAGAGGCGCGCGGAAGGGTGCATGCACGTGAGGGAATAGGTAGAAAGTCGGACACGCGTGAAATGAGGGATGTGTACATGGAAGGAAGTAAAAGGTAGGGGCGGATCCAAGATTCTTGAGGTTCCGGCAGTAGCACCATATTTATATAGGAGAAAAGATTAATAACCGTTACTCCTAAAAAATTTGATTTCTAAAAAAAAAAAAAAGATGTTTCACCAAGTTTTTTAGAAAAAATAAGTGTTTTGGAGAATAACAAATACAATTTTCGGAGATTAAAAAAACAGTTTATTCCCTAAAAAATTACTTTTTAAAAAATATTTTTTAAAAAAATACACTTAAAAATACTTGATTAACCCTAATTGTTGCTCAAAAGTATTTTTAATATTTATTAATTAGAAAGATATTTCTCATCAAAAATTTTAAAAGTGCATTTGAAAAAAAAAAGTTAAAAAATAAGTGAATTAAGTAATCACATATTGATTATTTATCAAAGTACTAATCCTAGCTCATTGGTATATTTTAATGCTTATAAAGAAGATGTCTAGGGTTCAAATCCTAGTTGGTATATTTTAATGCTAATAAAGAAGATGTCCAAGGTTCAAATCCAAGGAGACACAATGTATTTTGAAATATTTTAAAATGTCTTCTAGGGTTCAAATCCAAGGAGACACAATGTATTTTGAAGCATTTTGAAATGTCTTCTAAAATAATTGTGCAAAATATCGTCCAATGCAAAATTCGAACTCGGGACTTCGGCAACAAATGTCGTGCCCTTTGCCATTTGCACTTCATCAAACATGTTAATGCAAGTGCCATGCTTTAAATTTATATTATATCTGACATATATATACCTATATAGAGAAAGTTTCTACCGAGATGACCGGGTGTCGTGGCACCCTCAAGCTACTATATATATCCGCCCCTGATAAAAGGGGTTTGAATTGGATGTTTTTTTTTTTATTTTTTATTCAGTGTCCGATGTCCGCATTGAAGCCTCGATTAATCTGAATCACGCATTGCAGAGCCATTAAGGTGGCAGTGCTCCCAACAAAGCTTTTTACATATCCAGGGTCGAACCCTCGACCTGCGATTAAAGGGTGGAGCAGCCTCATCCATTCCACCACAACTCATGTTGATCTGAATTGGATGTTGTTATTACATTTTTAGCAAATATTAGCAAAATGTCCTGTAATTAGTTTTGCAAAGAGAAGTATTTAAAATTATTCAAGATTAAAAGCTTGCTAATTAATCAGATAATGAAGAACAAAAATTGGATATCAACAAGTATAGTTTATATGTAATTTATGTATATCAAATTAAAAAAAAAAAGTAAAAAGTGAATCTCATTGATTATTTTATAAAAATTTCAAAAATTTTATTCATATCAAATCAAATTAGAATTAGCTCATTTTAATATTTAGATACTTTAAAGTTAATTTAGTTCAACTTAGTTTTAATCCACTGATAATTTGTTTCTAATAATATGATTACTAGTCCAAAGTCAAAATGAATACTTTTGAAGGAGAAAATTTCAACGACTAACTTATATTGAATTTGACTAAAATGAACAAATCGTCACACATCCAACAACCAACAAAATCCATTAACGACTTAACCAACGGCAACAACATCAACAACATACCCAGTATATTCCCACCAAGTGAGATCTGGAGAGGGTAAGTATACGCAGTTCATACCACTACATCAGATGTGAGATAGAGAAGCTATTTTCGATAGATCCCGGCTCAAGAAAGACAAGAAGAGGGGAAAGAAAATAAAGAGAAAAAGGTAACTTCTCGGAGCACAATCAAACTAAAAGTAACCAACGGCCTTTCATTAAATTTGTTGTTGAAAGAAAAATAATTAATAACATGAGTAGTTTATCATAGTACCCCTATTAAATGATGTTTACATTTTAATTTGAAGTAAAAATAATCAATGCAAAGGGTAAAATATGAGAAAAAATGTATCTCTTCTTGATTAATGGAAAAGAACAAGTAAAATGAAAAATCAAATTAAAAAATTTGAGACGAATAATTTAGGACGGAGGAAGTATCTAATAAGCATAGTGAATAACTATTTTCTCTATCCAGTAATATTTATTGAGTTTGAAAATCATGATTTTTGTATCTTGACTTTTTTTAAAAAAAAATACATTATTAGAAATTTATTTTATTAAATTAATCTTATTAGTTATGAATAAAAATTCAAGAATATATAGATTATTAGTCATTAATGATAAAAATAATATTAAAAAGATATAATAAAATTATCTTGATTTCACAAAAAAAAATAATTTAAAAATAAATATTTTTTTAAAAAATCAACTAAAAGAAAATGAAAGAAGTATAATTTATCTATTTTTATTTATTTATATTTGTTATTAAATATTATTTATTAAATATACTTTTAAATAATGAAATTACTATCAAATGATGAAAAAAATAACAATAAAAATGAACTAATAAAATAAATCTGAAAGGATATCAATAAAATATTAGTCATAGAAAGTGACTATAGAAGAAGTCAAGAATTAAGGGGTCGTTTGGTTGGAAATGTAGTTATGATGGGATTAGTTATGATGGGATAAGATATGATGGGATAAGTTATACTGAGATTAGTTATGCTGAAATTATATTTTGTTGAGTGTCTGATTTGTTGTATTCAAAGTAATATGCAAGGTATAATTTCTAAGAATAAATTAATTGATTACCAAAATATCCTCCATCTTATTAAACTATTTTTTTTATATATATTTCTTTTCAAACTTTAAATATTTATTCTTAAAAATAATTTTAAACTTCATCTTATTTAGCTTAATTTTTGTGTCTGTGCATTTTCATGATTATATCATGTGTATTTTTAAAATAAAATTTTCATCTTATTTAGATTATTTTTTTTTGCGTATGCCTTCCCATGATTATGTCGTGTGTGTTTTAAAAAAATCTTACTACATCTTATTTAGTTTGAAATAAAAACTTTCAACTTAAGTTTGTTTAAAGTAAAAGAAGATTTGTTGTTTATGTCACTTCATTTAAATACATATCACTCATATAATAGAATATTAAAATTCATTTTAATTGATATATACAATATCAATTTTCAAATGATTTAAAAACTATTTAATTTAAAATATGTAATTCAACAATGGAGTCGACATTTTTATTTTTTTTTAGAGAAATTAAAATATATAAATAAGCATAATAATTATTCAAATAAATTTAATGTATAATATATTCATAAATAATATATATATATGTGTGTGTGTGTGTGTGTGTGTGTGAAATGAAAATCATAGGATTTGAAGGTATTTTTGCCATTTTATAATTTTATACAAAGGATAAATTAAGTTGGGATAGTAACCCCATCATATCTATGGATAACTTATTTCGAGACTAATTATTAATCCCGAGATAAGTTATTCCGGATATTAACAACTAAATGAATAATTAAAATTTTTATTTCAAAATTATTATTTTATTTTGAGATTATTTACCTTAATACCGCACATCAAACGATCCGTAAGAGTCCACGTAACAAAGAAGTAGTAAGTAGGGTCACATGACCAACATGGGTTGTGGTGCAGTGGATGGGGCTGCTCCACCCTTATCAGAGGTCGAGGGTTCGATCCTGGGTATGGAGAAAACTCTGTTGGGAGCGCTGTCATCTTAATAAGCCCTGCAACGCGCGATTCAAATTAGTCGGGGCTCCAATGCGGACACCGAACACCAAATGAAAAAGAAAAAAAAAGTACGGCCACATGACATGCAAAGAGAACATACCAAGAATATATATATATTACAAAGATGAGCTTTCCTATCTCCCATGGCAAAGACACACTCATCAGTCATCTCTTCATTTCCAGTGTATGCGAGAACATTTTGTATATAGGGTTAAGTCGTTTGTGGCTATTTAAAATTGTTTGAAAAACTCATCTAGATATTTTAATCTACACTTACATTTATTGAATATTTTAATTATTTAAAAATTATTTTTATTATATTAGATATAAAATGCTAATATAGCAAAAACATTGTTTTTTTTATATGAAATTATGTCTTTGACAAATATATAAAAACGAATTGACATAAATTAATTTCTTAATTAACTAATTAATTTTTAAAATTTAAATAATTAAAAATAAATTTTAGGCAATCGATTAATTATTTGATGTAGAAACACCAATTTGCATTCCAATTCTCAATTTAATTACTTTTGAAGAAAAATTGTCAATTTCTAATCTCTCTCTATATATATCACCTTTAGCAAATATCAAAATGTCGTGCAATTAATTCTGAAAATATTTCTTTAATATTGCAATGACAATTACTTAAAATTAAAAAGACCAATAATTAATTAGATAGTGAAGGACAAAACTAGAGAGTCAAAAAATAAAAAGAGTAAACAGTGAATCTGCTATATTTTTTGTATAAAAACATTCAAATTTTTTAAAAGTTAATTTAATTCAACTTATTTTATTTTAATCCGTCGATAGTCTGAGCAAGCGTTTTGTTAAATTATCGTTAAAATTTACGACAAGAAAAATTTATTTCCTTCTTGGTCGTTCCATGCCCACGACTTTGTTTTATCTTTTTATTTTTTTTAGTAGTGATATTATAGAATAAGGTAACTACACTTTCAATCGTTTTTTAAAATAACAATTATTTTCTCCGTTTATTTTTAATTGACTATCTTGAATTCATACGTTCTTTAAAGATAATAGCTCATATAAAATATTTATCATCATAATCATATTAATTGATATTTCTTATTAATTGTTTTATATATTAAAAATAAAAAAAAAATTATTTTTTTAATAATAGACAAATAAATTATTTTATTTCAAAATAAAAGACAAGTAGTGTTAGGGGAGTACATAAAATTGGAAAAGTAAAGAAGTGGCACATACTGAAATGGATTGAGTCGGTTAAGAGCATTGCTATGATGTAGGGAATTGAATAAAGAGGCATACAGGCTAATGATGAGATTGGATTCTAAGTACTCTTCAATTTTATTTGATTTGGCTTCTAAATTAAAAGAACTCTTTCCTCTTATTTTTATTTATCATATTTTGACTTATTATATTTATTAAAAAAATAATTATTAACATGATTATTTTAATATAATATTGCTATTAATCGATAATTATTATTGTGTCTTAAAATTAATTTAAAAAATAAACAATTAATACTAAGAATAAAAAAAAAATTCATTTCTTGATATGGCAGAAATAATAAGTAAAAGTCAAAATTCAACTAGAAAAAATTAAATGAGAAGTAGAGTTGAGGTTATGAAGGATTGCTACTATTTCTGAGAATCAGTTCGGATAAATGCTAGGATGCTTGACCATTGAAGTTATTCATCTCGTTAGGAGACCGGTGAAACAATACATGGAGAGGAAGAAGGACTTGCAGATGGTGTTTATTGACTTAGAGAAGACCTATGATAGAGTCCCTAGGAAGGTTTTATGGAAGTACTTGGAGGCTAGAGGTGTACCTATGGTGTATGCTAGGATGATTAAGGATATGTACTACGAAGTCAAGACTCGGGCTAGAATTGTGGGCGGAAATTCAGAGCCCTTTTCCGTCTTGATGGGGTTACACCAATGATCGATTCTTAGCCTGTTTTTATTTGCTTTTATGAAGGATGTTTTGATGGTGAAAATCAAGATAAGGTGCCTTGGTATTTTCTTTTTACGGATGTTCTAGTCTTGATTCATGAGATTCGTGGTGAAGTTAATGCTAAGTTAGAGGTTTGGAGACAAACACTAGAGTCTAAAGAGTTTAGATTGAGTAAGTCCAAGATGAAATATTTAGAGTGTAAGTTCAGCGAGGTGTCACATGAGGCTAATGAGGTTGTAACGCTTGAAACTCAGGCTTCCAAAAGAGAGATAGTTTTAAATATTTGGGGTCTATGCTTCAGGGTAATGGAGAGATTGGCGAGGACATCACTAATCTGATTGGGATAGGGCGAATAAAATGGAGGCCCATTTTAGAAATCTTGTATGACAAAAATGTACCTTCTAAACTTAAAGGCACGCAATTAACAGAGCAATGGTTAGACCGACTATGTTTTATGGGGCAGAGTGTTGACAAGTCAAGAAATCTCACATCTAAAAATGAAGGTGACGCAGATGGCAATGCTATGGTGGATGTGTGGTTGTATTACAAATGATAGAATTAGAAATGAAGTTACTCGAGATAAGGTGAGAGTGACTTTGGTGGACGCTATGATAAGGGAAGTGAGGTTGAGATCAGAGACGGAGCTAGCCTCCGCCGAACCCCCTTCGATGGAAAAATATACTATTTATACATGATTAAAATTATTTTTTATGTGGTTATAGTAGGTGTTGAACTCCCTTCAACTAAGTTTTCTTTGAATATTGAACCCTCTCAGTTGAAATCCTGGCTCCGCCTCTGGTTGAGATTGTTCAAATATGTGATGAGAAGGAGCACAAATGCTCCAGTGCAAAGTGGTGAATGGTTGGATAGGGATTGACTTAGGCGAGATAGACGTAGACCGTAGAAATATTAGATGGAGTTAATTCAACAAGACATGGAGCAACTTCAACTTACCGAGTACATGACTTTAGAAAGAAAGGTATGGAAGAGGTAGATTAGTGTAGGAGGATAGCAGGAAGGAGTGTGTAACACCCCACAAAATTTCCTCCTAGTCTAAGCCTTAGAGCGTGTTCAGTGAAGCAAAAATCCGGGCCTAAAAGTTTGAGAAGTGTCTTCCCTAGTGAGAAATACTTTGGACTATGTTGAATTTCCCTAATATCTAATTTTTTTCATGTAGAGCATTGAATAAGCTTTCCATCGATACCGATTTCATCAAAATTCGACATCGGACGAGGAAGTTATGGTCGTTTTACTGAAAATAGTTTTATTCAAAATTTCTCCTGCGCGACGGAGAGGTACGACGTACCGTTATACATGCGACGTAGCGTCGACCTCCACCGTCGTATTTTTCAGTGAGCCCTCCCTCTGGTTGTGTGAGAAGAAGTGGTCTGACGGACCATCGATCATGCGACGGACCGTCGTACTCCACCGTCGCACCAAGGTAGTGCGACCCAGTTCTGGTCCTGTGCGACGGAGTGGTCCGACGGACCGTCGGACATGTGACGGACCATCGCACCCCACCGTCGCATGCCCCGATCAGTAATTTTGAGACGATTTTTAAAGGGATTTTTGGGCTTTTCCTACTCTTTGTCTGCCCCTATAAATACCCGATAAAGGCTCTCAGCCTCATTTTCCATCTTCAACACAAAAAAAAATAGGGTTTCTTCAAAATCAAAACCCTTATTTCTTCTTCAAGCAAAATCAAGGGAGAATCAAGAGGAATCAAGAATCTCTCAAGAACCTTCAAGAAAAGAGTTTCCCTAAGGTATGCCGATGTTGATTCTTGGGTCTCTTTCATCCAAGAAGCTCAAGTATCCTTTTCTAAATCTCAAAGATTTTATGCTTATGAGTTGTTCATGATTCATGTAAAATGAAATTGATGTTCCAGCTACTATTGAGTTGTGATGCATGCTTGTTTACAAGGTTTTTAAGCTTTAACCCTAGTATGTGGAATTCATGTGATGTTTATGATAAACCCTCTTCAAGTTGCTTTCTATGTGATGTGTTCATGTCAATTAGGTGTAGAAATGGTTGAATAAGCAAAGCATGCTCCCCATATGTTTTATAAAATGCCTATGTGAAGGGGTTAAAGCCATTATAGTATGTTGAATAGAAAACCCCAATTGTGTGCAAGTCCATGCATGCCAAGTGTTTGTTGAAATGCCTTAGTGAATAAATTGTGACATGATATCATGAAATCCCTAATTAGGTGTAAACCCATGCATGTCTAGTGTTTGATGAAAAGCCCTAGTGAATGAATTGAGACATGATAGTATGGAATTCCCCAATAATGTGCTCTATGATACATGCCAAGACTTTAATACGTGCTAAATGATTGATGCAGGACCTTGTTGAATGAAATGTAAGCCTATAGCATGTCTCCCTATATTATTGCATGTCTATGATTCCTAAATACTTGAAGTGATGCCTTAGTGATTGTGATGGTGAATAGATGGTTATGATTCCTAAATGCTTGAATAGATGCTTTAGTGATTGTGATGATGAATGAATGACCGTGGTTATTGTCACACCCCTTTTTCCGCTCGAAGGCTGAGGTCAAAGGTTTTTTTCCAATTAAAGTGACAGTTTTGAATAGGGATTATTTTAATTACAGAGTCGCCACTTGAAATTGAGTTATGGTGTTCCAAGTCACCTTATTGAATCCCTAATCAAAAGGAAATGACTTTTTATTATGGTCTGCGAAAATAGAAGACCGGGTAAGGAATTCTGTTGACCGAGGGGAAGGTGTGAGGCACCCCTCGAGTCCCGTGGTTCTAGCACGGTCGCTTTTATTGACTTATCTTGTCTTAAATTATTTTTGAGTAGATTGTGTTAAGGCCTAAATTTGCTCATTTTTAATTATATCGAAAATGTCTGTTTACACCTTTTATATTAAATAAATCAGTGAAATTTATTTTTTTTGAAAATATTTGTCAAGGTACATTATTGTATCCTTGAATTTTAAAATGTCTCAGAAAGATGCGTACACCGCATTCTTAATTGAAACGAATAAATCTTAAACATGTCTAAAATTTATCTAAACGTTGAAAGCATGTTTCTTTTTCTTTTATAAATAAATTCGTAACAATTTTCCTATTCATTTTACCGTTATTTTTATCTCACCTAATTTTATACTTAATTAGTACGATAAAATTGTAATAATAATGACTATAATAATAATAAAATCTATTAAATAACATAATTTGACTATATTAACCTACTCTATCACGAATGACGAAACGGTCAAATATATATTATATGATTTAAATAAAATTAATTAAACAAAATATAATCCAACAAGAAGAAAAAATAAGAATTGTATCAGCTAAAATAAATGAACATTTTAATAGTTAGTTTTCAAAAGCACAAAGAAAATTTTTAAAAACAATAATTGAAAATACATACTTATCTATGATATTTAAAATATTCATAAAGTTCACAATAATGAATTAAAGTCTTTATCAAGTATTAAATTATTCAAGTTATATCTATGCAAGATCAGATTAGAAAACTAGTCCAAAATATTAGCATCACTTCACTGTATTGACAAAACAAAAGATGAAATCAGTTATATTTGACCCGTTTCTTCCAGTTTTTAATATTTTTCGTCATCGTAACAGCAGCAACAACGAGAGAATTTTTGGGAATGATTTTTCGACAAGGTTCGTCTCGTGGTTGGTGGTTGATTCAACAGGAAAAGAGAAAGAGATCGGCACCGGATTAGTGTTTCCGGCCGATGGAGCAGCGACGAAGAAAGGGAAGAAGGGTGCGGTAATGGCGACCATTTTTTCCAGCCAGTGATGGCTGGCAGCTACGGGGAAAGAGGAAAGGGAAGAGGCGGCGCCGGCGATGGTTTCAAACAAGGGAGGGGGTGGCCGGAAAAGGGAAAAGGAAAAAGGGAATAGCGCCGTCTTCGTCGGCGACGGGTCTGGCCAAATACGGCCCTTTGATAGTCTGTCAAGGGCGGGAAAAGGGGAAGAAGGGACGTCGGAGCGGTGATGGCGCGACTGGTGATAGTTTTGCCATTCAAATAGTGTTTTCGTCGTCCATCATTTGCCGGAAAACCAAATTTCAAAACTGTTTTCTCCTTTTTTACTGATTCTCTCCTTCTTGTGTCTTACTCGATTTTATCTTCTTTTTTTTTTTACTGATTTTTTGTGTCAAACGGTATGTTTGTTACTTTTTTTTTTTTTGAACATATATGTGACTATCTGTATACTCCAATTATATCTGTAAACATGTACTATGAGAATGTATATATATAAGTTACTACTATTGTATGTGGTAACAAAAGTTCATATAATCAAACATGCACAATAGAAAATACATTGAAACTGTTTAAATATTTTCATTCATGTTTTTCCACAGAAGATTTACAATATAATAGAATAGGATCAAAACAGAACCTGTATTTCAATTTAATTGAATACGGAAGCAAACGTTGTCACTGGAAACTTGAACGGGATTCAAATTCACTTTTTCTCTTCTTTGTTTTGCTCTTTGACTGACTTTTCCTGTCAACTTTCTCTCTGTTTTTTTTTTTTCTCAGATCTTCTGATGTTTTTTTTTTTCTTTTTGGCCTGAAAAGTATCTTATTTTCTCTGAACTCCCCTCCTTTTTTTTTTTTTTTTTTTTTTTCTTGTGTGTGTGTTTGTCATATATATTGTTGTGTGCATGTGCAGTGTTGTGTTGTTGTGGGTGGAATAGTGGGGGGAAGTTGAGGGAAGTGTGGGGAATGTGGGAGGTTAGGGTAGGTTTTAAGATTTTTCATTTTTTTTTTATTTTTATTTTTATTTTTTTTTAAAATAACGAAAATAATTAATAAGTACATAAATAAATAGATAATAGTAACAAATAAAATAATAATAATAAAAATAATAATTAATTGATTTTTATAAAAAATAAAAAATAAAAAAAATACAATAACAATCTAAAAATAGTCAAAAAATAAATTATATAATTAAGATAGTACAAAACTATATATATATATTTTTTATTTTTATTTTTAAAACAAAATAATATCCTAAAATCAAATTCATTTAATTATTTATATTATATTAAAATAAAATAATAGTCAAAATAATATATGACTAAATATAAATATAAATATTTAGTATCGATAAACAAGTTAAAATTTAGGGAGGATCAAAAATCACGTGTCTACATTTTTGCCCCTCTTTGTGTGAAATCTCGAAGAGTTTTCATACAAAGAAGTAGACAAGATATGATTTTTGACTCTCCAATTATTTGAAAGGTAAGAATAAAAATAAAAAGACAAATATGACCGAGTCCTGTTTTTGGACATCCTACCTATCCCGGGTTACAAGGGAATCAGGTCATGAGTAGTTCAAAAGGTATTTTGGTGAGAGAAAAAGTGAAAGTCGAGTGAGATTCCGTCGAGTTTCCGGTTGACAACTTCTGCTTTTACATTCAAATGACAAATAAAAATCAAAAATGAAAAAATACAAGTAAAATTTGTAATCTCTTGATTCAAATCTTCTTGACTTGAACTTGAAAATGTACTCTATTCTTCAGGCGGGCTCCTGAACTTTCTTTTCCTTCACCCTGTTCTTCAGGCGGGCTCCTGGATTTATAATTTCTTCACCCTGTTCTTCAGGCGGGCTCC
This sequence comes from Capsicum pubescens, assembly GCA_030864215.1. Classification (NCBI taxonomy): domain Eukaryota; kingdom Viridiplantae; phylum Streptophyta; class Magnoliopsida; order Solanales; family Solanaceae; genus Capsicum; species Capsicum pubescens. Next base: position 270,548,744 of record CM061542.1, read on the forward strand.
TGACTTGCAACTTTTTCACCCTGTTTTTCAGGCGGGCTCCTGACTTGCAACTTTTTCACCCTGTTCTTCAGGCGGGCTCCTGGACTTACAATTCTTCACCCTGTTCTTCAGGCGGGCTCCTGACTTGCAACTTTTTCACCCTGTTCTTCAGGCGGGCTCCTGAACTCAAAGCAAATAGTGAAACAGGAAAATAACATCCTATTCTTCAAGAGGGTTCTGTATATAAAATAAATTCCCATTCTTTAGGGGGGGTCTTGAGCATAAAAATAAATTTCCATTCTTCAGGAGAGTCCTGAGCATAAAATAAATTCCCATTATTCAGGAGGGTCCTGAGCATAAAATAAATTCCCATTCTTCAGGAGGGTCCTGAGCATAAAATAAATTCCCATTATTCAGGAGGGTCCTGAGCATAAAACAGATTCCCATTTTTCAGGAGGGTCCTGAGCATAAAATAAATTCCCATTCTTCAGGAGGGTCCTGAGCATAAAATAAATTCCCATTATTCAGGAGGGTCCTGAGCGTAAAACAAATTCCCATTATTCAGGAGGGTCCTGAGCATAAAATAAATTCCCATTATTCAGGAGGGTCCTGAGCATAAAACAAATTCCCATTATTCAGGAGGGTCCTGAGCATAAAATAAATTCCCATTATTCAGGAGGGTCCTGAGCATAAAACAGATTCACATTTTTCAGGAGGGTCCTGAGCATAAAATAAATTCCCATTATTCAGGAGGGTCCTGAGCATAAAATAAATTCCCATTCTTCAGGAGGGTCCTGAGCATAAAATAAATTCCCATTCTTCAGGAGGGTCCTGAGCATAAAATAAATTCCCATTATTCAGGAGGGTCCTGAGCATAAAACAAATTCCCATTATTCAGGAGGGTCCTGAGCATAAAATAAATTCCCATTATTCAGGAGGGTCCTGAGCATAAAACAAATTCCCATTATTCAGGAGGGTCCTGAGCATAAAATAAATTCCCATTATTCAGGAGGGTCCTGAGCATAAAACAGATTCACATTTTTCAGGAGGGTCCTGAGCATAAAATAAATTCCCATTATTCAGGAGGGTCCTGAGCATAAAATAAATTCCCATTCTTCAGGAGGGTCCTGAGCATAAAATAAATTCACTATAACACACATAAAATTTTGCCCCAGTTTGTACTGAAAAAATTTATGTGTTACTGGATCTTAATATATCTCGCAAAGAATGAAGTTTATCATGACCGAGATCCAGTATCGGATGTTGTAATCATGCTTCTTGCATTGAATGAAGTGTCAAAATTGCATCCTTTAGCTGAAAACATTATTTCATCTCTGTTCCAAACAAAGAAAAATTGTGAGTTTTAAAACATGTGGTGGTTAGTTTGTGGCATTTGGCTTTTGAAGTGGCCGTTCTCGCCCTTGCCATGCTCGACTCCTTTCCAATCCATGATAATCTTCTTTGAATTGTCATATTTCTGAATCAGAATTCTGACTACTGAGATCCTTGACTCAAATCATATTTCTTACTTTTACTTTGAAATGTTGTCTCTGTAGATCGACCCTTTGTCTTGCTTTGTACCCTTAAAGGAGTTGGTAGCGAGTTTGAAATCTTTTCTGACTCGACCTGATGTGAATTTGACTCAAAAGACAACAAAGATTTTTGTTTGATGACAAAGACACAACAATCAAAAATAAAAATAAAACAAAATAAATAAAAAAAAAACAATAGATATCTCTTTTCCAAAACAAAGAGAAAACTTATCTGAATGTGGAAGTCGATTCTGGTGATTATGACATGCATTTTGAATAAAACAACCAGATCTACCCACACCAATCATTACAACTTTTGTCCATATATTGAGCTTTAAATTAAGCCAATCTTGAGTTTGTTCCTTCTTGATAACAGTCTTTCTTAAACTAGTGGCACCTCCATGGATTTTGCCAACGAGTCTATCTCCTTTTGTTCCTGCCTTAGCTCACAGTCGTCTTACGGTGCCCGAAAGGGTTTTCACCAATAAGACTCTCTCATTTTTATTTTTTATCACTTTTTTTTTTTTTGTTTTTTTTTTTAAATTTATTTATTTAATAAACATCCAAAATATGAAATATCATGCACTCATAATATGTTTAGCCTTGACATTCTCAAAGATTAATCCGAAGGTCTTTCTTTGGTTGTAACTTGGCTTTTGGATAGGGTTAGAAAGAAAGGTAGGCATGAGTCTCAAAAAATTTATAACATTGGGTGAAACATACAACTTTTGGAATCTATCCTTTTAAGAAAATAAATTTTGCCCCAGTTTCATTTCATTCTGGGTAATTTAAATTTTCTTCTGGTTAGACCGAACCCCGGAGTAGGGCTGCCTACGTATCTTGTCATAGCAAGAATCAGGTCAAACGTAGTTCATGAAACATCATTTTTTTTTTTTTTTTTCTCTCTTTTTTTTATATATATATATATATATATATATATATATATATATATATATATATATATATATATATATATTTTTAGCACACCTTTTATTTTGATTCCAAAAGAGGGGTTCGAAGAAAAATAAAGGCTCAAAGGGGTAAGCAAAGGTTTATATATTATTCAGATAGCAGAACAAAATGCCTTCATCATTTCAATCTTTAAAAATATAAGTACAAAACATACATAACACAATTGTACATGAATATCATACATAATATCTTTTAACTGCATCAGCATTGACCGGCATTCCTTCCATTTTTCCTTCTACATCAGTCAGATATAACGCGCCATTAGGTAATACTTTCTTTACTATGAATGGCCCATGCCAATTAGGAGAAAATTTGCCTTTGGCCTCAATCTGATGAGGAAGGATGCGCCTTAGTACTAACTGACCAACTTCAAAATGTCTGTGGCGCACCTTTTTATTATATGCTCGTGCCATTCTCTTCTGATATAGTTGTCCATGACATACTGACGCCAATCTTTTTTCATCAATCAAGCTTAATTGCTCCAAACGAGTCTTGACCCATTGGTCTTCATCAATTTCAGCTTCCACAACTACTCGAAGAGATGGAATCTCAATTTCTGCAGGTATAACTGCTTCAGTTCCATACACTAACAAGTAAGGAGTTGCACCAATTGAAGTCCGAACTGTAGTACGATAACCCAACAAAGCAAACGGTAACTTTTCATGCCATTGTCGGGAACCTTGTACCATCTTACGGAGTATTTTCTTTAAGTTCTTGTTGGCAGCTTCTACAGCTCCATTCGCCTTTGGACGATAAGGAGTTGAATTTCGATGCATAATCTTAAATTGCTGGCACACTTCTTGCATCAGATGACTATTGAGATTCGCGGCATTATCCGTGACGATTATCTTTGGAATGCCGAAACGACAAATGATGTTGGAGTGAATAAAATCAACCACAACTTTCTTGGTCACTGACTTGAAAGTCACTGCTTCTACCCATTTCGTGAAATAATCAATGGCTACCAAGATGAACCTATGTCCATTCGAGGCCTTTGGTTCAATTGGTCCAATTACGTCCATTCCCCAAGCCATAAAAGGCCATGGAGCAGTCATTGTATGCAACTCGGATGGAGGGGAATGTATCAAGTCTCCATGTACCTGGCATTCATGACATTTACGAACGAAATTGATGGAATCTCGCTCCATGGTGAGCCAATAATAACCTGCTCGAAGTATTTTCTTTGCCAAAACATACCCACTCATGTGTGGTCCACAGATCCCAGAATGTACTTCAGTCATGATTTTTGACGCTTCTTTAGCATTTACACACCTCAGAAGTCCCAAATCAGGAGTCCTCTTATACAAGATTCCTCCACTTAAGAAAAATCCACTAGACAAACGTCGAATGGTTCTCTTTTGATTACCATCAGCATGTACAGGATACTTCCCAGTCTGAATATATTCTTTGATATCATAAAACCAAGGCTCCCCATCAAATTCTTCTTCAACCACATTACAATATGCATGTTGATCATGAATCTGTATATGCAAAGGGTCAATATAAGTTTTATCGGGATGTTGAAGCATCGAAGATAAAGTCGCCAAAGCATCAGCAATCTCATTATGAGCTCTGGGAATGTGTTTGAACTTTACTAATACAAATCGTTGACAAAGATCTTGCAAACAACTTCTATATGGTAGGAGTTTCGAATCACGAGTCTCCCAATATCCTTGGATTTGGTGGACTAATAAATCCGAATCTCCTAATACCAACAATTCTTGGACCCCCATGTCAATGGCTAATCTCAAACCTAGAATGCAAGCTTCGTATTCTGCCATATTATTGGTACAGTAGAATCGAAGTTGGGCTGTTATGGGATAATATTGTCCTGATTCAGAAATAAGAACCGCTCCTATCCCCACTCCTTTTATATTAGCAGCTCCATCAAAGAACAACTTCCAGCCTGAATGACAATCTTCTGAAACAAACTCATCAGCATACAATACCTCTTCATCTGGAAAATAAGTCTTCAATGGCTCATACTCCTCATCAATAGGATTTTCAGCCAAATGATCCGCCAAGGCTTGAGCTTTCATTGCAGTTCGTGTCACATAAACAATATCAAACTCTGTGAGCAACATCTGCCATTTCGCGAGTCTGCCTGTGGGCATAGGCTTCTGAAAGATGTACTTTAAAGGATCCATACGAGAGATGAGGTAAGTAGTATAAGATGACAAGTAATGTTTCAGCTTTTGGGCTACCCAAGTTAAGGTGCAGCACGTTTTCTCAAGAAGAGTGTACTTAGCCTCATAAGTGGTAAACTTTTTGCTAAGGTAGTAGATGGCTTGTTCTTTTCTTCCTGTGACATCATGTTGACCCAATACACAGCCAAAAGAATTATCTAAAACAGACATGTACAATATCAAGGGTCGGCCTGGCTCTGGAGGAACCAAAATAGGCGGATTCGACAAGTGTCTCTTAATTCTGTCAAATGCCTCTTGACATTCTTCAGTCCATTCAACTTTAACATTCTTTTTCAACAACTTGAATATTGGCTCGCAAGTTGTCGTAAGCTGAGCAATGAATCTACTGATATAATTCAACCTTCCAAGTAAACTCATCACCTCCGTTTTATTTTTCGGTGGAGGTAAACCTTGGATAGCTTTTATTTTTGAAGGATCTAACTCAATGCCACGTCGACTGACTATAAAACCCAAAAGTTTCCCTGACGGAACTCCAAATACACATTTTGCTGGATTAAGTTTGAGATCATACCTCCGAAGCCTTTCAAAGAATTTTATCAAATCTTTGATATGATCAGATTGCTCTCTCGACTTAATGATCACATCATCCACATAAACTTCAATTTCTTTGTGCATCATGTCGTGAAACATTGTGGTCATTGCCCTCATGTAAGTTGCCCCAGCATTCTTTAATCCAAAAGGCATAACTCTATAACAATATGTTCCCCATGGAGTAATAAATGATGTCTTTTCCGCATCTTCTGGATCCATAATGATCTGGTGATACCCCGCATAACAATCCACAAAAGAAGCAAGATCATGTTTGGCACAATTGTCCAATAAAATATGAATATTGGGAAGTGGAAAATTATCTTTCGGACTTGCTTTGTTTAAATCGCGATAATCCACACACATCCGAACTTTACCGTCCTTCTTTGGAACAGGGACAATATTTGCCAACCAAGTAGGATACTGGGCCACTCGAATGACTTTAGCCTCAAGTTGCTTCGTGATTTCCTCTTTAATTTTTACACTCATGTCAGTTTTGAACTTTCTTAGCTTCTGCTTGACAGGAGGAAAAGCAGGATCGATTGGCAACTTGTGAACTACCAAATCAGTGCTTAAACCGGGCATATCATCATAAGACCACGCAAAGATATCTTTATACTCATGCAACGCTTCAATTATAGCTTTCTTTTGTTGTGGTTGAACATGTACACTTATCTTAGTCTCCCTAATATTTTCATGATCCCCCAGATTGATCACCTCAGTTTCTTCCAAATTGGGATTTGTCTTATTCTCAAACTGTTTGAAATCTTTGTTTATATCCTCAAATGCTTCTTCTTCATCGTATTCAACCTCCTTATTCATTATTTCAAAATTAGATTGGTTTTTTAACTCTGGTGAACAATTCTTCATGCATGTCATATCATTAGAATCGGCATAGAAAGAACTGTATGATAAAACAATAAATAAATAAAAATTAGACTTAAAATAAGACAAAGGGAAAATGCACTTAATTAGAAACATAGATAGAAAGAGTTTTAACCTAACATACCAGATTTTAAAGTTCTGAATTATAATCCTAGAATAATTTAAATTACAGAAGTAAAAACAAGCAAACTACTAAGACTATAAGAAAACAAACAAACTACTAAGACTGTAAGAAAACAAACAAACTACCAAGACTCTTTTATAATAGGGAGAGGAGTGGCCTCCCAATTGTTAAGCTGGACATCAGGGCCGACAAACTGCACATCTGCATCACTGGTACCTTCCCCAATTTCAACCATATCTGCTTCAACGAACATATTCTGAAAAAGGTCAGTCAACTCTGCATCATTATCATTCATTGATTTTGCATCAGGTAACTTGGAGGATCCACCAACACTGAATTTGATGAAAGACTCATAAAGTGGCGGTATAGGCTTGGAAAGTGACCACGCCTCTTTCTTATGCTTTTTAGCCTTCTTTATATCTTCAGCAGTAGGCTTGTATCCCAGACCAAAAGTACCAAAGTTCTCATAGAGGTTTACCGGATGAACTATGCCTTGCAAAAACATCCCTAGACCTTTTCCTGGTTCAAAACCATGCTTCAACATTTCATTCACTACCATAACAGATGCGGAGGACAATTGTGGTCTTGCGATGAGATTCCCCTCGAGGATATGCTCAACAGCCACTACCTCAGAAGCTTGATGAATTAACGCATTGGCAGTATTTGTTTCGATGGAAGAAACAGAGTAGTCTTTATACATTGATAAGTCTCCTTCGCCATGAACTACTATCTCTTGCCTGTCATATTCGAATTTGACCATTTGATGCAACGTTGATGCGACTGCTTTAGCCCTATGAATCCATGGCCTTCCCAATAACATATTATATGAAGCATCAAGGTTCAGTACTTGGAAATCCATAGCAAAATCCACAGGCCCAATTGTCAATATAAGTTCTATTTCACCAATGGCCTCAGTTTTTGATCCGTCAAAACCTTTGACGCACACATTGTTAGGTCGGATTCTTTCCACATTAACATTCAACTTTTGTAAAGTTGACATGGGACAAATGTTAGCGCCTGATCCTCCATCAATTAACACTCGAGTGATGATGGAATGTTCGCATTTCACAGAAATGTACAGACCTTTGTTATGCTCCGTACCTTCTATAGGCAGTTCATCATCTGAAAAAGCAATTTTATTTGCTTCGACGATCCTTCCAACAACTTTTTCCAGCTGATTTACTCTAATCTCACTAGGAACACATGCTTCATTAAGAATCTTCATTACAGCCTTGCGGTGTTCTTCTGAATGTATCAATAAGGACAACAAAGAAATCTGTGCTGGTGTCTTCTTCATCTGTTCTATAACAGAATATTCTGGCAATTTCATTTTCTTCAAGAATTCTTCGGCTTCTTCATCAGTAACAGGCTTCTTGAATGTCGTTCGTTCTTCACTGCCTTGTTTATTCTTTCTTAACTCTACGGGAACATAACATCTTCCAGATCGAGTTAATCCTCCTACTTCATCTACATCTTCAATCACTTCTTTCCCCTTGTGCATCACCACAACGTGATTATAATTCCAAGGGACTGCCTTGGTATCAACCATAGGCAGCTGTGACACTGGTTTAATAACAATAGGAACTACAGGAGCTCCTTTTATGATTAAAAGAGGCTTATTGGATCTTCCGGGAATAATGAGTTTCGGCTTTATTTGACTTAACCCAATATTTTCAGAAATCTCTTTCCCCATCACCACGGGATCATTCGATGATTCGGGTCTTGCTATCACCACCTCCGCTTCTGCAGGCTTTTCTTTCGTTAAATTTACAGCATTTGCTGATTTTTCCGAATCCGTTTTAATTTTAATGATTGGCTTAAAGGGAATTGTAGCATCTTCACCACTGAGTAACACATCGAGCATGTTTGTTTCATTATGATCTGGCAGCGGATTTTGATTGACATTTGGAGTGCCTGGACTTTCTACCATAATCTGTTGGGTATCAATCAACTCTTGAATGGCTCTTTTCAGATACCAACATTTCTCTGTGTCGTGCCCTGGGGCATCAGAACAGTATTCACATCTTCTAGAATAGTCCAAATTCTTCGGAGGAGGATTCGGGATCCTTCTCTCAATTGGGTTTAGAATATTCATTTTTCTCAGTCTATGAAATAAACTGGTGTAAGATATTCCAATAGGAGTGAAATTATCTTTTACCATGTTATCCCTTTTGAATTCTGCTCTAGGCCGAAAATTAGACCTCGGAGGACCTCTGTGAACTTGCGGGGCCATTGGATGATTTTGGATTGCTGGGGTACGCCACTGCGGGTAAGAAGGACCTCGAGCATATAGTTGTGTATTGTAAATAGGATATTGGGGAGATGGAACAAAATATAATGGATTCTGCTCGTATGGTTGACGCGCACCTCTCCAATTTTGTCGAGGACCTGCCATGACAGTTGCTACATCCTCTTTTCTTTTCTTTCCCCCAAAACTTCCTGTACCACTTTGAATTGCCTGTGTTGTTGCTTTCAAAGCAGCCTGGCTGATGATCTTTCCTGATTTGATTCCGTTTTCTACCATCTCTCCAACTTTGATAACTTCTGCAAATGTGCTTCCGATAGTAGAAAGCAAATGATGAAAATAATCAGGTTCTTGTGCTTGCAGAAAAATATCAATCATTTCAGATTCTTTTATCGATGGTCTAACTCTTGAAGCCTGCTCTCTCCATCTGACGGCATATTCTCGAAAACTTTCAGTCATCTTTTTTCGCATGTTGGCAAGCGTAGTGCGATCTGGAACTATCTCAATGTTATACTGAAATTGTTGAACAAAATCTCGAGCCATGTCGTCCCACACATGCCAACGGGAAATGTCTTGGTCAATGAACCATTCAGAAGCTATCCCTGTAAGGCTTTCTCCAAAGTACGCCATCAATAATTCTTCTTTTCCTCCTGCTCCCCTTAATTGATTGCAAAACTTTTTCAAATGAGCTACAGGATCGCCATGTCCTTCATATTTGTCAAATTTTGGCATTTTGAACCCTATCGGCAAATGGACATCGGGAAACATACATAAATCCTTGTACGAAACACTTTTTGGTCCACCTACTCCTTGCATATTTCTCATACTTTGCTCCAGGCTTCTCACTTTTCTAGCCATCTCCTCATGTTCCTCATTCTTAGCAATCTTCTCAATCACAATAGGAGTATCACGTTGATGAACATGATAATGTGGATTTTGTGATTTGAAAGTCATTTCAGGAGGATATAACATATCATGATTTGGTTTTCCCATATTCTTTGGTATTGTCGGTTGAATTCCCGCAGTAGCTGGCGCTACAGAAGTAAAAAGTGGGTTATTTGCGACAGATGGATTTGGTGGGCGCACGGTAGAAGTACCAGCAACTCCAGACATAGTAGCGAATGGGCCAAACCCTGGTGGGTAAAAAGGATCACTAGTTTGAGCTGGGTCAGAATTTGGATCATTTGAAGCTGAAAGTCCAGGGATTGAAGAAGGCGGGGCTTGTCCATTCAACCAAGCTTTGTACATTTCCGCCATCTGTTGTTTTAATGACTTTATTTCTTCCATTGATGCTACTTCCTGCAAAGTCAACTGATTCTGCTCTTCTTCACTATCAGACTCTATATCTTCTCTGCGAGTCATTCTTCTTTTACCCTTGTATCTGGTATTATACGGATGTGATGCCAGTTTAAACCACAAACCAACCACCAATTATTTTATCTTTCTGTAATCAAGCAACAAACAGGTGAGTGTTATATATTTAACACATTATAATGCCACATTATATGTCATGTTACTATATGCATTTCCCAACCTATCATGGAAGCTTTGTGTTTCAGCCCGGCTTTTCTAGGCATATTTTCAAAAGTTATGATCGAACCCTTTGGAGGGTTGCCTACGTATCATGTTAGGACATGAATCAGATCTTGCGTAGTTCGGGTGTAATTTAATTTTTTTTTTTTTTTTTTTTTTTTTTTTTTTTTTTTTTTTTTATTGAAGAAAATAAATAAAGTGAAGTAAAACATATGTAATATATATAGAAATAAACGTTCAACTTCATTACATTCTTCGATAAAATAACTGACCCAACTCCTAAAATAAAACCTACTAACTGACATCTGAAAACTAAAAGACATAATATCTAAACAAGAAAAAAAAAAAAAAAAAAAAAAAAAAAAAAAAAAAAAAAAAAAAAAAATTTAAAACTGAAAATGAAAAAACTATGACAAAGAAAACAACGATCCTTTCAAGGAGATTTCGATTTAATATGTCCTCCCAAACTCAGATATATGTCCTCCAATGAAGTAGTGAGTCGCTGTGCGAAAGCTGGTACTTGTGCCAAAAAGTCCTCACAATCCAACTGCTGATAATCTAAACCCGTTCTGGCAGTATCCTGTGCTACACGATGGACTTTCTCTCGAAGAGAACTGAAAGCCTGATCCCATTCCTGGGCCTGTCGATCTCGGAAATCAACCATCTCTCTTGCACGTTGTTCACGAGCGGAAACAACCTCCAACTGTTCTCGCAATATTCCTCTTTCACGAACCCACTGAGATCTCTCTCGATCGAATTCTTCCTGCATATTCTTTTCAACTTCTTGAAGTTGTTGTCGGCGAGATGCGGCAAGTTCTGCAACGTGTGACCCCCTAGTGGTAGCAAACTTGATTTGTCCCCGAAGTGCAACCTCAATAGCTGCTGACTTAGCTTTCTCTTCAGAGAATTCCCTTTGTTGTTCGTCTATTTTTGCCCTGGCATGCTCTAATTCATCTCTCAAAATTTGGTTGGCTTCATGATGTTCTCGCATGGCTCTTTCAATTCCTATCCTGATTGCAGCTTCCTGATCTATAGGTCCTTTAACCGATTTTTCTGGTCTGACTGGAGGACTCGACTGTTCTTCAAACCATTCCCGATAATCTGGGTGCACTTCTCCTTTCTCACGCTCTATGACCATCGTTTTGACTCCCATAATACGGCGACCCTCCCAAATCTGCTGGGCCAAATCTTCTGGAAGTGAAATCTCTGGTCTGACCTCAAATACGAACTCAGCCATGTCTTCGGTTACGGGAATTATTTGACGCCTGCCTAGCTGACGTAGAACTCTCAATGGAACATACGGTTGAACACCTCTAATGCCCATTAATAACAAGAACGGACGAATGACAGAACTATACATGACTTGCTTCCAAGGGAACCAATGGAGATTCCAAGTGATTTTGTCTGTTGTCAAAGAACGAAAAAGTTTAACCCAATCTCCAATTTCTTTTGGACATTTATATTTCTCCATCCTTTCCTCGTAATCGTTGATTCGATTGAATCGCTCGGGATTGAACCTTGTCAATGTAGGACGTTGATAAAGATGCTCTACAATCCACATCTGTAACAAGATATTACATCCCTCGAAAAAACTTTTTCCTTTCTGACAAACAGTCAGAGCACGGTAAATATCAGCTAGGATCATTGGTATCATGGTGTAATCTTTCTTAATCAGTATCTGTACCACTCCCGCTAAACGAATATTAATTTTTTCTTCTCTTCTTGGGAAGACCATAGTGCCCAAAAAGGCTACCATGAATGCAAATCGTCTGTGAACTTTCCAAGTCTCAAAACTTCCCTTATTACAAAGTTCTTTACCGTACTTCTGAAACCCCTCTTGCCTTCCGTATCTGTCATACAAAAACTGCAAGGAAACCCAACCTTTTTTCATTGATTCTTCTTTTGTGTTCTTTATGTTCATGAGCTTGCAAAATTTGTTTATCGAAATAAGTCTTGGGGCTATAAGTTTCTTCCGATGCATATCACCATATCCAACATAGCCTGCTATCTCTTCTAAAGTAGGTGTCAACTCAAAATCTGAAAAGCGGAATACATTATTCTTCGGGTCCCAGAAATTCAGTAATGCATCAATCACCTCCCTATTAGGGTTGATTCTCATGATACTCGTCAAAAAGCCCAAATACTTATGTATCTCGTCATAATCGAAAGTATCCATTGCATTCCACCATAACCAAAGTTGCAGAGGGGTACAATCCACAACCTGAAGGGGTACACTTCCATCTCTCTTTCTCTTTGAACGCTTTCCACGAACAGGGGGAGACATTTTATACCTATTGAAAGGGACATAAAATTAATAAATATCTAGACTTAGACAAAACTTAATTTATTAATTTTGAAAAGAATTTATAACTTAACTTGTAAAACCTAGTGCGACCATTATTTAAACTTAGTTGCAAAGAACAATTTTATCAAAAATCAAAGTGAGAGAAACAAGACTGATAATATTATTTTTTATTTAAATTGACTCTATCAAAAACTTTGCTATAACAGACTTCTAGACAATTTTATCTATGTGTTTGAAGACAATATTCCCTAAGTAAAAATAAAATAAAAGAACTCAGAAATAAAGAAGAATAGAATGACCGTTTTATGTATGAAGTTGTATAAAATTTTCAATCTCATGACCCTAAAGGTTTAGGACTTGTTAAAATTAATATATATATATATATATATATATATATATATATATATATATATATATATATATATATTTGTAAAAACTTAGCCTCATGATCCCTAAAGATTCCGGGCTCTTGAAATATATTTTTATTTTATTGTTATTATTATTATTATTATTATTATTATTTATTATTATTATTATTTTACTATATATATATATATATATATATATATTTTATCTTAGCCTCATGATCCCTAAAGATTCAGGGCTGTTAAAATATATACAAAAAATTGGACTTGAAAATTAGAAAAATAATTATGAAAAATAATCATATTTTCAATATATTTTCCAATAGATCTATGAACAAAATTTTTCTTTAAAAGATAAGGTCGTGTCCTGGAAAGGACTTCCTACGTATCTCACAAATATGTGAGAATCAGACCCTCGTAGTTCATAAAAACCGTAAAACTATGTTACTAAAAATTTTCTATTATTATTATAAAAATTTTCTTTCAAAAATGATTCACTAAATGTGACGATAATTTAATCTCTTGCATTTCAATGTTGCCTAAAAGCCGGTCAACACACAAATAGCCTTCCAAACAAATATCAAAGAGCACATAAGATGCACCTGTTGGTCTTTATTAAGTAGGTGACCTGTCCTAGACAGACCCGGCCCCTGTGCCGAGTCCCGCTAAGTCGAATGCATATGATGCAAATAAAGCGGTACCTAATAGGGATAACCAGATTCTGAGTTTTCAGTTCTTCTAAGTTAAATCCTAATAGGGATAAGTGTCTAGACTGGCTTACTCGAGCGGACACTCGAGCCGGGGAGGGACAACTTGGTCGGTAGCAGGGCAACACCGCCTTCGTTGTCGATCCGAACCCCGCCTAACATGTGTGACTATATCCTTCACCAGGTGCCGTGACACTCCGGTTATCTTAAAAAGAAGGTGGGATGCATATGCTGCATTCCCTCTATCCTATTTCAGAGACTCAGAGGGGGTACGTGAGAGAAGACAATATATAATACAATTCAAATAATATCAAAGCAGTAAATGAGCAACAAGTAGCACATAAGGCCAACAAACAAACACAATATTAAAATAATTAAAGCAAGTAAAAGTCAATATCTAAAGCTCGAATTCTATTTATTCCCCAGCAGAGTCGCCAGAGATGTCACACCCCTTTTTCCGCTCGAAGGCTGAGGTCAAAGGTTTTTTTCCAATTAAAGTGACAGTTTTGAATAGGGATTATTTTAATTACAGAGTCGCCACTTGAAATTGAGTTATGGTGTTCCAAGTCACCTTATTGAATCCCTAATCAAAAGGAAATGACTTTTTATTATGGTCTGCGAAAATAGAAGACCGGGTAAGGAATTCTGTTGACCGAGGGGAAGGTGTGAGGCACCCCTCGAGTCCCGTGGTTCTAGCACGGTCGCTTTTATTGACTTATCTTGTCTTAAATTATTTTTGAGTAGATTGTGTTAAGGCCTAAATTTGCTCATTTTTAATTATATCGAAAATGTCTGTTTACACCTTTTATATTAAATAAATCAGTGAAATTTATTTTTTTTGAAAATATTTGTCAAGGTACATTATTGTATCCTTGAATTTTAAAATGTCTCAGAAAGATGCGTACACCGCATTCTTAATTGAAACGAATAAATCTTAAACATGTCTAAAATTTATCTAAACGTTGAAAGCATGTTTCTTTTTCTTTTATAAATAAATTCGTAACAATTTTCCTATTCATTTTACCGTTATTTTTATCTCACCTAATTTTATACTTAATTAGTACGATAAAATTGTAATAATAATGACTATAATAATAATAAAATCTATTAAATAACATAATTTGACTATATTAACCTACTCTATCACGAATGACGAAACGGTCAAATATATATTATATGATTTAAATAAAATTAATTAAACAAAATATAATCCAACAAGAAGAAAAAATAAGAATTGTATCAGCTAAAATAAATGAACATTTTAATAGTTAGTTTTCAAAAGCACAAAGAAAATTTTTAAAAACAATAATTGAAAATACATACTTATCTATGATATTTAAAATATTCATAAAGTTCACAATAATGAATTAAAGTCTTTATCAAGTATTAAATTATTCAAGTTATATCTATGCAAGATCAGATTAGAAAACTAGTCCAAAATATTAGCATCACTTCACTGTATTGACAAAACAAAAGATGAAATCAGTTATATTTGACCCGTTTCTTCCAGTTTTTAATATTTTTCGTCATCGTAACAGCAGCAACAACGAGAGAATTTTTGGGAATGATTTTTCGACAAGGTTCGTCTCGTGGTTGGTGGTTGATTCAACAGGAAAAGAGAAAGAGATCGGCACCGGATTAGTGTTTCCGGCCGATGGAGCAGCGACGAAGAAAGGGAAGAAGGGTGCGGTAATGGCGACCATTTTTTCCAGCCAGTGATGGCTGGCAGCTACGGGGAAAGAGGAAAGGGAAGAGGCGGCGCCGGCGATGGTTTCAAACAAGGGAGGGGGTGGCCGGAAAAGGGAAAAGGAAAAAGGGAATAGCGCCGTCTTCGTCGGCGACGGGTCTGGCCAAATACGGCCCTTTGATAGTCTGTCAAGGGCGGGAAAAGGGGAAGAAGGGACGTCGGAGCGGTGATGGCGCGACTGGTGATAGTTTTGCCATTCAAATAGTGTTTTCGTCGTCCATCATTTGCCGGAAAACCAAATTTCAAAACTGTTTTCTCCTTTTTTACTGATTCTCTCCTTCTTGTGTCTTACTCGATTTTATCTTCTTTTTTTTTTTACTGATTTTTTGTGTCAAACGGTATGTTTGTTACTTTTTTTTTTTTTGAACATATATGTGACTATCTGTATACTCCAATTATATCTGTAAACATGTACTATGAGAATGTATATATATAAGTTACTACTATTGTATGTGGTAACAAAAGTTCATATAATCAAACATGCACAATAGAAAATACATTGAAACTGTTTAAATATTTTCATTCATGTTTTTCCACAGAAGATTTACAATATAATAGAATAGGATCAAAACAGAACCTGTATTTCAATTTAATTGAATACGGAAGCAAACGTTGTCACTGGAAACTTGAACGGGATTCAAATTCACTTTTTCTCTTCTTTGTTTTGCTCTTTGACTGACTTTTCCTGTCAACTTTCTCTCTGTTTTTTTTTTTTCTCAGATCTTCTGATGTTTTTTTTTTTCTTTTTGGCCTGAAAAGTATCTTATTTTCTCTGAACTCCCCTCCTTTTTTTTTTTTTTTTTTTTTTTTCTTGTGTGTGTGTTTGTCATATATATTGTTGTGTGCATGTGCAGTGTTGTGTTGTTGTGGGTGGAATAGTGGGGGGAAGTTGAGGGAAGTGTGGGGAATGTGGGAGGTTAGGGTAGGTTTTAAGATTTTTCATTTTTTTTTTATTTTTATTTTTATTTTTTTTTAAAATAACGAAAATAATTAATAAGTACATAAATAAATAGATAATAGTAACAAATAAAATAATAATAATAAAAATAATAATTAATTGATTTTTATAAAAAATAAAAAATAAAAAAAATACAATAACAATCTAAAAATAGTCAAAAAATAAATTATATAATTAAGATAGTACAAAACTATATATATATATTTTTTATTTTTATTTTTAAAACAAAATAATATCCTAAAATCAAATTCATTTAATTATTTATATTATATTAAAATAAAATAATAGTCAAAATAATATATGACTAAATATAAATATAAATATTTAGTATCGATAAACAAGTTAAAATTTAGGGAGGATCAAAAATCACGTGTCTACAGTTATGACTAGTCAAGAATGGTTATGTCTTACTTTTATGTTATCGAGTCCTGGGGGTATTTATACCTGACAATTTAGCTGTTGTCTAGAGCCTGTGTCAGTTTTCATGATAATCCCAGTCGGGCCATGATTCTCAGAACTCAGTGAATTATAGAACTCTGTATCCTCAGACAGATACAGAACATAAGAAATCTCAGAAATCTCTGTAATCTTTGTATCGCTAGTAATCTATCCTTTGTGTGGTACTCAGCTCAGATCTTGTAGTATTCAAGTGTTCAGTTCTGACCTCGGTAGTGATCGAGTAATCTATTCAAACTCTGTATCATCAGTTAGCTACCGTGATTCAGTAGTATTCCGTCAGATATGGAACTAAGTGAATTCAGCTTAACTCAATCAGATCATTTGAGAAACGTGATCAGTATCAGATGTAGTTCAGTTTGTGTTCAGTTGAAATTCAATTCAGAGTCTTTTAGTTGGGAGTAAGAGCTAGAACCGAGCGAGGAAAGAGATGGCGACTCCCTGTCAGAGAGAGGCAGAGTCGTTAGAAGCAATCCCTGAACTCCAGAACTGCGTAGCCAGTGCAAGATGCAGGAGTCACCGTTAGTAGAGGTTGTCACCCGTAGAGAGAGGTTTGACTATTATATTGCCTTAGGCTGACTACCTGCGAGGGTCATCCACCAGAGAGGCTTGACCAGAGAGGTCTTTACCCGTCACGGTATTGACACCCTTCCAGCTGGGGTTACAGGTTGGACCCCACCAGTGGAGGTCGGGGCATGTCGGTTAAGTAACTACTTCCCACAACTGCAATTTCAGTATCAATCTTTAGAAATCAGGACTGTCAGATACAGTGAGAAACTCAGGTAGTTCCATTGATTCATGGACCATCCTTCAGATAGGCTTGATCTCAGTCTAAGATTCTGTTGAGTATTCTTGTTGTCAGATTCGAACATGATCATTTTCTTATCATTGATAATAGATTTCGAAATCATCCGTTAGAGAGGTTGTTCTCCGATCCAGTCAGTCGAGAGCAGTGAACTCCACAGTTCAGACAGTTTGAGGCTTTTCGGATAGATGTATCGGTATTCAGTTTTTAAGTACTTTTAGATGTGTTGAACCTTATGTCTTGTTTCTGTCTGTTTTCCGCATTCATTTCAGATATTATGCTGTGTTCAGGTACAGATATAAAAAAGGGTTAACTTGTGGTCCTTCGGGGTCATAAGCACCGTGTAACGACTAGGGGTAGTCTTGGGTCGTTACAGAGTGCGTCAATGCTTATAGTTAGGAGGACTTTGTTTTGCTATCCGTCCTAATAGTTATAGTACTAATAGTATTTTAGGGTATTTTATCGTTTGTTGTGTTGTTTGGTGGTGAGTCTTGTTTGTCTTATTATTGAGTGTGGTAATTGCTGCTGTTTCTTATTCCTTTACTATTTTTGTCTAAATTATTTTATCTTTAGCCGTGGGTCTATCGAAAACAATCTTTTTATCTCGCCTTTGAGGTAGTGATATGGACTACGTACACTTACCCTTCTCAAATCCCACTTGATGAAAATATGATGGATATATTGTTCTGTTATAGAAGTTCTAAGCATAGGGATTATTAAATAACTACAATAACTTAACATAAGTCAAGTTAAAGTTCTACAACATCATTAGTAAGATCGATTTGATAAAATACAAATCTAAACTAAACTTTTCTTACGGGTGAACCTAGTCAATGGAGGTCAAATAAAATAAAATAAATGGAGTTAGATAGAGAATTGTCTACTTTTATTTTTATTTCTCCATGATTAACTTAACTCATCATTTTTAATAATTTGAAGTTCTAAAATCATGTAAATGGATGTGAATATTTGTGTTCGTCATTTGGTATGATTGTTTTTTGTGTGCACGCGGGGTTTAATCGAGTGAGTATGTTCTGAAATTTCCAAATAAGTCTAGCGTAACACGACTCTATTGAACTATGTTTCCTGATTTTGCTCGAATATGTATGTGCATTCAAAAATGTATATGGTGCCTTGTTTGTGTTTTTTGGCTTGAATGATATCATTGCTTAGAATGTGACAATATTACACCAATAAAATTTCATCATTCGATTCGTTTCTTTCTTTTTTAATTACCTGACAGTAAGCCGGTCAAACGGGCCGGACTGACCCGGCCCAGCTCGACCCACTTACAAAAATCGGCCCGGTTTGATCCGACCCAGTCAGCCCATGGGCTGTAGGGTACCGGGTACCAAACCGGTTTATTTTTTTGGTTGGCCAGTTAACCCGGCCCAGACCAAGCCCGATTAGGGTCCGCCGGTTAACCGGCCCAGCCCGGTTAAGCTTTTTTTTTTTTCTTTTCTCTTTTTTTTTAAAAAAGGAATTTAATTATAACTTAGTTTTAATATATTATTAATTTACTATCAAGTATTATTAATTTATGTATGTGTATATATATCTTCTATAGACGTATATATTTAACGTATACATGTGTGTATGTTTTAAAAATTAATATATAACTATATATATAATTATATATTGAAGTATATATATATATATATATATATATATTGCAGTATATTTTATTTAAAGTAGTACATATATATTGAATGGTACGTATATATGTGTATATATCTTCTATAGACGTATATATTTAACGTATACACGTGTATATATTTTATAAATTAATATATAACTATATAGTGTGTGTATATATTGTAGTGTATATATATTGTAGTATATTTTATTTAAAGTAGTACATCTATAGTGAATGGTGCGTATATATGTGTATATGTCTTCTATAGACGTATATATTTAATGGATACATGTGTATATGTTATATAAATTAGTATATAACTATATATATATTGTAGTATATATATATATTGTAAGTATATGTTTTACTTAAAGTAGTACATATCTATTGAATGGTGCGTATATATGTGTATATATCTTCTATAGACGTATATATTTAACGTATACATGTGTATATGCTTTATAAATTAGTATATAACTATATATAAATATATATAAATTGTAGTATATTTTATTTAAAGTAGTACATATATATTGAATGGTGTGTATATATGTGTATATATCTTCTATAGACGTATATATTTAACGTATACATGTTTATATGTTTTATAAATTAGTATATAACTCTCTCTCTCTATATGTACATATATATATATATATATATTGTAGTATTTATATATTGTAGTATATTTTATTTAAAATAGTACATATATATTGAATGGTGCGTATATATGTGTATATATCTTCTATAGACGTATATATTTAACATATACATGTGTATATGTTTTATAAATTAGTATATAACTATATATATATTGTAGTATATTTTATTTAAAGTAGTACATATATATTGAATGGTGTGTATATATGTGTATATATCTTCTATAGACGTATATATTTAACGTATACATGTGTATATATTTTATAAATTAGTATATAACTATATATATATATATATATATATATATATATATATATATATTGTAGTATATTTTATTTAAAGTAGTACATATATATTGAATGGTGTGTATGTATGTGTATATCTTCTATAGACGTATATATTTAACGTATACATGTGTATATGTTTTATAAATTAGTATATAACTATATATATATATTGTAGAATATGTTTTACTTAAAGTAGTACATATATATTGAATGATGCTTATATTTGTGTATATATCTTCTATAAACGTATATATTTAATGTATACATGTGTATATGTTTTATAAATTAGTATATAACTATATATATATTGTAGTATATACATATATTGTAGCATATGTTTTACTTAAAGTAGTACATATATATTGAATGGTGCGCATATTTGTGTATATATCTTTTATAGACGTGTATATTTAATGTATACATGTGTATATATTTTATAAATTAGTATATAACTATATATATTGTAGTATATATGTGTATATATCTTCTATAGACTTATATATTTAATGTATTCATGTGTATATGCTATATAAATTAGTATATAACTATATATATATATTTAGTATATATATATATATTGTAATATATGTTTTACTTAAAGTAGTACATATATATTGAATGGTGCGTATATTTGTGTATATATCTTCTATACACATGTATATTTAATGTATATATGTGTATATGTTTTATAAATTAGTATATAACTATATATATATTGTAGTATATGTTTTACTTAAAGTAGTATATATATATTGAATGGTGCGTATATTTGTGTATATATCTTCTATAGACGTGTATATTTAATGTATACATGTGTATATGTTTTATAAATTAGTATATAACTATATATATTGTAGTATATATGTATATATATCTTCTATAGACGTATATATTTAATGTATACATGTGTATATGTTATATAACTTAGTATGTAACTATATATATATTGTAGTGTATATATATATTGTAGTATATGTTTAACTTAAAGTAGTACATATATATTGAATGGTGCGTATATTTTCTTAGTGTCAAAATTAGCCGATACGCTCCACCAAGCGACCGTCGTCGAGGGGTGCCTAAAACCTTTCCCTCGGTCAACAGAATTCCTTAGCCGGAATCTCTGTTTGCAAACCAGTTTTAAAGAGTCAAAAATAATTTTGAAAAAGGATTTCCAAAGGTGACTTGACACACCCGATTATGTCAAGTGGCAACTCTGAGTTTTGATTGTTAAAAGTCCTTTTCGAAATAATTTAAATATTTTGTCACTTAGATAATAAAACCCTTTTCGAACTTAAAATTAATCTTTTTGGTTTAAAAGGGGAGTGACAGCTTTGGAGACTCCGTTGGGAAATTTTTAGATTTCGAGCTTATTTTTTGGAGTTATATCGGCTTAATGTGACTTTATGGGTGTATTAACGTGTTTGTATGATTGTTTGTATTGTTTTATCATTGTGGCGTGCTTACGTGTTCTTTGTTTATAGTTTTTTCTTATGTGTTACTGCTTTATATCTGGTATCATTTGCATAACCCGAGTCAATTCTTTCTGCAACAAGTTCTGTAGTACACGCTGTGTACACAACCTATAGTTGAGTCACCCTTATTTTAGGAGGGGGAGCCATCGGCTGGTATGGAGTAGGTGGACAGCCAAAGTAGCCACTATCGACCATAAGCTCCCCCGAACAACCTTGTTAGTGAACCCCAACGTAGGTCATCCTTTAGGTCATACTTATCTACATCATATTGAGATCTAGCGGGACCTACTTGGTCCTTTGTAGGAAACTCACCTCTAAAGCATCTCTACGTGCTAAATGTTGCATCTCTGAGGGTAACGTGGTCATTTGACAGACTGATTTGGGAAAAACATGTGTTAGAAGTAAGGTGTGTAGGCAAGAAAAAACCAAAAAAAAAAAAGAGAAAAGAAAAGTGAGTCGAAAAGAAAAGAGAGTTTCGTAGTTTATTTTTAGAGTTCTTTATGACTTTTGTTCTTCACAACCCAAAAGAAAAAAAAAGAGTTTTACCTTTTTTCACCCATTTTAAAAAAAAAACATAAAAAAAAAGATTTTTCTTTTGTTTCTTTAGTAATAATATATAATGCGAAAAGTCCAAAAATATTTTTTTAGGAGCTTTTTATAAAATAAAATTCAAAAGTTGGTAGACGTTTTGTACATTTCATATAATGAAAATACCAGAAAGATTTTTCTTTCTTAGTTGTTGGTGTTATTTTTTTATGTGATGTGCCAAATGAAGAAACCCCCCAAAAAAGATTTTATTGACATTATTTCCCGCGTCTGTCTTTTTTTTGTGTCTTTTAAGTTAGGGTTCAGTCGAGTCTTTAATCCTTAATTGTCCAATCTGAATGAACTATGCATACCTGATTCTTATCCCTTGGGGCGGGATATGTAGGCAACCCTCGGTGTGTCCGATAATTTTTTAGTTTGATCGTTGTCTTATTCCTAGTCTCGGGTCACTTTTCTCTTAGTTTTGTGTTGCCAGTCCTAGCCAAACAGGCTGACTTCATTAGTTAGGCTATTCAGTGGATTTGAGTTGCAAGTCGGTCTTTCCCTCCGTGTCATACTACATTTTCCTCGTGTTAGAAACCCGAGGGTCAGGAGTTTTTTTTCTTTTATTGAATTTTTTTGAGTTGTAAGTATGGTTTGTTATTACAGAATGGATCTGTCCACAAAGTCTAGAGTCCGGATAGTTGGCAAGGTGCCTAAAATGTTAATCAAATGGTGGGGCACATTTAACTACGTCGAATAACAAGAGTTGACAAAGAAGTTAGGCACTATCACTTCCCTCCTAGACCTTACGTCTCGCCCAGACCTGATCGAGGCTATATCGATTTTTTTGGAATCCAACCTATTTGGTGTTTAGGTTTGGAAATTGTGAAATGATGCCTACTTTGGAAGAGATTTCTGGTTTCTTTAAGTTGCCTTACATTAAGAAAACGATGATTCAGGCACAGACTCATTCTCCCATACGGTTTCTTCATGGTTATGGTTTAAAGGACAATAAATACTTGACGTGCCTTAACCAATCTTAGGTCTCCTTTGATTATTTGTAAGCTTGGTTTGGGCCCTCAAATGGTTTTGATTGCTTTTGGGATGAGTTCTATACAACTAAGGAGAATTGGGAGAAACGTCGTCTAGAAGTCTTCACTCTTGCCTTGTTGGGCATTTTGGTCCTCTCATTAGAAGAAAGATGGGTTAATACTCATTTGCAGACTGTAGTGATGGCTTTATTTTATAAAAAGCTTGGGGAAACATTCACTCTCGTACCTATAATCTTGGCAGAAATATATAAAGTTTTAACCGAAGTAAAGGGGGGATGAGATTCTTTGAGGAAAGCAACCTGATATTGCAATTGTGGATAATGGAGCACTTACATGTGCCTTCTTTGATTAGGTTGGATATGGTCGATCGTTGTATGCCTGAGCAAGTAAAAGCCATGAAACATAGAATGCACTTTGATAAGTCCTTGCTGCCAATAGGGATCGATGCTTGGATTGAATTTCTCGAGTCAAGAACTGAGGACAACATTCTGTGGACCTATCTCTGGCTTCGTCCTAAAATAATCCTGTGTGGTTGTCGGGTGCAACTCCTTTTAGTTCTATTAGGGCTCAATTGCACCAGACCGTACTCTCCTTTTAGGGTAATGCGCCTGTTAGGTAGATTACAAGACATTCCACCGGTAATGGATCTTCTAAAGGATGTTGAGCATTTTAAGGATCAAACCTTAGGTGAGAGTAAATACGAAGAATTCTGGGATCACGCAACAAAGATAGGTATGGATACTCTCAAAGTAGGTTTGGATAATCCAGGGTACACTCAGAGATATGGGGTCTGGCTTTAATCCATACCTTGGGGTGTCAGCAGGCCATTACCAGTGCAACTTAGAGGGAGAATACAAGAAGAATGCTTACTTGATGACCATCAGGATGAAGGTGCAGAGGCCAAAGTAGAGGCACTGAGAGTTCAGTTATCAGGTTTGCTCACAACTGTAAAAGGGTGACAGAACAGTCTTTTCAGGTGTACTCCCCATGAGGCAGGAATACGTGCCAGAAGCTTCTTCCCAAATATCAAAATGTCCTTGCAAGATATTCTACAAAGTTTGAGTGGGAGAAAGAGAACTTCACAGACAGGTCCATCTTAGCCAGGGTCATCACATAACGCACCCGTTTTAAGGAGCATTTCTTATCTTTTGTTTAGTTTGAGTCCTTTGTTTTTCTATCATTGTAGTATTGTGTCTTTGTCAAGTCAGTATCAAGTTTGCTTCAATTTTGGAGTCTTTATTAGGAGTATTACGTATGCTGTCATGTTGGTCTAGAATGTTGTTTAGTCTTTGATGATTAGTATTAACGTTGTCTTAATTTCGAAGCCTGTTTAGTTATTTCTTTTATGAAAATGTAGTGATGTTGCGCTGTTCTTTATTTTGTTTGTTTTTCATTTTTCGTCAAAAAAATCATCAATTTTGTGATATTTATGCATATGCCTCCCAAAATACGCAAGATCTGATTCATGTATAACATGATACGTAGGCAACCTACTTTTGGGTTCGATCTAATCATTTTTTTTCTTTGTTTTCCCTCAATTTTCCTCTTTCAAAGAAAAGAAAAATCCATAAAGAATGATAAAAAGAAAGGAAATAGCGAGAGAAGAAAAAAAGAGAAAGAAATGAGAGGTGAAAAGAGAAAGGAAAAGGGACTGAGGCAAAGAAGAGAGAAACGAAGGAAAAAGGTAGAAAAAAAAGAGATGTGATGAGAGGGAAAGGAAAAATAGTGTAAGGAAGAGATTGGGATGATGTTAAAATGACCTCATTACCCTCCAAGGTTGGTAGAAATGCACATGAACCTAGGATATGTATACAATGTGATTTCCATGCTTGTTGTCTGACCTAATCCTAACGGGTTCTATCTTTGATGAGCATGCTCTTTCAGATAAAAGTGGTTAGTTTGTATCACTTTGATTAGTCACCCTTACTTCACTAGATCGAAAGTGAAGCTCGCCATGACTAATAGGGAGATTGAAAATTCGCTCGTTGACCTAGATCAGGATCCCAGGGAAGAGAGTTCAGAATGCAATGATGAGGTATTGAGACTCAGACAATAATTGATAGATCTGCACAGAGCATGGGCTAGTGGCATGCCTCCTCCTCCACTCCCTGGAGATCTTGGGAATATCTCCAATTGCCCACTACTCTTTCAATGCAATTTTCTGCTCCTATTGAGTCACCCGAGCATGCACCAGGATTCACTCTACGACAGTATTATCCTGGCACTTCTAGCGTGCCCTTGGCGGTTCCTCAACCAAGTCCCACTTCTCAGCCAGCACCACCGGAAGTACCTGTGTTCATGGCTCCACCACAGTCTGAAGCTCCCACCTACACTGTGCGTCCGATAATTATACTTCCTCGATCTTCTAGTGAACCAGTGCTTAAAATACTAGAGGATCAGCAACATGCTTCGGAGCCTACCTTTAGGTTAAATAATCCTAACCGTTACAATCAGTCTCCTGCATTTCACTTTGATACAAAAAAGCCTTTTGCAACGAAAGAACAGGAAAGTATATCGCCAAAATTAAAGAGTTTGCAACAGGCTTTGAGAAATCTACAGGGAATCATAGGTTATAAGAGTGTTTTCTATAAATATCTATGCATGTTCCCAGGAGTCAACCTTCCTCTTAGTTTTAAAATACTCAAGTTTTAGAAGTATGCTGGACCTGGTGATCCCATGGCGCATTTGAGATGTTATTACAACCAACTAAGGGGTGCAAGGGGAAAAAAGGAGTTACTCATGGCTAACTTTGGCGAAAGCCTTTCCGGGCTGGCTTCAGAGTGGTTCGTTGATCAAGATATCAAAAAATGGAATAATTGGGATGACCTGGCTAATGAGTTTGTGCAATAATTTCAATATAATGTTGATCTGATTCCTGATGAAAAATCCCTGACTAATATGAAGAAGAAGAGTACTGAAAGCTTCAGGGAATATGCGATAAGATGGAGTGAACAAGCCCTAGGGTAAAACCACCAATGAAGGAGGGTAAATTGGTGGAGGTCTTCATTCAGGCATAAGATGAGACTTATTTTGAACATTTGCTTTCGGCGATGGGTAAGTTGTTTATCGAAGTCCTTAAAATGGGTGAGATGATATAATATGGTATCAAGACCGGATGAATCATTAGTTTTGCCACGTTAAAGGCTACCACCCAAGCAATTCAGAGTGGTTCTGGAACTTTTGGAGGAAAAAGAAAGAAGGAGGATATGGCGACCGTTGTAGCTGGACCCTATTCCTATCCCAAAAGACCGCCTCGCCGTTATCTTCAATCCTAATCCCAAGTCTATACCCAAGCTCCATATATTCCCCCTATCACTACTACCCTTCATAAAAACCACTATATTATATTCCACTACCTCCATACCCAGTATATAGTGCACAACCATATGCCCAAACCCCTTCTTACCCGCAATGGCATGCACGAGCTTCTTAAAATCGTCCTTCAGCTCCATAAAATTACCAAAACCCTGCCAAATAAGGTTTTTAACCTAGGCCCGAGTTTAAGAAAGAAAAGTTAGCCAAGAATGAGTTCACACCTCTTGGGGAGTTGTATGCTAGTATATTTGATAGATTAAGGAAGATAAAGGTCTTGAGCCCAATTCAAGGAAGGCTTTTGAATCCACCTCCGAGAAATCTTGATTATTCTTTAAGGTGTGCATACTATTTTGACATGCCAGGGTATGATATCGAGAAATATTGGTATTTGAAAAGAGCCATCCAGGATCTAATCGACGCAAATCAGATTTTGATACAAGCCCTGGAGGTCTCCAACATCAACCAAAATTCGTTGCTATCCCATACTGTAACCAACATACTGGAATTGGTATATGGTGATAAGGAATCATCAATGTGTTACAAGCCTATTGTTAGAATACAAACTAATAAGGATAAATCAGTGAACGTGGTAGATTCGTTGAAGGAGATGTCATCGAGCCAAGAAGAAAAGGTGGAAGATAAAGCCCAAGAAAATACGAGAAAACCCATGATCAATGTGAAAAGAGTCGGAAAAGCCATTGGCCTAAGTCAAGACAATCCTAATTTAACTGTGGTAGGAGCTCTGAGCAAGCCTATCTTGATGGTAAGAGGAGTACTTGCAGAACCCTTTATCATCAAATCGGTGACCCAACTCCTGTTAGTCGATATGAAAAGGGTCTCCTAGAGGTATAATCAGACTGTGATGACATATCAGGGGAAGAAAATCATGGAAGAAGTAGATGAGGTAGGAGGTTTGACTTGGTCGGGAAGATATTTTTTGCCTGAAGGTTTGAGGAAGCCTAAGCTAGTGATGAATGGACCTTCATCTCTCAAAAAGTCTATTACCGAAGAAGAGGCAGAAAAATTCTTGAGGAAGATAAAACTGCCGGAATATTCATTCATAGAACAGTTGAAGAATATTTCGGCTCAAATCTCTCTTCTTTCTTTGTTATTGCATTCTAAGGAACATCGTGATGTTATATTGAAGGCATTAAATGAAACCTATGTTCCTAGGGAGATTATAGTAAACCAGCTCAAAAAAGTTGTTGGGAAATCTTTGAGGTGAACCGGATTAGCTTTTTCAATGCTGAATTGCCTATAGAAGGTACAAGGCATAATTAGGGTCTTACACTACCATGAAGTGTGAAAATTTCTACGTCACTCATGTCATGATTGATGGAGGTTCTAGCACAAATATTTGTCCTATATCTACCTTACAAAAGTTGAATATTAGTGTCGAGAGCATTAGGCCCAACAATGTATGTGTCAGAGCTTTCGATGGAGAAAAAACAGACTTCATTGGCGAAATAGAGCTAATGTTGACTATAGGGCCTGTTGAATTTTCCATAGAGTTCCAAGTGTTGAATATTGACTCCTCTTATAATCTGTTGTTGGGAAGAGCATGGGTCCATAAGGCTGGGGCGGTTGCATTTACATTGCACCAGATGATCAAGTTCGAGAACGACAAGCAAGATGTTGTTATTTATGGTAAAAGGGATTTATCCATCTACAAAGATTCTCCTATGCCTTTTATTGAAGCAAATAATGTAGAGAAGACATTTTTCTACGAATCTTTCGATACAGTGCTGGTGGATCGTATCTTTGAAGGTTAGGTTATGCCAGGGTCACAATTATCTTCTACTTTTGTCATGATGGTGAATGAGATGTTGAAATATGGATTTAATCCAAGAAAGGGTTTAGGAGTATCTTTGCATGGTATAGTCCGTCCAATATGCCCGGGTGAAAGCATGGGCACTTTTGGTCTAGGATTCAAACCTACAGCTGAAGATTCATAAAAGGACAAGAAAGGGAAGAAGGAAACATGGTCACTCCCTCGCCCTGTGCCGCTACTTAGTAAGTCATTTGTCAGGAGCAGTGTCATGAAGCCTATAGAGTTTGAGGCTGAATTAGTTGATGATTTTCAGAACCTATTGGTTGAAGTTGACATGGTTGAAGCGGGAGAAGGTACCAGTATTGTAGATGTGCAGTTCATAGGTCCTGATGTCTAGCTCAACAACTGGGAAGTCACTCTTCTCCCCTTCAGGAGGGAGTTTTGGTAGTTTATTTTATTTTTCTTTCTATTTATCAGAGTTATTTTAGGGTTGTAATTTGGAATTTATCTTGTTTATGTTCTGTTGTCGTTTATGTTTAAGCCCTCCCATCTTTCATTTTTAATGAAATGCAATATCCCTTTTGTTTGGTGGCTAATATATTTTATTTTGCTTTTTTCTTATACAGTTCTCTTTATGTTGATTCTAGTGATATGACATGCATGCAGAATTTTCAGCCTGATCTTAAAATCTAATTTAATCAAGATATAATGAAGAAAGAAGGAGAATATGATGAAGAAGAGGCATTAGAAGAAATAGGCAAAGAGTTGGAATAGATTGCAGACAAGCAGAATCCTAATTTGAATATAACTGAGCCAATTAATCTTAGAAATCAAGAAAACATTAAGGAAACTAAAATAAGTGTACATGATTCGCCATAGTTAAAAGAGGAAATTATTCAAGCATTAATTTATTATAAAGAAGTTTTTGCATGGTCTTATGATGATATGCCCGGTTTAAGCACTGAATTAGTGACTCATAAACTGCCAACCGATCCTGCTTTCCCTCCTGTCTAACAGAAGATGACGAAGTTTAAAACTGATGTAAGTATAAAATTCAAAGAGCAAATCATGAAACAACTTGAAGCCAAAGTCATTTGAGTGGCTCGTTATCCTACTTGGTTGTCCAATGTTATTCCTATTCCAAAGAAAAACTGCAAGATTTGAGTATGTGTTGATTATCATGATTTGAACAGAGCAAGTTCGAAGGATGATTTTCCACTGCTCGAAATCCACATTCTACTGGACAATTGCGCTAAACATGAGGTTTCCTCTTTTTTGGATTGCTATGCCGGATATCACCAAATCATTATGGATAATAATGATGCGGAAAAGATGTCTTTTATCACACCATGGTAGAATTATTATTATCGAGCGATGCCGTTTGGTTTGAAGAATGCTGGAGTGACATACATAAGAGCAATGACCACTATGTTTCATGATATGATACATAAGGAGATTGAGGTCTATGTAGATGATGTGATTATTAAATAAAAGAATCAGCTTGACCATGTTAAAGATCTAAGGAAGTTCTCTGAAAGGCTTTGCAGGTACAATCTCAAACTCAATCTGACAAAATGTGTATTTGGATCAAATACACATGGTCAAGCTGATTCTTTGATTTAATACACATTGCTTAGATCAAAGACATTCAGGATCTGCCACCACCCAAAAATAGAATAGAGGTTATGAGTATGCTCGGTAGGCTGAACTACATCAGCAGGTTTATTGCTTAACTCACCACTTCATGTGAGCCCATTTTCAAGTTGTTGAAGAAGAGTGTTGCAGTTTAGTGGACTGAGGAATATCAGGAAGTGTTTGATAAAATCAAAATATATCTGTCAAATCCACTAGTACTGGTGCCATCCTAGCCTGGAAAGACTTTGATTTTGTACTTATCGGTTATGGATAATTTATTCGGTTGTCTATTGGGTCAACATGATGTCACAGGCAAAAAGGAGCAAGCTATTTATTATCTTAGCAAGAAGTTCACAACATATGAAGCCAGGTACACTCTTCTTGAAAGGATGTGTTATTCCCTAACTTGGGTAGCATAGAATTTGAAGCATTATCTTTCAGCCTACACTATTTATATTATCTCCCGCATGGAACCTTTGAAGTATATCTTTCAAAAGCTAATGCCGACAGGTCGATTGGCAAAGTGGAAAATATTGCTTACCGAGTTTGACCTTATATATGTGACTCAAACGGCCATGAAATCCCAAGCCTTGGTGGATCATCTTGATGAGAATCCCATTGATGAAGAATATGAACCATTAAAGATATATTTTTCCGATGAAGAGGTGTTGTGTGTCGGTGAAGTCATTATTGATGATGATCCAGGTTGGAAGCTGTTCTTTGATGGAGCCGTTAACAAGAAAAGAGTCAGAATAGGTGCAGTTCTTATTTATGAATCGGGGCAACATTTCCCAGTAATAGCACAACTTTGATTTTACTATACCAATAACATGGCAGAATATGAAGCTTGCATTCTGGGTTTGAGGCTGGCTATTGATATGGGAGTCGAGGAATTATTAGTGATGGGGGACTCAAATTTGCTTGTCCATCAGATTCAAGGCGATTGGGAGACATGAGATTTAAAGCTCATACTGTATCGACAATACTTGCAAGATCTATGTCAATGGTTTATGTCAGTAAAGTTTAAGCATATTCCAAGAATTTACAATGAGATTGCTGATACTTTAGCCACTTTGTCTTCAATGATCCAACATCCTAATAAGGCCTACATTGATCCAGTGCATATACAGAGTCGTGATCAACATGTTTATTGTAATGCAGTTGAAGAAGAGCTCGATGGCGAACCTTGGTTCTTTGATATCAAATGATACATCCAGTCATGAGAATACCCAACACATGCCATCAGTGATAAAAAGAGGACTATTAGGCTTTTGGCTAGTGGATTTTTCTTGAGTGGGGGAATCTTGTACAAGAGAACCCCTGATCTGCGACTTTTGAGGTGTGTAGATGCAAAAGAAGACTCGACGATCATGGTTGAAATACATTCTGGAGCATGTGGGCCGCATATAAATGGTTATGTCTTGTCAAAGAAGATACTTCGAGCAGGTTATTATTGGCTTACTATGGAGAGGGATTTTATTCATTTCGTTCAAAAATGTCATCAATGTCAAGTACACGGGGACCTGATATATTCTCCTCTTGCTGAGTTGCATGTGATGTCTGCTCCATGGCCTTTCATAGCCCAGGGGATGGATGTGATTGGACCGATTGAACTGAAAGCGTCAAATGGACGTAGGTTTATTTTGGTGGCCATTGATTACTTCACAAAGTGGGTAGAAGCAACAACTTTCAAGTCAGTAACAAAGAAGGCAGTGGTAGATTTTTTTCATGCCAATATCATTTGTAGATTTGGAATTCCCAAGATGATCATTACAGATAATGTTGCCAATCTCAACAGTCATTTGATGAAAGAAGTGTGCCAACAGTTTAAGATCACACATCGAAATTCCACTCCATATCGTCCTAAGGCAAATGGCGCTATGGAAGCTGCCAATAAGAATATCAAGAAGATACTTCCATTCCAGACTAGAGAAGGGAATATGGTGAATCACTAGTTTGGATCGAAGAATAGGCACCCATGAATTAGCAGCATATTTGCGGGATCTATCGAGTGGAAAACAAGGATCTAGACAATGGCATAAGAAGTTTCCATTTGCTTTGCTAGGTTATCATACTACTGTTCGTACTTCAATAGGGGAAACTCCATATTTATTAGTGTACGGGACTGAAGCAGTCATTCCCACAGAAGTTGAAATTCCCTCTCTTCGAGTCATTGTGGAAGCAGAGATTGATGATGCTGAGTGGGTCACAACCCGACTGGAACAGTAGAGTTTGATTAATGAAAAAAAGATAATGTAGGTATGTCATGGACAATTGTATCAGAAGAGAATGGCTTGAGAATATAACAAAAAGGTATGTCCCAGGTGTTTTGAAGTTGGTTAGTTGGTATTGAAGCGTATCCTTCCTCATCAGGTTGAAGCTAAAGGCAAGTTCTCCCCAAATTGGCAATGTCCCTTTATTGTGAAGAAAGTGTTGCCCAATAGAGGTTTATATTTGAAAGCTATGGAAGGCAAAATGGAAGAAATGGTTATCAATGCTGATGCAGTTTATCCCTTGTTGGTTCTATTGCATGTTTAGTACTTGTATTTTCGAAGATTGATATAATGAAGTCATTTCATTTTGCTATCCAAACATCGTGTCATTCCTTTTTTAGACCATTTGAGCCTTAGTGTTATTTTCTTTTGTAACCCTCTTTTGGAATTAGGATAAAGTCAGCAAAGCTCAAAAGAAAAGTGTCGAGCAAAAGAATAGTGTCAGAAAAGTTTCAAAAAAAAGAAGAGAGCAAAAATGTGTCCAAAAATATAAAAAAAAAAGAGAAGAGTATCAAGAAAAATAGAGCCATAAAAGGTCCCAAAGAGAAAAAGAGTCAATAGAAGAGAAAAAAAAGAAGTCAGAATCAAGCAAAAGAACAAGACGCCAAAACTATGCATGACCTGATTCTCCTCTCTCGGCGGTGAGATATGTAGGCTGCCCTACTCTAAGCTCGGTCCAACCAAATAAATAATTTAGAGTCACCCAGTCAGCATAAAATGGGGCATGAGTTAAGTTTTTGTTGTTTGAGTCGATTCCAAAGGTTGTAAGTTTCACCCACTTTAAATGTCGTTTGAGCCTCCTATCATCTTTTTCTTTCTAACCTTATCCCAATAGCCAAGTTACAACCAAAGAAAGACCTTCAAATCAATGTTTGATAATTGTGTGGCAGAACATGTGATAGATATATGGAAATGTTTTGGCATTATATTTTCTGCATCAGCATGGGCAAACATGAAGAAATAAAAATGAGAGAGTCTTATTGGTGAAAACCCTCATGGGCACCATTGGGCGATGGTGATTTGAGAGAAATAAAAATAAGAGAGTCTTATTGGTGAAAACCCCCACGGGCACCGTAAGACGATGGCGAGTTTGAGAAAGGTGAAAAGAAAAGAGGCTTGTTGGCGAAAATCTTTCAAGATGTCATCAATTGAATTAAATGTATGATCCCAATGGGTTTGAAGAAGAGACTTAGTGGTAAAGGCATGAACTCAACAACAAATGGAAGTTTGGGTAGAAAGATCAGGCAGCTTAATCCAAAATGCATGTCATTATCATCAAAATTGGTTGCCGTATTCAAATAAGTTTTCTTCTTTGTTTAAAAGAGGGACATTGCCCTTTTCTTTCATTTACATATTTATGTTTTTTATCATTTTATGTTATTTATCAAAATAAAAGTCACTATCATTTCTTTACACTTTGAGTTAAGTTTGTGTCCAGACAAGCGAGAAAGGATTTCAAAACTTGCTACCAGTCTTCCCAATTGTATGAGGAAAAGACTAGGACCAACACATGAAAGAAATATGATCGTAATTCAACATAAAGAAAAGGAAGTCTATCAACCGATAGGTTGCTGAATTCGTGGGAGTATTCAAATTTCAAAAGGTGCATCTCAGAGGTGTGGTATAATAGAAATTCATTGTTTGAGTCAAAAATCATTTCCCTCAATCTGGGTCCGGGTCAATGATCAATAAGACGGGGGCAAGTGTCAGCAATCTAAAAAAAATATGAAAGGAAAGAGCACTGGAGAAGATTCCTGGGAAGCCAAGTGCTGCAAACCACCACCGAGTTTTAACTGACAAATTTTTCCTTGATGAAACAGGGGCAAGGTTTCTGTTCAGTAAGTTCAGCTACTATTGAGAAAGCATATCCTGGGAAGTTTACTTTATGTTCAGGACCCTCCTGAAAAATGGGAATTTACCATATGTTCCGTACCTCCTGAAAATGGGAATTTACCATATGTTTAAGACCCTCTTGAAAAATGGGAATTTACTTTATGTTCAGGACCCTCCTGAAAAATGGGAATTTACTTTATGTTCAGGACCCTCCTGAAAAATGGGAATTTACTTTATATTCAGGACCAACCTGAAAAATGGGAATTTATCATTTACTTTATGTTCAGGACTCTCCTAAAAAATAAGAATTTACTTTATGTTCAGGACCTTCCTGAAAAATAGAAATTTACTTTAGGCTCAGGACCCTCCTGGAAAATGGAACATTACTTTCAAAAAACTAAAATCTTTCTTTATCATAATCTTTGTTTGGGATAATTGCATTCTAGTTTTGATTTTGATTTCAGGAGCCCGCCTGAAGAATAAGGTGATGAATTGAAAGTCGGGAGATCGCCCGGAGAATAGAGTGATGAAATTGCAAGTTAGGAGCCCTCCTGAAGAACAGGATGATGAATTGAAAGTCGGGAGCTCGCCCAAAGAACAAAGCGATGAAATTGCAAATCAGGAGCCCGCCTTAAGAACAGGGTGATGAATTGAAAGACGGGAGCTTGCCCAAAGAACAGAGCGATTAAATTGCAAGTCAGGAGCCCGCCTGAAGAACAGGGTGATGAATTGAAAGTCGGGAGCTCGCCGGAAAAATAGTTGATGAAATTGAAAGTCAGGAGCCCTCCTGAAGAACAAGGGTGATGAAATTGAAATTAAAAGTCAGGATCCCGCTTGAAGAACAAGGGTGATGAAATTGAAAGTTAGGAACTCGCTTGAAGAACAAGGGTGCTAAAAATTGAAAGTCAGGAGCTCGCCTGAAGAACATGGTGATGAAATGACAAGTCAGGAGCCCGCCTGAAGAGCAGGGAGAATAAATGGAAAGTCAAAGCAACAAAGTAAAGAAATTGAAAGTCAAGCAACAAGTTGATAAAATTGCAAGTCAGGAGTCCGCCTGAAGAACAGGGTGATAAACTCAAGTCAAGAAGTCCAAAAAAGCTACATAGATAGAATTTTTGTAATTTCATTTATGTTTTAACTTGTAATTTTCATTTTTTGACATGATGACAGAGCCACGGACCAAAACCGCGATGGAAGCTCACTCGACCCTCCAACTCAGTATAGTCCTTCTCCTTTTCTTGGAGGTATCTGTGACTGGTTTCCTTCATAAATTGGGTAGATAGGATGTCCTGATGTAGATACGGTGGCCCTCTTTCCTTGTTTTCCTTCATTTTGAATAATGATCGGGACAAAATTCTATCTCATTGTCTACTTCTTTGTATGAAAACACTTTGTATTTACATCCAAAGGGGGCATGATGTAGACACGTAATTTTATCCCATAAAAAATTATTTTTCATCCGATTTCATTTTATCACGCACCCTGCCCTATTTCATAATTTTTCCAAAAATAGGACAAAAATAACCAAATCTACACCAAATTGACACCTCACCATGCCACCTCAACACCTCACTCCTCATTTTTCATTAAATACATACAAAAAACACATGCCTTACTCACTTTACACACTCAATCATGTGGGACCCACATGCCACACATATTTCCAATGCTACACACATATTTCCATAAGCCACCAATAATATATATCCACATAAGATAATATAAAAAAAGAAAAAGAAATCAAAAATAGGAAAAAGGGATTTCCATTCTTGGAAAAAGATATACGAATAGAGGGGGACTAGTTTTATTTCTTCTCCTTTCTTATCCACCGCACACACACACGCTCGCCAGAAAAACACACAAATGCTCGGTAAACACACACAGGCGACACATACACTAAAAACAACAAGAAAAAGAGTGAAAAATGGTGTGAGATTTGAGGGATCTGGTGGTTTTGTTTGATTTCCAGCAAAAAATTTATCGGAATTGATATTCCAGTTCTTCAATTTAGTCCCAAAGTTGCCAAAATTAGTTTCTACTATCAGTTTGGTCTGATCGATCTCGAAATCACCAAAAATTTCTTATTTTCTTTTGATATTTGGGCGAAATCTGGTAGAGATCCTATTGTTTTTGGGTTTCTTTGTCGCTGCCTTCTCACCGGAGCACGAAATTGATATTTCAGTTCTCGGTTGCATATTTAGGGTGCTTCAAGTTTGTCTGTTGTAGGATTCGTTATAGATATTGTGTTTTTGGGGGTTTCCATGACTAAGTCGTGTCAATATTCGGTTTGAATTTCATATTGATGTTTTTCTTCTTGGTTTGAAATCTGTTCGGATGGCGATTTTGGGACACTGATTTGGTTTGTTCGTCATTGGGGTTCTCCGTTCGAGGATTTTGGTTTTCTGACTTCTTTATTATCGAAGAAAACATTCTATTGAGGTCCATTTCTTTAATCCGTTTCCTTTTCTTTATTTTGATTTAGTTGAATCGGCTATGATTATGTGTTTATTGATTATGATTATTTGATTTCGTTGATATTTATGCATTTGATAACGAAATATTGAGTAATGTTGATTTGTTATTTAATTTTGTTAACAATAATGATTAAGGATTGTAGAAATTTTGATTGCAAATTGTGGAAGTTTGGTATTAAAAGAGAATTTGGGGTGGAATTGTAAAATTGATAAAAAAAGAGTGAATTTAAGTTGGTGAATCCGATAGTATCATGATAGGTCAAATTGAGTAGGCAAAAGTAGGTTCGGGTAGGCAAAAATTTAGGAATAAGTGTTTTATTCTTTGAATGTGGAATTTGCATTGAATGGTTTGGTTTTAGTTCTTGCATTTGGAAATGTATTCATTTAGTCGGGGAATGCCCTGTGATCACTTGTATTTATTCGCCGGGGAATGCTCCGAAGTATTTTATACTTGGAGGACGTCCGTGATGAAGGCCCGAGGCATCGGGTAAAGTATTAGAGCATAGTTTAGGATTAGTGTAGGTTAGCGTAGGTTTAAATTTTCGCAGTTTTTTTATTTTTTGGACTGTATAATTGGACTGGACATTATTATTTTGGTTTTGGATTATTGTTTGATGTGTTTGTGGCTTGTTTATGTGTTTTATACATTCTTTGTGTTAAAATTAGCTGATACGCTCCACCAAACGACGGTGGTCGAATCACGGGATCGAGGGATGCCTAACACCTTCCCCTCGATCAACAGAATTCCTTAGCCGGAATCTCTGTTCGCAAACCAGTTTTAAAGAGTCAAAAATAGTTTTGAAAAAAGATTTCCAAAGGTGACTTGTCACACCCAATTATGTCAAGTGGCGACTCTGAGTTTTGATTGTTAAAAGTCTTTTTCAAAACAATTTAAATCTTTTGCCATTTAGATAATGAAACCCTTTATGAACTTAAAATTAATCTTTTTGGTTAAAAAGGGGTGTGACACTGAATAAAACATATGATACTGGAACTGTAGTTGACTCAAGTCCTCGAATCAAAAGAACTCATCACTTGCTAGATGAAAGCTTCGAACTGTCTGATTATGATGTGTGGGCTACAACTAGTGCCTACAGTATGAGATAATATAGCCACACAAACGTATATGTGGTTAGTACTTCTAAAATGTACTGAGTAAGTCGGGTTGAATGCAATAAGTAAAATTGAATCAATACATAATCTTAAAACTTGCACACTAAGTGAAAGTAATCTCACCAAGAGACTGAAATAAAGTGAAAGATAAAGTATCATAAAACATGAATAACAAAGCATAATCTGATAAACTGGGTGATCCACTACACTTAGTTTCTTAAATCGTTACTCTTGTAGAATAAGTAAACTGAAGCTGGGTATACTTTCAAATAATGTAGGCTAAGTGTAACACGACTTACCTTTATCATAGGTAATGAAAGATGAAATCTCAAAAGCAATAACTCATAAAACAATCTCTGAATAAAATTGTGAGTCTTTACACTCAGTTTCGAAAATACTCTTTTTCTGTGAGAGATTTCCATAACCAATATAAATTATGTGAGCTAGCATAGAGTCCAATGTATGATTCATGTTCAGGAGGGTTGTTCTATCCTTTTCATCGGAGCAGAACCTGAACTGGAGTGATCACTAAACTGAACCCATATTGTGAAAAAGAAGGATGCTTTTCTGGAGAGGTCTCTAAACCTATGGTGGCATGTAGTTTCTATAGAATAGAGTGCGTTGAACCCACATTTCCATCTCGATGCTAAATAATATTCCCAAATATATATATTGTATGCTCATATTGATGAAGTTTACCATAAAATAAGCATTTGGGTTTATAAATCTGAAAACCAATCACGTTTCTATTAATTAATCATACTCATGAATATCTGTTTGATTTTCATATCATGTCTGAGATCATAAGATCAATTGAAATTTGAATCATACTGTAGTAAGTTAAAATAGTAAATTTGAACCCCTTGTAAACTGAGAGAGTCATGATAAATTCATATGCTTTTATTTGTAAATTGACCGAATCATGCTAAAATCATATGTATTCACCATCTCATAGAAATTCATGTCAAAATACTAAAATTCATCTCATAATAACAATCATATAAGTGAAAACATGAGCAAAGCTAAATTCTTGTGCTAACCGAGCTTTTAATCACATGATATATGATCCCTAATTGAAACCTCATAAATTTAATTGCAAAAAATCGAAGCTTTTGGTCACAAGGATGAAAAGTTATCATTTCTCATACCCCACATACCTGAATTTCTTGATTTCTTGATGGAAAGCATAAATATGGATCCTTGGAAGTTGAACTTTAGGAAGAAACCCTAACTTCTTTCTCTTGCGAGTGGAGAGGAGAATGAACTTTTAAAACTGACTTTGAATGGGACAAATGGCGTGTATTAGAGGTTTTAAGTCGTGGAAGAGGAATTTGATATGAGGAAAAGACCAAATTAACCTTAGGAAAACTTAATAAAATTGTAGAAATATTCAGTTGATGACTTAGTTGATAGCTTGTCAACTAGTTGATGGCTTATCAACTTAGTCATCAGCCTCTAGCTGGGATTGGACACTTTCTAGTTAAGGTTGATGACTTAGTTAATAGCTTGTCAACTATTTAATGCCTTATCAACCTTGTAATCACCTTCTCTAAGTGATTTAGGGTCTTTTCTGGATAAGGCTGATGACTAGTTTATAGGCGATCACTTAGTTGACAGCTTATCACTCAAGTCGTCGCCTTGATGACATACAAACATTCTGAAGTAAAATGAGCGAAACTTTATACTTTGATTTCGAATTAAGGTGAAATTGAATGCATTGGAAAGAAAAATCTAAGAGTTTTCATTTGATATATAGTAAACCACGTGAATCGTTATATTCGAGGAATTACACTCGTTTAAAGTTGAGCCTTTTAGGAGCGGATACTAAAACTCAATCGATACAAGTATTCTCAATTCGACTTTGATATAAGTGATTCCTATGATCACGATTCACATCAAAAACACTTTATACACCAGGATAAAGGTCATGAAACTTAATTATGGCTTGACATAATCACTTTGGGGCCTTTAAACATATGGAAGATAGTTGGAAACTTATCTAGAAACTTGTGGAGTATTACAATATCTCCCTCTTGGGATCATTCTTCATTGAATGAAGACTGAGATTTGTACAAAAAGAATTTAATTACTATCTTGAAACAAAATTTCTAAAATTGATCACGTCTTACAACTGAAACGACATCTTAATAGGGTACTGACTCATCTAATACATATGGGACATGTACACATATAGGAATAGAATGGAATGATGTTGATATGAAAAATATGCTAATGAAGGATATAACTAAGATAAAACGAGAAAAATCCAAATATGAAACTGATCTTTAAGCTGAACTGATTGACTATAAGGAGATTATTCCTATCAATAATTTAGAATTCACTTGAAATGTTCATGATATGATCATACAGATAGAACTATTAAGTTATAGTTTATACGATAGAATATCCAAGAGTTACTAAGAAGGGAATATGAGTTTCCTCAAACTCTCCTTATCATAACTTGTGATAACACTCGAGGTTATTTTCGAGAAAGATCCGAGTATGAAGTTTCAATAAGGAATCACAACATGGGTACAACTCATGGAACATAGGCATATAGAACAAAAGCTATAATAGGATTACTATGTCTTTGGCAATGCAACTGTTAACTTTCAAGCTTAGCCACACTTCTCAAATACTTTATCAGGTGCACATATCTTCTTAAGTACTACACCATTTGATGCACCTATAATTCTCACATGGATATATATGTCTACCCCCTAAAAAGTCTGAGTTGAACTACATACTCTCACCATGTTCAAGCCTAAATTGAAGTCAGAAGATACTACACATAACACTATAATTTTAGTCTAAACCTCCACATTTAATATTCTATGTTCTTTCAGATATTTCATCCTAAGCATAACACGCCTTACCACTTCAATGACTAACTCTAAACTCTTACCTGGAATTCACTAGCACACAATGCATTCATCCACTTATATACCAACATGACAATCAAGCCTATTATTATGACCACATATAAACTTCTAGGAAACCAACCCACCTTGAAATTTTCTAATACCTCCATAAATAACAACTTTCATTTACTATCCCCAAGAAAACATACCTAGAATTATCAACTAACTATGACATATACCCAGGCTTTTCCTCAATCTTACTTCACGCTTATAGCCTTAGATAAAGCAAGCATACAATAAATTTTTTCTTCATAAGGAACACCTACTCTTTCCCATCTAAACCATTATTTATTCACTTTCATCACCACCATCTTAACATAAGAAAAGGGTCACTGAAAGGCTAGAACATGAGGACCTGAAGTATGAAGGAATACTATACATAACTTTAACTCTTAACTTAGGCTTGAGGAATCAAGTATCAAAAGTATGAATTTATTAAATAGCTCTAAAATGAGGACATACATAACATAATGTGAATCTCACAGATCATTAAGGGTGTACCATGAATTCTGAAAACTGAGCATACTCTAAAACATGAGTTCAACTTATCATAACTTACTTAACATAAGACTGAGATTCATGAGGAATGACTTGAATAATAGAGTGAAGTTGTTATTTTTTTACTAGAAGCTGAGAATGAACATGAATATGAATGAAGTGTACAAACATTGGTC
Source organism: Capsicum pubescens (assembly GCA_030864215.1). Lineage (NCBI taxonomy): Eukaryota > Viridiplantae > Streptophyta > Magnoliopsida > Solanales > Solanaceae > Capsicum > Capsicum pubescens. Next base: position 270,589,736 of record CM061542.1, read on the forward strand.
ATGGGCTCGATTCTATCACGCAAGACATGGCAAGAGTGCCATAATGACTGAAATCGAAGGAAAGGAATACACTAGAGTAAGAATGGATCACAATCTCATCATAACTCTTATTAATATGCATCATAATTTAATTCTCAAAACTTGACTTGGTTCTTGACCCTATTATCTCCCCCTTAGATTAAAGCTGACATTCTAAGCCTATGGGTCTATTCTATATCATTAAGACTAATCCTTAATTTCCTTGCTCTAACGATCTAAAAATGAATTCTCACTCACCTGAATAAACTATATCTAGACAATACTAACTTCATTCCTAGACACTCTATTAATATATACCACCCTTAACTTCTTTTAGCTTCAATAATCATTGTCATACACTTACATTCTTCTCGACACCCATACCCACCTAACTAAATACAGAATCTGCCTCTTTCTCATCATAGCCTACTAATATCACATCACTAAACTTATATTTTTTCCTAAACCATCAGAATAAAACCTATACTACAAGACTTAACATTATTAACCTATATCTCCCAACATAGCTATCAAGAATACCACATACTTTACCACTAGCCTTATTCACACTTACCAACTCAAGGGTCCTATCTAAGCGCACACATTACATTAAAAACTTAGAAAATAATAAAATCCCATATCACCTTGGGTACACCTCTACATCATACCTAAACCATTGTACTTAATTGTGAATGAATGAACTTAAAATCTTGCATACATTATCCCAAGCCTACTAGCTCACCTCTCATGCAACTAGCCTCACTATCCCAAGTAATCACTTTCCACCTTGATGATCATCCATTGTTCAAACTTAGATTCGAGTACTAGTTATGATTAACCACAACCTTACACACCATTCTTGCTTGACAACACATCAAGAAAAACTAGTCCACTAGAGCCTCATAATAATAATATTTGATCATAATTTTATGTTCTATCTTACTATAATCCATTAGCATATCCTCCTTCAATATATTACTAAAATTTACCCATCCATATAACCAAATAATACTCCCATCTCTACAAGCATCAACCAATCTCCTTTCCACAATTATAAAGAGAACCCATATTAAAAAGTCTTAACCACCAGATACTTTCATTAATAACCTATACTTTTCTAACACAATAAAATACCACCAAAATCTCCTTTTCTAATTCAAGCATACCACAATTCACCTTAACTAATAACTCTTTCCTCACCTTTCACCATGAAACCTACACCACATTCACTACTACTTAGTTAATATATAAGGACATATCATATCAATCCTACTTAATAGCAGACATAGATCTGTCAATTTACACTCTAACTAAATTCTAACCCAACTTTTCTTGTTACTAAACTTCTAAATCCATACTTTCAACTCTAAGTATGTTTTACTAAATAAATATCATAACTCCCTAAGTTACACTATCCCTTAATAAAAACTATATTCAATACTGTATTTCATACTTTCTCCTTTATGAGTGCCATCTGTAAAGAAGGGCTGAAGATAAATATGAATACATAGCATATGCTGCCTTAACTGCATAACTTATAAGGATGAGAGAATAAGTGTAACACCCTGAGACTCCCCTTGGAGTTCACATGGTTCTTAGGACCACAAGTGATCCCTAGCTAACCCTTGTACTAGCATAACTTATGAGCAACTGAATAAGATGCCTAAATCTTGAAGAAATAAACGGATGGATAGTCTTTAGCTGAACATCTTTAAAATAAAACTATTAAAATAATTACAACTCTGATTATACAAAACAAAATTGAAATCAAATACTTCAACTCTACTAATTGTCTATGAAGCCTCTACTAGAATTGATTATAGGTAGCCGAGACATGATCCCCCGCTATCTCGAATCAACACGACTGAATAAAGAAAATAAGATGATACTCAAACTATGATGGACTCGAGCCCTAGAATCGAAAGGACTCATCACCTGCTAATTGAAATATACAAACTGTCCGATTATGTTATGGGTGCTATAACTTGTACCTACATTATGAGAAAATGTAGCATATAGACATATATGTGGATCAGTACTTTTGGAATGTACTGAGTATGTGGAGGTGAGTGCATAAGTAAAACAATAACCCAATAGGCTCATAGACTTTCAAATAATGCATGCTAAGTATAAATGACTCACCTCAGGCTTGTGTAAAAAAAGTTGTAAAATCATAAACATGAGTAATAAAGCATAAAAATAAACTTTGTGAGCCATGACACTTAGTTTCTAAAATATTTAATTTTATTTTTCTTTAAGGTTCTTCTAACCGACATACACCATGCGAGCTATCATGCAGTCCAACGTTTTACCCATGGTTAGGAGAGCTCACACTAGGGAAAGCTATCCTATCCTTGCAATCGGAATAGGATCTTAACTTAAGTGATCACTAAACCTAACTCATATAGGGACTTTAGAACTACGGTGGCTTGTAGTTTTGGGGCATGCAACCTTGGATTCATACCCAACTCGGTGCTAAATACTACTCCATTTATACTATATGCTCAGACTTTAGAAAATCCACCTTAAAATAGCATAAGGGTTTATAATGAAAAACCAGTTATGCTTTTCTTTGCTTAAAACTATAATCATGATAAATAAATGTGGATTCCATCTCCTAGCTAAGGATAAATTAATCAATCCTTTCACTAAATCTTGGTAATCAATTATCAAAGAGGCTTAAGATCATAGTGTTCTTGAAATCTCAAATACTCATGCTTGAAACTTAAAGTATATGTACTTAAATTTTCAGAATTTCACAATAAAGCTTCATTCTTAACAATAATCTTGAAATTATTCAACAATATCAATTCACGAGAAGGAAGTACAATTCATGATATAAATCTTTATGTCAAAGCATACATAGATGAGATAAACATGTGCTTCAATACTTAAATCACTTATAAATTCATAAACTCAAAACGAGATAGTTTGGTTATGAACCTTAACTTGCAAATCATGAAATTTTTACTTGAAAGCAAGTTTTGGGCATAAGGATGAAAGAGTATCCTTTTTCATAACTCCACATACCTTGTTAGGCTTAATTTGATGTAGAAGCTTGAATTTTAACTCGTAAAGATGCTCTTGAAGGCTTTCCCTTGAAGTTCTTGAATTTGGAAACTTAGATTCTTGATCGTTTTAAAGAGGATGTAGTGGAGTTTTGGTGTTCTTGGAATTAGGTTAGGGTTTCTTAGAGCGAAAATTGATGGCAAATGAGTGTATAATGCTTAAACCAATATCAAATCCTATGTTTTTACAGCTTAAGGCGAGAGTAAATGACTTAATTGACCCTCTGGAGATTAAAGTCACAACTGGAATGTCGTTTTGAAGTCCACCACAATGTGATGACAATACCATCACTAAACTTGGCGCGACGTGGTGGAATCGTGTTGAGCTGCTAGAATTAAAATCTAAACACGACCCAAACTTTATTTGAAAATTTTAAAACTTCCCCGAGACCTGTTCCTTACTCCCCTAAACATGAATCATCTTAAAAACCATCATCTCGGATCCTGAAAGATCAACTTAAAAATCCTCAAAGTTAGGAGGTCAAAATGAGACTAGGTCCCCAATACATAGTTAAATTTTCTGGCTTTAAGCCCCTTATGCAAGCACTAGGAGCTGAACTAAACTAAGTCTAATATGGGGTATTATAACTCCCCTGTGGAAACATAAGTCCTCGAATGAGACTGGCTTGATTGAAATACTAAGGAAAGACTGAGACGATGCACGGGACACTTACAAACTAAATTATCACTGAATATCTAAATTTGAAACATGATGCACAAACTGAACTAAATTTATGTAAGACCCCATAAGATCCTATCTTATTTTAGCTCACTACTATATGTTAAAAAGGGGTCCAAGACTCTGAGAATTTCTCCAAGTATTACGACTTATTCACTTTCAAAGACCCTACACTTCGATGATCCTATTGTCAACCTTCCCGACCTTGGGGCATTAATTTCTACGTAGTTCAAAATCAGGGTTGTCAATAGTTCATTTTGAATGAGTTTTGGATTTTTTTAACGATGCTTGAGAATTGTTTGGATGATCAAAATAGCGAGGCTTCATGATATGGACGCGGCACATCAGGTATCGTATCGGTGGAGAGCAATACGATACATCACCTATTGCGTTGATAGAGCAACACGGTGCTGCGCATTTTGCATTGGGCAGTTCAGTTCAGTTAATGAGTTTGGGTCCTCAGGGGGTAATTGAGTTATTTCTCTCACCCTATCACAACCATAACAAAGGATATAGGGTCCCAAAAGGCAAAAAATGATCATTCTTTCACAAATTCTCTAAAAAAAAGTAGTCCTATCTCAGGAACAAACCCTAGCCTCTTTAAAATTCAAGATCAAGCTTCAAGAAATCATTAAGAACTTTGACTAATTTTTCAATTAAGGTATGTTAGATGTTCATCCATGGGCCTTTTTCACCCATGGAGTCCAAGACCCTATTTTGATGTTTAATTCATGAATTTATATGTTTACAAAGAGTTATCTTCGTGAAGCTTTGATGAATTTTTATTATACATGATGTATACATGTGTTTTTCGATGACAGTAGCCCTTACACATTTGAATGAACGAAATTCCATGTTAAATCCCCAATTTTTGGTTTATGTTATTCCCGCACGTTTCAATCATTCCCATGCCTAAGCCCATGAATTTCAAGTGTTTTATGAAATTCCTAAATGGTTTAGGTTTTAGAATTAGGACTATTTATTATGTTTTTTCGAAGCTTTTGTATGTTCCTAATATTATTGTAATTACGTCCCGGGGGTTATGAATACTCAAAAACTTAGCTGTTTATTTAGTCTTAGTATTTGCAGAATGGTTTCAAATATGTAGGGATACTATTTGTTAGTCAATTATCATATTTAGTTAAACTTAGCTCAGTTTAAATTTTAGTGTCTTTCAGTTGAGAGTAAAACTTAGCACCGAGTGAACGTAGGGATGATGTCTCCTCCATCAGTAGGCATAAGACACTTTTCTCCCCCATCGGTAGGAATGATACGTTAGTATCATTCCCTAGGTTCCAGACCTAAGGCACCACCGTAGACTTTGAGGGATCCCCCGTCAGTGAGGCATGACACCTTCGTCCTTCGGGATATTAGATTAGTGGATCCATATAGCCAATATTAGTATATATGGCATGGTACTGACACCCTTCCAACTGGGGTTAAAGGTTTGACCCTAATAGTACATTGAGGCAGATCTGTTATAGCTAGCTCCCATTTTCTTAGTCTAGTCTTAGTTTGAAAGTCAGTTCAAGTTTGCTTGACCATAGCATACAATTATCAGTTATTCAGTTTACAAACTACTTCAGTATCATGTTATAATCTTGGTCATTCATTTTTTAGATTTTACCATTTTTACACGTACTATGCATCAGTTATTTTATTCTATTTATTTAGTCAGTTATTGTTCATGCACATTAACCCATATATATCAGCCTAACCCCATCTAGAATACCTGTACATTCAAAGTACTGACCGTATACTCATTTCTTGCACTTTGATATATCATATCATTGGCTCGAATGCTCAGGTTCTCGACCACATTTAAACATTCCAGCGCATCTGCAGTAGCAGCAGTGGTGAGTCCTCATATTTTGAGGACCGGTTATGTTATTTTAGTATTTTAGTTTAGTAGTCAATTAGAGTTAGTTGGGGGTCTATCCCATCAACTCTTATTCATTTAGTTTTAGAGACTTTTGGACACTTCAAATAGTCAGTTAGTTTGTCATTACTTTTATCAATTTTCAGATAGTTGTTTTTCGGCAGTTGTTTTCAGACTTATGATTCAAAAATGTTTTAGTATCTAAAACCTTATGGTGTCTTAAGTTATTCTGCATATGTGTATGTTGTTATTATTATTATTCAGGGCTCACATCAAGTACTAGCTCATAGGTTATCTTGTGGTTACTTGTGACAGTAAGCACCGTGTGGCATCCAGGGTGTACTCCCGGGGAATTACAAACTTAGTATTAGAGCCTAAGTTTTTATAGTGTCCTAGGAAGTCTAAAATCCATATGGAGTAGAGTCTTATGCATTGGTGTAAAGCGCGCCACACTTATGGATGAGAGGCTACGAGATATTTTACAAAAAGTTTCCCTTCTTTCAGTTTTCGTGTTGTGCAGTTGAGCATGAGCTCAGTTTAAACTCTCTTTCTAATTCAATCTGCCTTCTATTTATAGAACTTACCTCCCAGACTGAATAATGGGAGGGAGAAATGGAAACCAGCCTGCACCTCTACCTGTTCAGGAATATTCCCTAAACGAGCATGTCTCTCATGCTGAATTCAGAGTTGCATTCACTACTTTAGCTCACTCAGTAGCAACTTAGAATAATTATCCAGCTGCTTCCCCAACTTTTCCAGTGGCTAATACCACTGTAGCTAGGATTCGGGACTTTACCCGAATGAATCCTTCTTTGTTTACGGGATCTAAGTTCGATGAGGATATACAAGAGTTCCTTGACATGGTTCAGAAGGTAACTAAAATTATGGGTATGACTTATAGTGATAGTGTAGAGTTGGGTGCTTAATAGTTGTAGGATGTAGCTCGCACCAGGTATAAGCAATAGAAGGGAGATAGAGTCACAGATGTAGGGCTTATTGAATGGGAGGAGTTTTCTACAACCTTTTTAGATAGGTTCTTTCCATTGGAGTTAATAAAGGATAAGGGACAGTAGTTTATCAATTTTAAGTAGGTTAACTTGAGTGTGAAAGAGTATTCGCTTAAGTTTACTCAGCTAGCCAGGTATGCTCCTAGTGTGGTGTCTGATGCTAGGTCTAGGATGAGTAAGTTTGTCTCTGGGGTAGCTGATAGTGTGTTCAAGGAGTTTAGGACCACGATGTTAATTAAGTATATTGACTTATCTAGGCTTATGGTCCATGCTCAACAGTTTGAGGAGCAGAAGTTTAACGAAAGAGAGAGAGAATAAAAGAGCCAGAATAGGTAGCTTCAATTTTGCTTATTCGAGGTTAGAGGATGGTAACTATCCTTAATTACAATAGAAATATTCATCCCTATCCCCTTATTTAGCTAGTGATTAAGTTCCAAGGTTCATAAATGGTAATTAGGATTTGGCGCCAGGCTCTAAGACTCAGGGTAGTGTGAAAAGTGGTCGGACTAATCCCCTTTGCAAGAAGTATGGTAGAAATTATTAAGGTGTATGTAGGGGTGGTAGCGATGTATGTTTTTGATCTGGCAAACCAGGCTACATGTTGAGGAAATGTCCGAAAGGTATGTGGAAAGGTAGGAATGATCGCCAGCAGGGTCAGACTAACTCTTCAGCGGCTTTCGTAGGGCGTCACTTCCAGTGCCACCAGCAGTCAGCGCCAAAACAAATTATATGAAATTTAGTCCCGAAAAGATCAGAAAAGTTCTCTTGATATGGTTATGGTTATGTTACAGGTTTTTTATTTACACGTTTATGCTTTTTTAGATCCCGGGGCTTCTTTTTCTTTTGTAACCCCCTATACTACCGTCAACATTGAAGTCAGTCCTAAAACCTTAGTAGAACCCTTCTCAGTGTCCACTTTATTAGGTGTCTCTATTGTATCCATGCAGGTATACATGAACTGTTCGGTCATTAATATCCTAGAAATTCACTTCAACTGATCTTGTGGAATTAGAGATGATGGATTTTAGTGTCATTCTCGACATGGATTGGATTCACTCATGCTATGCATTAGTTGACTATAGAAATAGAATCATTCAGTTTTAGTTACCAGATAAACCAGTTATTAAATAGAAGGGTAGTACTTTAGCATTTAGGGGTCAAATTATTTCATACCTTAAGACAAGAAAAATGATTTCCAATGGTTGCATTTACCATCTTGTTCTAGTCAAAGACTCTAATTCTGAGGACCTAAGTCTCGAGTTAGTTTCATTAGTTAGGGAATTTCCATATGTGTTTCCTAAAGACCTTCCCAGAGTTTCTCCCAAAAGAGAAATTGACTTCAGAATAAACCTTCTTCCAGATACCCAACCTATCTCTATTCTACCCTATAGAATGGTTGTAACTAAGTTTTTGAAGTTAAAAGAACTGTTAAAAGATCTCTTGTATTAGGGATTCATAAGTCCTAGTGTTTCCCCGTGGTGTGCTCCAATTTTTTTATGCTAAAGAAAGATGATTCTCTAAGAATGTTCATCGATTACCGTCAGCTAAACAAATTCACAATTAAGAACAAGTATCCACTCCCCAAAATTGATGAATTGTTTGAGCAACTTCAGGTTACCAGTTATTTCTCTAAGATAGACCTTATATCCAGCTATCATCAACTCAGAGTCATAATGTGATATTCTAAAAATAGTTTTCAAAACTCGGTATGGTCATTTTGAATTTTTAGTCATGTCTTTTGGTCTAACAAATGCCCCAGCAGCTTTCATGGACTTGATGAACAGAGTGTTTAAACAGTACTTGGAATTGTTCATCATAGTCTTTATAGATGACATCCTTGACTATTCCCATAATGAAAATAATCATGCAGACTACCTCAGAATAGTAATGTAGACTCTTAAAGCCCATTAGTTGTTTGCAAAGTTTAGTAAGTGCGAATTTTGGCTAATATCTGTGGCTTTCCTTGGTAATATTATTTCTGTTTATGGCATTAGAGTTGATCTTCAAAAGATCGAAGTTGTGAGAAACTAGCCTAGACACATCTCTCCATCAGATGTCAGGAATTTCTTGGGTTTCGCTTGCTAATACAAACGGTTTTTTGAAGGGTTTTCATCTATTGAATCCCCCATGTATAAATTGACTCAGAAGAAAGTCAAGTTCCAGTGGTTAAATTCTTGTGAGAAGAGTTTTTAGGAGTTAAGGAATGGACACACCTCAGATCTAGTTTTGATGTTGCCAGATGGTTCAGATGGGTTTATTGTTTATTGTGATGCTTCCAGAGTTGGTTTGGGTTGTGTTTTGATGCATAGAGGTGCGGTCATAGCCTATGCCTCTGGACAGCTTAAGCCCCATGAAAAGAATTATCCTAACCATGATCTTGTGTTAGCAACAATTGTTTTTGCCTTGAAAATTTGGAGGCACTATCTCTATGGGGTACATATTGATGTGTTCATAAATCACAAAAGCTTGCAGTATGTATTTTTGCAGAAAGATCTGAATCTTAGTCAAAGAACGTGGTTAGAATAGTTGAAGGATTATGGTATGAGTATTTTGTATCATCCGGTCAAGGCCAACGTAGTGAAAGATGCCCGTAGTAGATTTTCTATGGGTAGTATTGCTCATGTTGATAATGATAAGAAGAAGTTAGTTTAGGAGGTTCATCAGTTGGCTAGATTAGACATTCATTTGGTTGACTCAGCTAAGGGTAGTGTGTGGGTTCAGAATAGTTTGGAATCCTCTTTGGTTGTCGAAGTGAAAGAAATGCAAGATAGGGATCCCAGTCTAGTTAAGTTGAAGGAGACAGTCAGAGATCAGAATGTAGAGGTTTTCTCCCAAGAGGGAGATGGTGTGTTACGTTGTTAGGGTAAATTGTGTGTGCCAAGTGTTGATGGCTTGAGACAATTTTTTTTTTGCAGAAGCGCATGGTGTACGTTATTCTATTCATCTAGGAGCCACTAAGATGTACCATTATTTATGGAAAATCTATTGGTGGAGTGGCTTGAAGAGAGATATCACAGAGTTTATAGCCAAGTGTGCTAATTTTAAGCAGGTTAAGATTGAGCACCAAAGTCCTAGTGGTACTATGCAGGAGTTCAATCTATCCACTTGGAAGTGGGAAGAAGTGACTATGGACTTTGTGATAGAATTACCCCATTTGCGTCATCAGCATAACTCAATATGGGCTATCGTAGACAGAATGACCAAGTTAGACCATTTCTTGCCAGTTCATACTTCCTATAAAGCCGAGGACTATGCCAAGATCTATATAATAGAGTTGGTTAGGTTACATGGAGTCCTGTTGTCAATTATTTTGGATAGAGGTACTCAGTTTACCTCTCACTTTTGGAAACCTTTTTAGAAGGGTTTTCGTACCCAAGTTCATCTCTGTACAGCCTATTACCCTCAGACAGATAGTAAGGCAGAGAGGATGTAATACCCCGAAGTTTCCTAACTAATTTCTCCCCAATAATGTCAAGTATTATATTCTAAATTGAATGATGTTTATTCCATGAGGAATTTTCAATATTTTCACTTTTTTTCATGTGGGAAATTTAATAAGCTTTCCATCGAATCTATATAAGATTCGCTCAAATCCAATAACCGGATAAGAAGTTATGACTATTTCACGTCCCCGTCGTAAAATAGCGCCATGTTGGTCAGTGGCGCACCACGCCACAAGAAAAATGGCAATTGTCCCTTTTCCAGTGTCTCAGTGCAATTTCTCTGCATCACGCCAAAGTTCCACGTTGCAGAAGAAGTAGCAACGCGATGGATCTGCATCACTCCATTCCCTAATTTCCCAATTGTCAAATTTAAGTGACACAACGCGATAGCACCGCGTGCACCAGGGGTAAAGTTTGGAAATTTTTCACAATTTAAAAAATGCATCCAAGGGTTAAAAGGGTGAATTTTCCAACCCTATTTAAACCCAATAACACGTGATTCAGCCATTCTTCACCCAAAATATAGTGTTTCTCTCAAGTTTCTCTCAAGAACAATCTAGGGTTTTCAATTGAGGATTCAAATTCAATACTAAAATTCATGAGTCTATCCATCAATCTTCGCTAAATCAAGAACTAAGCTATGCATAGTGTTCATTCATGGACTCCTTTCATCAATGAAGTCCAAGAATCTCTTTTCAAAGTTCAAGTGTATGATTTTTTATGAATTCCTTGTTGGGTTTCCTTTTGTTCATGTTGATAATGACCAATTGAATTTTAATCCATGTTTGGTGATAAATCTTAAGTGGAATTAATTAATATAGGTGTAGCTTCATGTGAATCCATGATTAAACACTTGAATGGTGAAATTTGAATTAAATTATGACGTTTACTTGTTGTGTAATGGCGTCTTCATATACTATGCTCACCATGTATTTGATTAAATTCCTATGTGATGGAAAAGTGCCCTACTTGTATGATAATATGAAATCCCCATTCATGTACAAGTTCATGCACGCCAAGTGTTTAATGAAATGTCTTAGTCAATGAATTATGGATATATGTGTGGCCATTGTAGTGCTTTAGAACTTGTACTTTATGAATTCTCCAACTTATTATATTATGGACTGTTGATGTGATCATGTATTCAAGAGAGTCATGCTTAGTCAGTTTCCTTCCATCGAGTCCTGGGGGTACTTGTACCCAAAAATATAGTTGTGTGCCTAGAGTTAGTGTCATGATTACATGATATCCTCAGTCAATCCATGATCCATAGAACTCAGTCAGTCATGTGACTCAGGAAATCTCAGTAATTCAGTAATCTCAGTACTATTCCGCCAGTCAACGGAATTCAGTTAATTCAGTCCATTTCAGTTATGTAATCCATGTTCAGTGTCTATTCAGATGGGAGTAGAAATTATCACCGAGTGAACCCAAGGATGGGAACTCACATGTTATATGATGGTGTGAGTCTTCGAAGCAATCCTTGTGTTCCAGAACTACATATCCAGTGTAGTTTAAGACATCATAGCCTACTATATGAGGGTAGATGAGGTGGCTTAACATGTTAGATGAGGGTTCCCACCATTCTTACTAGATTTATTTGTTATATGAGGGTTACTTACAGATTGTCCTTACTAGTGGTGCAGTATTGACACCCTTCCAATTGGGGTTATAGATTGGACGCCAACTCAGCCATAATGACGTCTTAGGGGCATGTCAGTTAGATAACTACTTCCCACAGTTTCATGTTACAGAATCAGGACTGTCAGATACAGTCATTCAATCTCAGCAATAGAAATCAGATAGTTCTACAGAATTCAGGACTATCTGATATAGTCAACTCAGATATAGTACGGAACTCAGCTAGTTCTATTAGATTCAGAACCTTCAGATACAGTCATTCATGTTATTAGTTCTATCAATCGTCATAACTCAGTTATTAGTCATGGTAGTTATCAGTAAATTCATGTTATCACGATCTTAGATACAGTTATTATGCACTCATGCATGTATTCTCACATTCATATTAGTCAGTTAGCCAGTATTGTTCATGCATATGAACCCCATGCATTCATCTTACCTCACATGTATACCAGAACATTCAAAGTACTGACATATTTGCGCTATGGTATTTTATACCATAGGTTCAGAATCACGAGCTCCAGAGCATCAGTAGCATTCCAATCTCGGTAGTCAGAGTTAGCAATGAGTCCTCATCTTTTGAGAGCATGATTATTACTTTATTATATCCATAATTAATTTATTAGTGGAGTTAGTTGGGGACATGTCCCATCAACTCTTTATTCAGATAGTTCAGTCAGTTAGAAGCTTTTCAGACTATCATGTTCAAATAATTATTTCAGTTGTTTTGGGTATTTCATACCCCACCCAAATGTTATGTTTTATCAGTTTTGAACCTTATGGCCTTTAAGTTCATGTTTCCGTATTTATCTAATATATCATGCAGTATACTGGTACAGATATCAGTCATGGGTTAGCTTGAGGTCCTTCGGGGTCATGAACACCGTGTAGCATTTCGGGTACAAGATTTGGGGGATTACAAACTTGGTATCAGAGACTAAGGTTCAGTAGTGTCCTAGGAAGTATGAAAGTTGCATCTAGTAGAGTGTTGTACATGGGTGTGTTGCACGCCACATTTATATGCAGGAGGCTATAAGATGTTTAGGAAAAGTTTCCTATCTTTCAGTATTCATGTCGTGCCAGTGAGCATAATCTCAAGTTAATCTCTTAGTCTAATCCATTTCTCCCTTTCTTCTACAGAACATGCCTCCTAAACAATGAAACGGGAATCAGTTAGCCCCTTAGACCGAAGAACCTTTGGGTGAACATGTTTCTCATGCAGAGTTCAGAGTTGTATTCACTACCCTTGCTTAGTCAGTTGCTACTCAGAATGAATGACCAGCTGTCGTTCTATCCAACCCAGTGGATAATTCAGCTGCTTCCAGGATTTGGGACTTCACCCAAATGAATACTTCATCCTTTCTCAGGTCTAAGTTAGATGAGGACCCCTAGGAATTCATCGATCAGGTTCAGAAGGTTACTGATATCATAGGGGTTACTCCTAGTGAGAGTGCTGATCTAGCTGCATATCAATTGCATGATGTTTCTCACACTTGGTGCAAGTAGTGAAAGTCAAAAAGGTCATTTGATGCAGGACCTATAGAGTGGGAGGAGTTTGTCACCGCATTCTTATAGAGGTTCTTTCCCCTAGAGCTGAGACAAGCTAAGGTGTTAGAATTCATCAACCTTAAGCAAGGAAACATGATGGTGAAATAGTATTCTTTTAAGTTTACTCAATTAGCCAGATATGCCCCTCATGTGGTTGCAGATAGCAGGACCAAGATGAGTAAGTTTGTTTTTGGGGTAAATGATAGTGTGGTCAATGAGTGTAGGTCTGTGATGTTAAATAGTTACATGACTTTAGCCAGGCTCATGACTCATTCTCAACAAATAGAAGATCAAAAGATTAAAATGAGGGAGAATTGTAATAAGAGTGCAAGGATAGGTAGTTTTAACTTTGCTCAGCCCAAATCAGAAGGAGGAAACCGTTCTAACTTTTGTCCTAAGTCATCAGTTCCATCTCCTTCTTCATCTAGCACTCCAACTCCTAAGTTCAGGAATGGTAACAAGGATAGAGCTCCAGGATCTAAGTCTTAGGGCAGTGTTAGCAGTGACCACACCTATCCTCTTATCCAAACTTATGGCAAGCACCATCAGGGTATTTGAAGAGATGGTAGTGGTATTTGTTTTGGGTATGGAAATCTAGGCCACAGAGTCAGAGACTGTCCTCAGCCAGGTCCTCAAGGTCAGCAGAACCATTCCCCAGCTCAGTCCAGTCGCCCAAACTAGCAGGGTGCCACCTCCAACACTACTAGTTGGCAACGCCCAAACAGACTTTATGCTCTCCAGTCTCGGCAAGATTAGGAAAATTCTCCTGATGTAGTTACTGGTACATTACAGATCTTTAATGTGCATGTTTACGCTTTGCTAGATCCAGGTGTTTCCTTGTCTTTTTTTACTCACTATATATGTAATACCCTGTACCTTTTTTGTTGCTTGAAATTATCTTAAGTATGTTAGAAACTTTCCTTGAAATATGAACTCATTTTTGTACATGTGGTATTTTTAAGATTTTCACTTTTCATCACGTGGGAAATCGAATAAGATTTCCATCGATATCAATTTTATCAAAATCTGGTATCAGATGAGACAGTTATGGCCGAAATACAAAAGGCAGTAAAACCGCCCAGGTACAACGGAGTAGGTCGATGGACCGTCGAAAAAGCGACGGACAATTGACCACGACCGTCGCATCGAGGTAGTAACTCCACTCTCTGGATAAGTGTGATGGAGAGGCCCGATGGACCGTCGAGCGAGCGATGGACCATCGCACCCCACCATCGCACCAAGGCAGTAGGTCCCAGTTCTGGTCCCAGTCCGACGGTGAGTCCTATGGACCGTGACCCAGCGACAGACCGTCAAACCCCATGGTCGCTTGTCCAGCTCAGTTATTTTAAGTTGTTTTAACAGGGGTATTTTGGTCTTTTACCACCCGCTTATTATACCCAGTTATAACCAACCTCAGCTCATTTGTTCATTATTATTTTACAACAATAATATTAGGGTTTTTTCTATAAGATTAATCCCCAAGAATAAAATACAAATCTTCTTCAAGAACTAAGAAATCCAAATGCTTCAAGTTTAATAACTTCAAGAAACTCAACCCAAGTATGCATAGTGTTCATTCATGGACTCCTTTCATCCATGAAGCCCAAGAATCTCCTTTCTAAGTTCAAGTTTATGGATTTTCTTTATGAATTTCATGTTGGGTTGCTAGTGTTCATGCTGATAATGACTAATTGAATTTTAATCCATGTTTGGTGATAAATTTCATGTGGAATTGTTTAGTATATGTGTAGGTTCATGTAAACCTATGATTAAACCCTTGAATGATGAAATTAGAATTGAACTATGATGTTTAATTGTTGTACAATGTTGTCTACATATGCTATACCTACCATGTGTTTGATTAAATGCCTATATGAAGGAAAAGTGCCTAACTAGTATGATATTATGAAATCCCCATATATGTACAATTTTATGTGTATCACATGTTTGATGAAATGCTTCAATAAATGAATTATGGATTATGATGTTAGTCATGTGTTCAAGTAAGTCATGCTTTGTCAGTTTCCTTCTATCGAGTCCTGGGGGTACTTGTACCCGAAACATTAGCTGTGTGCCCAGAGCCATGTCATCTTTTCATGATACTCTCAGTCAAGCCATGATCCCTAGACTTCAGACAGTTTTATGACTTAGGAAATCTCAACAATCTCATGAACTCAGTCAGTTGTCAGGTATAAGTAGTATTCCGTCCGTCAATGGAATTCAGTAACTCAGTCCATGTTCAGATCAGTTAACCATGTTCAGTTTATATTCATATGGGAGTAGGAATTAGCACCGAGTGAACCTAAGGATGGGAACTCACCTGCTAGTTGAGGGTGCGATTCCTAGGAGCAGTCCTTACATTCCAGAACTACGTAGCCAACGTAGGTTAATACATCATACCTGCTAGTTGAGGGTAAATGAGGTGGATTAACCTGCTAGTTGAGGGTTCCCACCATTCTTATTAGAGTAACTTGCTAGTAGAGGGTTACTCAGATGTTGTCCTTACTAGTGGTGCGGTATTGACACCCTTCCAATCAGGGCATAGATTGGACCCCAGATCTTCTATTATGGAGCATTTAGCGCATGTCGATTAGATGACTACTTCCTACAGTTTCAGTAGTAGTATCATTCAAGAACTCAGATAGTTCTTCAGATTTTAAATCTGTCAGATACAGTCAACTCAGTTTAGTATGGAACTCAAATAGTTCTATTAGAATCAAGACTGTCAGATACAGTCACTCATGTTATTAGTTACATCAGTTATCAGTATGTCATGTTATCAGTATTCAGATTCAGTAATCATGTTATCAGGGTATCAATGTCAGTTATTATGTCTCATGCATGTATTCTCAAGCTCATGATAGTTAGTCTGTTATTATTATTGATCATGCATATGAACCCCATGTACTTAGACTACCTCACATGCATACCAGTACATTCAGTCGTACTGATGCATTTGTGCTATGTAGTCTTATACCATAGGCTCAGAGACACGAGCTCTAGAGCATCATTAGATTCCAAATATCAGCAGTCAGAGTTAGCAGTGAGTGCTCATCCTTCGAGGACATGATTATTTCTTTATTATCTCATTAATTAGTTTATTAGTTGGAGTTAGTTGGGGACATGTCCCATCAACTCCTCATTCAGACAGTTAAGTCAGTTAGAGGCTTTTCAGACTATTATGTTCAGTTAGTTTATTTCAGTTGTTTTGGGTATTTCATACCCCATTCAGATGTTATACTTTTCATCAGATATTATGTTACAGTTTGAACCTTATGGCCTTTCAGTTCATGTTTTCGCATTATTCAGTATTTTATGCAGTATATAGGCACAAATATCAGTCATGGGTTAGCTTGTGGTCCTTTGGGGTCATGAGCACTGTGTAGTATTCTGGGTACCAGATTTGGGGTGTTACAAAATAGCAGGTGATTTCGAAACCAGTCTTGAAATTATAGTAGAAACCTTTTCAGTTTCTACCCCAGTGGGTAAAACCATCATAGCCCGGTGGGTATACAGGAACTGCTCGGTTATGATATTTCAGAAAGTCGCTTCAGCAGACTTAGTCGAATTAGAGATGACTAATTTTGATGTCATTCTCGACATGGATTGGCTTCATTTGTGCTATGCGATAGTCGACTGCAAAAACAGAATAGTCCAGTTCTAGTATTCGAATGAACCTATCCTAGAGTGGAGAGGTAGTAATTCAGTGTTCAGAGGTCAGCTTATTTCCTACCTTCGGGCTAGGAAAATGATATCTAAGGGATGCGTCTATCATTTTGTTCATGTTAAGGACTCTATTTCTGAAACTCTCAGTCTTGAATAGTTCCAATCGTGAATGAATATTCAAATATCTTTCTCGAAGATCTTCCAGGGTTTCTTCCCAAAAGGGACATAGACCTTGGCATTGATCTTCTTTTAGATACTCAGTCTATATCTATTTTTCCATACAAAATGGCACCAACAGAACTCAGAGAATTAAAAGAGCAGTTGAAGGATCTCTTAGATAAGGGATTCATCAGACCCAATGTGTCCTCATGGGGTGCACTATTCTTATTCGTGCGAAAGAAATATGGTTCTCTCAGAATGTGTATAGATTATCGTCAACTCAATAAAGTCACGGTCAAGAACAAGTATCCTCTCCCCAGATTTGATGACTTGTTTGACCAACTTCAATGTGCCAATTATTTCTCTAGGATAGACCTCAGATTAGGCTACCATCAGCTCAGAGTCTGAGAATGTGACATTCTGAAGATAGCCTTTCATACTTGGTATGGTCACTTTGAGTTTCTGGTCATGTCCTTTGGTCTTACCAATGCCCTAGCTGCTTTTATGGACTTGATGAAATGGGTGTTCAAGCAGTACTTGGACATGTTTGTCATAGTCTTCATAGACGATATTTTGGTCTATTCCCGCAGTGAGCGTGATCATGTAGACCATCTCAGAATTGTACTTCAGACTCTCAGAGATCATCAGTTGTTCGCCAAATTCAGTAAGTGCGAGTTTTGTCTAAGGTCAATAGCATTCCTTGGCCATATCATTTTCGGTGATGGCATTAGGGTTGATCCTTAAAAGACCGAAGTAGTAAGAAATTATCCCAGACCTGTCTCTCCATTATATATCAGGAGTTTCTTGGGTTTGACTGGATATTACATATGGTTTGTTAAAGGATTTTCTTCTATTTCATCCCCTATATCCAGATTGACTCAGAAGAAAGTCAAGTTCTAGTGGTCAGAGCTTTGCGAGAAGAGTTTTCAGGAGTTGAAGACTCGACTCATCTCAGCCCTAGTCTTAGCTCTTCCAGACATTCCAAATGGGTTTGTAGTGTACTGTGATGCATCCATAATAGGTTTTGGTTGTGTCCTCATGCAGGATGGTAAGGTCATAGCCTACGCCTCCAAAAATCTTAAACCCCATGAGTAGAATTATCCTACTCATGATCTTAAGTTAGCTGTCGTAGTATTTGCCTTAAAAATTTGGAGGCATTATTTATATGATGTTCATGTAGATGTATTCATAGATCATAAGAGTCTTCAGTATTTCTTTTCTCAGAAAGATCTTAATCTTCGTCAAAGAAGGTTGTTAGAGCTCTTGAAAGATTATGACATGAGTGTCCTTTATCATTCAGGCAAGGCCAACGTAGTGGCCAACATTCTTAGTAGATTGTCCATGGGTATTGTTGCTCATGTTGAGGACAGTAAAAAGTTATCTTAGGAAATCCATCAGCTTTCCAGACTAGGTGTTCGCTTAGTTGGTACATAAGAGGGTGGCGTATGGGTTCAGAGTAGTTTAGAATCATCTCTAGTTTCTTAGGTAAAAGAAAAGCAAGATAAAGATCCCAGCCTTGTCAAGTTGAAAGTGTCAATCAAGGATCAGAAAGTAGAGATTTTCTCCCAAAGGGGAGATGGTGTCTTGCATTGTCAGGGTTGTCTGTGTATTCCAGGTGTATATGACTTGAGGTAATGAATTCTTGCAGAAGTGCATGGTGTGCACTACTCTATTCATCTAGGGCCCACTAAGATGTACCGCAACTTGCGGGAGGTCTATTAGTGGAGTAGGATGAAGAGAGATATTACAGTGTTTATGGCTAAGTCCTCTACATGTCAGCAAGTTAAGATAGAGCATTAGAAGCCTAGTGGGTCCATGCAAGAGTTCAATTTTCCTACTTGGAAGTGGGAAGAAGTGAACATGGACTTTGTGATGAGTTTGCCTCTAACTCGTCAATAGCATGATTCAGGTTGGGTTATTGTAGACAGAATGAACAAATCAACTCATTTTCTTCCATTTCATACCTCTTATTCAGCCGAGGATTACGCCAAACTCTACATCAGAGAGTTGGTCAGATTGCACGGAGTTTCGCTATCTATTATCTCAGATAGAGGTACCCCATTCACTTTTCATTTCTGTAAAGCGTTCCAAAAGGGTCTTGGTACTTAAGTTTATCTTAGTACATCCTTTCATCCTCAGACAGATGGTTAAGTAGAAAAGACCATTCAAACTCTATAAGATATGTTGCGAGCATGTTTAATTGATTTCAAGGGTAGTTGGGATGACCACTTGCCTTTGATTGAGTTTTCATACAACAATAACTATCATTGAAGTATTAAGATGGCTCCATTCGAAGCTCTCTATGGTAGGAGATACAGATCTCTAGTCAGTTGGTTCGAAGTTAGTGAAGATTCAATCATAGGGCCTGACTTAGTATTCAATGCCTTAGAGAAAGTCCAGTTGATCAGAGAAAGACTTTGGGCTGCTCAGAGCCGACAGAAGTTTTATGTAGATGTGCACAGAAAAGATGTCAAGTTCAATATTGGTGACTATGTTTATCTAAAGATATCTTCCATGAAGGAAGTGAAGAGGTTCGGAAAGAAGGGAAAGCTCAGTCCCTGATATTTCGGTCCCTTCAAAAGTATTAGTCTCTTTGGCAAAGTAGCTTATGAGCTCGAGTTGCCTTCAAATCTTGCCTCAGTTTATCCAGTCTTCTATGTTTCTTTACTTAAGAAGTGCATAGGTGACCCAGCACTTGTAGTCCCTGTTTAGAGCATAGATTTTTAGAACAACCTCTTTTATGAAGAGATTCTAGTCGAAATCCTATACTATTAGACTCGTAGACTGAGGAACAAAGAAGTCCCTCTAGTCAAGGTTCTTTGGAGAAACCAGTACATTTAGGGAGCTACTTGGGAAACAGAAGCAGAAATGCGTACCAAGTATCCTCACCTCTTCTTTGCTAACTCAGATCAAGCTTAAGGTAACAGTTCCCCTTAAGCTTTTCAATTTTCATGTCCAGATTTTAGTTATGACTTGGTATCGATCTCATGTTTAGAATTCCATTGAAAACTTGGTACTAAGTAACATTGAATAGTCAATCATATGATCATGCATCAGGTTAGTCATGTGTTAATGCATCAGACATGCATTCTCCTAGTGATAAACTTAGTTATCAGTACTTTCAGTCATGCATTCATGTATCAGCTCAGTCATGCATCAGATATGCATACTCAGTACGAATCTCAGAAATGTCAGTTATGTAGTCATGTTTTAGTGTTCATGTTTACTATGTACTTTGGCTTATCATTTCTCCCCTCTCAATCAGTCTCATTCGAGGACGAATGTTCCCAAGGGGGGAGATATTGTAATACCCCAAAGTTTCCTAACTAATTTCGCCCCAAGAATGTCTAGGGTTTCAATTGAGGATTCAAATTCAATAATCAAATTCACGAGTCTCTCCATCAATCTTCGCTAAATCAAGAACTAAGGTATGCATAGTGTTCATTCATGGACTCCTTTCAACCATGAAGCCCAAGAATATCTTTTCAAAGTTCAAGTGTATGGTTTTTTATGAATTCCATGTTGGGTTTGCTTTTGTTCATGTTGATAATGACCAATTGAATTTTAATCCATGTTTGGTGATAAATCTTAAGTGGAATTAATTATTATAGGTGTATCTTCATGTGAATCCATGATTAAACCCTTGAATGGTGAAATTAGAATTTAATCATGATGTTTACTTATTGTGAAATGTTGTCTTCATATACTATGCTCACCATGTGTTTGATTAAATGCCTATGTGACGGAAAAGTTCCCTACTAGTATGATAATATGAAATCCTCATTCATGTACAAGTTCAGCATGTCAAGTATTTAATGAAATGTCTTAGTCAATGAATTATGGATATATGTGTGGCCATTGTGGTGCTTTAGAACTTGTACTTTATGAATTTTCCAACTTATTATATTATGGATTGTTGATGTGATCATGTATTCAAGAGAGTCATGCTTACTCAGTTTCCTTCCATTGAGTCCTGGGGGTACTTGTACATAAAAAATATAGTTGTGTTCCTAGAGTTAGTGTTATGATTTCGCGATAAAATCAGTCAAGCCATGATCCATAAAACTCAGTCAATCATGAGACTCAGGAAATCTCAGTAATTCAGTAATCTCAGTATTATTCCATCAGTCAATGGAATTCAGTTAATTCAGTCCAGTTCAGTTCAGTAATCCATGTTTAGTGTCTATTCAGATGGGAGTAGAAATTAGCACCGAGTGAACCCAAGGATTGGAACTCACCTTTTATATGAGGGTGTGAGTCTTAGAAGTAATCCTTGCATTCTAGAACTACGTAGCCAGCGTAGGGTTAGACATCATAGCTTGCTATATGAGGATAGATGAGGTGGCTTAACTTGTTATTTGAGGGTTCCCACCATTCTCACTAGAGTTACCTGTTATATGAGGGTTACTCACAGATTGTCCTTACTAGTGGCGCGGTATTGACACCCTTCAGATTGGGGTTACAGATTAGACCCCAACTTAGCCATAATGGTGTCTTGGGGGCATGTCGGTTAGATGACTTCTTCCCACAATTTCATGTTACAAAATCAGGATTGTCAGATACAATAATTCAGTCTTAGCAATAAAACTCAGATAGTTCTACAGAATTTAGGACTATCAGATACAGTACGGAACTCAGCTAGTTCCATCAGATTTAGGAGTGTCAGATACATTCACTCATGTTATCACTTATGTCAGTCATCAGAACTCAGTTATCAGTCACGGTAGTTTTCAGTAAATTCATGTTATCACGATCTCAGATACAATTATTATGCGCTCATGCATATATTCTCACATTCATATTAATCAGTTAGCCAGTATTGTTCATGCAATTGAACTCCATGTATTCAACCTATCTCACATGCATACCAGTATATTAAATGTACTAACGCATTTATGATATGGTGTTTTATACCATAGGTTCAGTAGCACGATCTCCAGAGCATCAGTAGCATTCCAGTCTCGACAGTCAGAGTTAGCAGTGAGTCTTCATCTTTTGAGGGCATGATTATTACTTTATTATCTCCTTAATTAATTTATTAGTGAGTTAGTTGGGGGCATGTCCCATCAACTCCTTATTCAAACAGTTCAGTTAGTTAGAGGTTTTTCAGACTATCATGTTTAGATAGTTATTTCAGTTGTTTTGGGTATTTCATACCCCACCCAAATGTTATGTTTTATAAATTTTGAACCTTATGGTCTTTCAGTTCATATTTCTGCATTTATATTGTATATCATGTAGTATACAGGTACAGATATCAGTCATGGGTTAGCTTGTGGTCCTTCGGGTTCATGAGCACCGTGTAGCATTCTGAGTACCAGATTCGGGGCATTATAAAGAACCATTCAGACCCTAGAGAAAATATTGAGAGCATGAGTTATCAACTTTAAGGGTAGTTGGGATGATCACTTGCCATTGATTGAGTTTTCCTACAAAAATAGTTCACACTCTAGTATTCAGATGGCTCTATTTGAGGCTCTCTATAGGAGGAGATATGGATCTTTTATTGGTTAGTTTGAGGTAGTAGAGACTACGTTGATAGGTCTAGATTCATTATTTGATTCCTTGGAGAAAGTTCAGTTGGTCAAGAAGAGGCTTAAGATAGCCCAAAACTAATAGAAATCATATGCAAATATGAGGAAAAAAGATCTTGAGTTTGAGGTTGGAGACTTTGTATATTTGAATATATATCTCATGAAGGGAGTGAAGAGATTTTGCAAGAAGGGTAAGCGCAGTCCCCAATACGTTGGCCCTTACAGGATCTTGAGTCATCATGGAAAGGTGGCATATGAGCTTGAGTTGCCTGCAGATTTGGCATCAATACTCCCAGTGTTCCATGTCTCCTTATTGAAGAAGTGTATTGTGACCCAGCTTTAGTGGTTCCTTTAGAAAGCATAGATGTTCAGAATAGCCTTTCTTATGAAAAAGTCCCAGTCGAGGTCTTAGACCGCCAAATTCACAGACTAAGGAACACAGAAGTTTTCTTGGTCAAAGTTCTTTGGCGGAATCAATCTGTCGAGGGAGCTACTTGGGAGGCAGAAGAAAATATGCGAACCAAGTACCATCATTTTTTCTCTGCATGATCAGACTCAGTTCGAGGTAATAAAATCTTTTTTTCGATCTTTGTACCATCCAGATGATTATCTTCATGTCATTACATGCATTCACGAATCAGTTCAGTCAGTCACCATTTTTCAAACTCAGTCATGTAATCATGCTTTCCATCATGCATGTTCAGCCTTTAATCGTAGTACCTCAATATTTCTAAGCTTAATCTGTCTCATTCGAGGATAAATAGTCCCAAAGGGGAGATATTATAAGACCCCATAAGATCCTAGCTCATTTCAGCTGACTATTGCCTGTTAAAAAGGGGTCCAAGACTTATTAAATTTCACTAAATGTTAAGATTTAGTCTCATACAAATCCCCTACACTTCGATTATCCTATTTTAGACCTTCCTGACCTTGAGACGTTAATTTCAAAGTTATTTCATGATCGGGGTTGTCGATAGTTCATCTCGGGTAAGTTTGGAATTTTTTGGATGACATTTGAGACTTGTTTAAATGATCATAATAGCGAGGCTTCGCGATATGGCCACAATGCATTAGGTATCACGTCAGTGGGGAGAAACACGATGCAGCGCTTATCACGTTAACTGAACAACGCGGCGCATCATATTTTGCGTAGGGCAGTTTGGTTTAGTTAATGAGTTTGGGTCTTCAGGGGGTAATTAAGCCATTTCTCTTACCCTATCTCAGCTATAATATGGGATTTAGGGTCCCAAAAGGCAAAATTTGATTGTTCTTTCAAAAATTATCTCAAAAAGAAGTAATCCTCTCTCAAGAAAAAACCCTAGCCTCTTCCAAATTCAAGCTCAAGCTTGAAGAAATCACCAAGAACTTTCACTAATTCTTCAATTAAGGTATGTTAGATGTTCATCCATGGGCCCTTTTTACCAATGAAGTCCCAGGACCTACTTTTATGTTTAATTCATGAATTTACATATTTACAATGAGTTATCTTCATGAAGCTTTTATGAATTTTGATTATACATGATGTATACTTGTGTTTTTAGTTGAAAGTAGACCTTACATGTTTGAATGAAGGACATTCCATGTTAAATCCCCAATTTATGGTTTGTGTTATAATTATGTTATTGCCACATGTTTCAATCAGTTCCATGCTTAAGCCT
The DNA here is from genome assembly GCA_030864215.1 of Capsicum pubescens. Taxonomy (NCBI): domain Eukaryota; kingdom Viridiplantae; phylum Streptophyta; class Magnoliopsida; order Solanales; family Solanaceae; genus Capsicum; species Capsicum pubescens. The sequence goes on from CM061542.1 coordinate 270,614,036, forward strand.
ATGAATTTCAAGTGTTTGATGAAATGCCTAAATTGTTTGGGTTTTTGAACAAGGATTATTTATTATGTTTTTCAAAGATTCAGTATGTTCCTATTATTATTGTTATTGGGTCCTGGGGGTTATGAATACCGAAAGCATAACTATTTATTTAGTCTTAGTATTTTCAGAATGGTTTCAGATACATAGGGGCATACCAGTCAGTCAATTATCATATTCAGTTAAACTTAGCTCAGCTTAGAAATCAGTGTCTTTTAGTTGGGAGTAAAACTTAGCACCAAGTGAACGTAGGGATAGTATTCATGAGGAACTTGTCTCCCCGGTTAGTAGGTATGAAACATTTAGTAGCAATCCCTAGTGTCCAGACCTACAACGCCACCATAGACTTTGAGGGGTCCCCCATCAATTAGGCATGACACCCTCGTCCTTCGAGACATTAGATTAGTGGATCCACACAACCAATTTTAGTACTCATGGAACGGTACTGACACCCTTCTAAATGGGTTTACAGGTTTGACCCTGTTAGTATATTAGGGCATTCAGTTATAGCTAGCTCCCACAGTCTCAGTTCAAAAGTCAGTTCAGGTTTGCTTGACCATAGCATACAATTATCAATTATTCAGTTATCAGATTTTAGTATTTTAGTTTATAGACTGCTTCAGTATCATGTTATATGCTTGGTCATGCATTTCTTAGATTTTACCACTTTTATGTATACTATGCATCAGTTATTTCTTGCTATTCATTCAGTCAGTTATTATTCATGCACATGAACCCATGTATATCAACCTAACCCCATCTAGCATACCTGTACATTCAAAGTACTAACCATATACTCGTTTCTTGCACTATGATGTATCATATCATAGGTTTGTATGCTCTGGTTCCCGATCGCATTTAGATATTCCAGCGCATCAACAACAACAGTAGTGGTGAGTCATCATATTTTGAGGTTCAATTATGTTATTTCAGTATTTCAGTTTAGTAGTCAGCTGGAGTTAGTTAGGGACCTATCCCATCAACTCTTATTCAGTCAGTTTTAGAGGCTTTTGGACACTTTAGACATTCAGTCAAACGTCATTACTTTTATCAGTTTTTAGATAGTTGTTTTTTGCCAGTTGTTTTCAGACTTATGAGTTAGAAATGTTTTAGTATCTAAAACCTTATGGCATATTAAGTTATTCCGTATATGTGTATTTTATTATAATTATTCAGGGCTCACAGCAGGTACCAACTCATGGGCTAGCTTGTGGTCACTTGTGACCGTAGGCACCGTATGGCTTCCGGGGTGTACTCTTGGGGAGTTACAATTTACAATTTGCATGGACATGAATGAATTACCTCATGAATAGGAAATATGGAAAACCAAAGGAACTTGTCTATCTGACTGCTAAACTAAATTGTTGGCTATACTTACTGAATCTTACTGAAAGCTCGTACTCATTGGAGTATTCTTCAACATTCTTTCTAAGAAGTTCTAATAACATTAGGGAGAAAAACATCCTAGGCATGATCTGAGAGAGATATCTAAATAAGGAATCTTATTATGGCTATAAATTTGTAATATGGAAAATAGGCCTATGAAACATGAGCTAGGATAAAACTTCTAAGCCTAATGCAATTGCTAATCTTCAAGCTTAGCCACACTTCTCAAATAATCCCTCCACTATATTATTCCCCTTAAATGCCTTCTCACATGGGAACATATAACTACTCTATCCAAAGTCAGAGTTGAACTACACATTCTCGCCATGTTCAAGCCTAACTCGAAATCTCAAGGTACTACACATAACACCATAACACTAGTCTAACCATGAATTCAATACCCCGTGTGTTTTCACAGTTCTTATCTTAAGAATAATTCTTCTTACCACTTCAACAAATAATTTTAACCTCTTACTAGGAATTCACTAACGCACAATGCACTCATCCACTCATATATACCAATATGACATTCAAGCCTATCTTCATAACCACATATGCACTTCTAATCAAACAACCCTAAAAACATCTTTCTCATACTCTCTAAAACCTCTATCAGTAATAACTTCCATGCACTATTCTTAGGAAGACACGCATAAAAATTCTCAACTAACCAGGACATACACAAAAAGCTTCACCTCTATATTCCTTCAAACTTATAGACTTACATAAAACAAGCATACAACAATCTTTCCCAACATGAAATATTTACTCTGTCCCATCTATATAATTGTTCATTATCACTATCTTGACCTAAGGAAAGATCACTAAAAGGTTAGAACATGAGGACCTGAGGCATAAATAAAATACTATGCATAACTGGTACACTTAACAGAGGCCTGTGGAATAGAGCATTCAGGACATGGATTTATTACAGAGATCAAAACTGAGAATATACATGGAAAAATCTGTATTTCGTTGATCATTAAGAGTGTAGCATGAGTACCTGGAACTAAACATACTGTAAATCATGAGTACATGAGTCATGAGCTGCATGACCTGAGTTTGGAGTTCATAATTTCATGGAATATGATTCTTACTGCTGAGTGAACTGGAACTCCTCATACTAGAAAATAAAAGCGTACTTGGTTTTCTATGACGTGCATGAACATAAACTATATCATGGAGATGACGTGTAAGGCATGAGTAGATATCGTAATGAATAAAGTGTAAAACTTTGCACTGAGACAAGAATGGTTCGAACATATTCCTTCCCTAATACTGTTCTACAATACATTGGCATCACTACTAGAATCTAAATGCTTGACTTGGTTTCTTGTTCTTTATCTCCTTCTTAGGTTTAAGCTATCATTCTAAGTTTGTGGAACCCTTAACTAAACTCTAAACTGGATTATAATCATTGTACTCTATAGTCCGAGATATAACAATACACATAAATAGTAAACTTACCCTAAAATACTATACCTAAAAGTGTAAAACCCACTGCTAACACTTATTTCTGAGATACAATTCTATCTTTCTATTGGCCCAATAGTGATCATATAATAACTTGAACACTTACTAACTTAGAATCTTCTTGAGTATCACCACACCCAGAGTTCACACCATCTAGAGCTTCAACTCTTATCTCTATTAGCTCAATCTTCAAAGATTTAAACTTAAATTCTAACACTTTACATGGATATCCCCAAAACTTTAATGAACCGTACTACTTTTGTCATATCCTACTAGTATCCCATTCTAAACTCATATTTCTAAACCATGAGAATCAAGATCATATCAAAAGGCTCAACATCATCTATCCATAACTCCTTAAATTAGCTATTAAGAACACCATATACTATATAACTAGCCTCCTCACACTTAACAACTCAAGGGTACTACTAACCACACACCACATGTAATAACCTTAGAAAATAATGCAACCCTATATCACCTTGGTCACACCTCTACATCATACTTACCAAATCATACTTAATTACGAAAAAATGGACTTAAACTTCTGCATATACTATTCAAGCCTACTATATCACTTCCATATAACTAGCATAACTAACCAGGCAATCATTAGTTCCACCTTGATGATCATCCACTGCTCAAACTTAACATCTAGTGCTAAACATGATTTACAACCCTACCTCACATACTATTCTCACTTGGAAGCTATAAAATAAAGCATCAAGAAACACTAGTCCACTAGAATCTCATAATAACGATAATTGGTCATGATCGTATGGCCTATCTTATTATAATCCATTAGCACATCCTCTCTCTACATATCACTACCATTCACCTATTCGTACACCTAAATTCTTTTATATCTCTATAAGTTTTAACTAAAATCCTTGCAACCTAAGGAGAAACCTAAATTCACAATACTCAACCACCAAATACTTTCATCAATAACCTATACTTTTCTAACACAATAACTACCATCAAGATCTTCTTTCCTACTTCAAGTAGACCATAATTCATCTTAACTAATAACTCTTTATCTACCTTCCACCAGGAAAACAGTACCACATCCATTACCCCTAAGCTGACACACAAGGACGTATTAACTTAACACAAACTCGATAGTATGCATAAATTTATGTTTATACGTTTGATCAATTGTCATTCCCACCTTTCTTGTCACTACACTTCTAAACCCATACTTCCAACTATAAGAAGGTTGTACTACTTATAAATGATAACACTCAAGGTCATAACATCCCTCAAATACAAACTTTATTTAACACTTTGGGTTCATACTATCTCCTCTCATGAGCACTATCTGTATTAAAGGGTTAACAAGGAATCTGAATACATATCTTATTCTATCTTAACCGAAAAACTCAATTGGATGAGGACATAAACTTTAAACGTAAGGAACTTGTAACACACTAGAGAGCTTCTCTCAAGCTCCTTGTGTGACTTCGAAAGTTACTGATCATAAATCTGAGAGCATAATCTTGGGAGGAATTGGAATCTAGTACTCAAGTTATCTCGGAAAGTCATAGATGGAGAATTATAGAGTAACACACAAATCAACAAGATCTAGAGTATAAAGAAAGAAAACTCTTCTTAAAGGCCCTGTAGCTTCTCGAATAAAAGTACAGACGTCTTCGTACCATTTTGCAAGACTCTACTAGACACGGCTTCATGACACCCTAGGACGCTTGAACTCTGTGGTCTACTACCAAGTTTCTAACTCCCTAAGACTACCCCCTGGAAGTCACGCATTGCTTAGGACCACAAGTGAGCCCAAGCTAACCCTTGTACTAGCATAACTCATTAGCAACTGAATAAGATATATAAATCGTGAAGAAATTAGCAGAATAAAAGCCTTTAGTTGAACATCTTCAAAACAAAACTATTAAAATGATTACAACTCTGGTTATACCAAATAAAACTAAAATCAAATACATCAACTCTACTAACTGTCTTTGAAGCCTCTACTAGTATTGACTATAGGTAGCCGGTACATGACTCCTAGCTATCCCGAATTAATACGACTGAATAAAGAAAACAAGATGCTACTCGAACTATGATTGACTCAAGACCTCAAATCAAAAGGACTCATCACCTACTGACTGGAAGCTAAAAACTATCTAATTATGAATGTGCGCACTACAACTTGTACCTACATTATGAAACAATATAGCACATAGACATATATGTGGATCAGTACTTCTGGAATGTACTGAGTATGTGGGGTGAATGCATAAGTAAAATAATAACTCAATATGCTCATAGAATTTTAAATAATGCATCTAAGTGTAAATGACTCACCTTGGGCTTGAATAAAATAAAAAGTTGTAAAATCATTAACATGAGTAATAAAGCATAAGAATAAACTTTGTGAGCCATGACACTTAGTCTCTAAAAGCTTTACTTTTTTATTTAGGGAGGTTCTTCTAGTCGACATACACCATGTGAGCTATCATGGAGTTCAACATCTTACCCACAGTGGGGAGAGCTCATGCTGGGGAAAGTTGTCCTACCTTTGCCATCGGAATAGAACCTTAACTTAAGTGATCACTATACTTAACCCATATAGGGACTTTAGACCTATGGTGTCTCATAGTTTTGGGGCATACGACCTTGGACCCATACCCAACTTGGTGCTAAATACTACTCTCTTAATACTATATGCTCAGACTTTAGGAAATCCACCTTAAAATAGCATAAGGGTTTATAATGAAAAACTAATTTTGCTTTTCTTTGCTTTAAACTGTAATCATGATAAATAAATGTGGATTCCATCTCTTAGCTAAGGATCAAATGATCAATCCTTTCTTTAAATCTTGGTAATCAATTAACAAAGAGGCTTAAGATCACAGTCTTCTTGAAATCGCAAAAACTCATGCTTGAAACTTAAAGTATATGTACTTAAATTTTTTCACAATAAAGCTTCATTTTCAACGATCATCTTGAAATCATTCAACAATATCAATTCACGAGAAGAAAGTGCAATTCATGATAAAAATCTTCAAGTCAAAGCATACATGGATGAGATAAACATGCACTATAATACTTAAATCACTTATTAATTCATAAACTCAAAATGAAATAGTTTGGGTATGATCCCTAATATGTAAATCATGAAATCTTAACTTGAAAGCAAGTTTTGGGCACAATGATGAAAAAGTATCCTTGTTCATAACCCCACATACCTTATTAGGCTTAATTTGATGTAGAAGCTTGACTTTGAACTCTTAAAGATGTTCTTGAAGGCTTTTCCTTAAATTTCTTAGATTTGGATACTTAGATTCTTGATTGTATTGATCAGGATGTAATGTAGTTTTGGTGTTCTTGGAATTAAGTTAGGGTTTTTTGGAGAGAAAATTGATGGAGAATGAGTGTATAATGCTTAAACCGACATCAAATCTTATGTTTTTACTACTTAGGATGAGGGTAAATAACTTAATTGCCCCTCTGGAGATCAAAGTCACAATAGGAATGCCATTTTTAAGACCACCACGATGCGATGACAAGCCTATCGCTAAACCAACGCAAAGCGGTGGAATCACGTTGAGCTGTTGGAATCCAAACACGACCCAAACCTCATCCAAAAATTCTTGAACTTACACGAGACATGCTTCTTACACCCTTGAACATGAATCAACTCAAAAAATATCGTCATAGAGCCTGAAAGGTCAACTTAAAAATCCTTGAAGTTAGGAGGTCAAAATAAGACTAGGTCCCCAACACTTAGTTAGAAGGTCAAAATGAGACTAGGTCCCCACGATACTGGTATAAGTCCTGAGAAACTAAACAAAATACATAAAACTTGAAACAATATGTGAAAGAGATGTCATTAGCTGGACTTATTTAATTCAAAACTATTTTAAAATATTTACATCACTGAATTATACAAAAGAAAGTTGTAACTAAATACATCAATTCTGACTGTCTGTCTATAAAGTCTCTACTAGTACTGACTATATGTATCTGGGACATAACCCCTAACTACCCCTAATCAATACAATTGAATAAACCATATGATACTGGAACTGTAGTTGACTCGGGTCCTCAAATTAAAAGAACACATCACCTAATGGCTGAAAGCTTCAAACTATATGATTATGATGTATGGGCTACAACTAGTACCTACAGTATGAGACAATGTAGTCACACATACATATATGTTGTTAGTACTTCTAAAATATACTGAGTAAGTGTGGGTAAATGCAATAAGTAAAACTGAATCAATGTATAATCTTAAAACATGCATACTAAGTGCAAGTAAGCTCACCAAGAGACTGAAATAAACTAAAACATGAAGTATCAATCATGAATAACAAAGTATAATCTGATAACCTGGGTGAGTCACTACACTTTGTTTCTTAAATATTTACTTTTGTAGAATAAGTAAACTAAAACTGGGTATACCTTCAAATCATGCAAGCTAAGTTTAACCCGACTCACTTTTATCATAGGTAATGAAAGCTAAAATCTCATAAGGAATAACTCATAAAACAATCTCTAAACAAAACTATGAGTCTTTATACTTGTTTCTAAAATACTCTTTTTCTGTAGGAGAGTCTCATATTCGACATAAGCCATGTGAGATACCATAGAGTCCAATGTCTGACCCACATTAAGGAGGGCTATTCTATCCTTGCCATTGGAGTAGAACCTAAACTAGAGTGATTATTAAACTTAACCCATATTGTGAAAAAGGGGGATGCTTTCTAGCGAGGCCTCTAAACCTACGGTGGCATGTATTTTCTAGATAATAGAATACGTTGAACTTATATTCTCCTCTCAGTGCTAAATACCGCTCCTAAATAGATATATTGTATGCTCATACTAATAAAATTCACCATAAAATAAGTATTTAGGTGTAAGAACCCACAAAGTCCTAGTTATTTCAGTCCTATATAGCATGCTAAAAGAGGGCTCAGACTTAGAAAAAAATTCAGCTAAGTGTTAAGACTTAGAATCATTTTTATCCTTTGTAATTGGAAGATCTTATTTTCAATTATTACGATCTTACAATGTTAATTTTTAAATTGATTCATGATCAGGGATGTCAATAGGTCATCTTGGGTGAGTTTTAGAAATTTTGGACATTGTTAAAGTCATGTTTGGATGCCCAAAATCGTGCATCGATGTGATCAGGACACAACACATCAGTAATCACGTCAACATCATCAATGTGGCACGTCAAAAATCATGTTGACACCATCAATACGGCACATCAGGTATCGTGTTGCTGGGCGCAGTTTTTTACATTTGGTTTTGGGTTGTGGGGGCAATTAACTCATTTTCCTCCCAATTTAAACCCCTACAACACGAAATTCAGCCCCTCAATAAGTAAAATATACTCACTCATTCACAAAATCCTCTCAAGAACTAAATCCTAGTTCATCAATCTCAAGATCAAGTTCCAAGAAATCTCCAACAATCTTTACAAAATCAACAATCAAGGTGTGTTAGGTGTTCATCCTTGGGTTTCCTTCCACCCTTGGAGTTCAAGAACCCCTTTTAAAAACTACAAGTTAATAGATTCATAATTTACATGCAAAAATTAAGTTGTATTCATGTTTGTGTTGTTGCATGGGTTTCAATTCAAGATTTAATTATAAGTTTCATGAACATAAGATAGCATGTATTTTGATTGATGTGATTTCCATGTTAAAACCCTTGAAATTGCAAGATTAAGTTATAGTCATGATGCTTATGTGTTATTCATTATCATGTGCATAAATTATGCTATCCATGTGTTTGATAGAATATTCATGTGAATTGAATAGTGTAATCATGACATGTTATCATGTGTTCTCATTCATGTATAAGTTCATGACCTCCAGGTGTTTGACAAAATATCTCAGTGAATGAATTGTGAACAATTGACTATTGCCATGCTTTCAAAATTGCTATGTTTTATCTATTATGCTATCGAGCCCTGGGGGTATTTATTACCCAAAATCTAGTTGTTTACTTAGTTGCAGTAGTTATAAAATAGTCACAGTAAAGGTCAAGAATAGCAGTACTTAGTCAGTTAATAGAACTTAGCGAACTCAGTACAGTTCAATTAGTCTACCATCAGGGCCAGTTCAGTCAAGCTTAGTATAATCTAATGATCTGTGTCTTCCAGTTGGGAGTAAGATTCAGCACTGAGCGAATCTAGGGATAGGGGATCACCCGTCAGTTAGGATTGAGTCCTTAGAAGTAATCTCTATGTTTTAGAACTACGTAGCTAGCATAGGTTATGGGATGTCACTTGCTAGTTTTAGATTGACACTCTCAGGGATCACCCGCTAGTTTAGGACTAATCTCAGGGGTCACCCATTAGTTAGGACTGACTCCACAGCCATTTTTAGTACCCGTTGTATGGTATTAGCACCCTTCCAACTAAGGTCACAGGTTAGATCCCGATCAGCTCAGACTGGGGAATGTCGGTTAGATGAACACTCCCACAGTTAAAGTTTTAGACTCAGTATTCAGTAAAGAACTCAGACAGTTCTACAGAACCATGGCTATCAATTATCAGTTACTCAGCCTTCAGAAATCAGTACTAAGTTTTAGTATTATTGTAATACCCGTGTTTTTTTCTTAGCTCAAAAATCATCTCAAGGATGTTAGAACTTTCTTTGAAATAATAATTTATACTTATACACATGGTATTTCTATAATTTTCACTTCCTATCACGTGGGAAATTGAATAATCTTTCCATCAATATATAATTCTCCCAAATCTGACACCCGAGCGAAGAGTTAGAGCCTTTTTAGTGAGACAGTGTTTGACCTGAGCCTTAAGCGCGTCGCGGAGATAGCTCAAATGGCAATTGTCAAATTCCAGTGTTGTTCTGTGATACTGGTGCGTCACGCCAAACTTCCAGGTCATAGAAAAGGTGTCAACACGATAGCTCCGCATTGCGCCACCATGCAGTTTTCCATTTGTCAATTTCAAGTGACACGGCGCAATAGCGCCGTGTCGCGCCAAGGGCCCAATTCGGAAAATTTTACTGAAAATTAAATTGCGTGTACAGGGTTAAAAGGGTAAATTTGACCCCCCTATATAAGATTCCAAACACGATATTTAGCCCTTATTCATCCAAAATATTGATGTTTTTCTCAAATACTCTCAAGAACTCAAGCTAGGGTTTTTATAGAAGGTCCAATTTCAAGAAGGTTTCACCATTAATATTCACAAAATCATGATCTAAGGTATGCATAGTCTTCATTCATGGACTCCTTTCATCCATGAAGTCCAAGAATCCCTTTTCTAAACTCAAGTTATGGATTTTCTAAATGTTTTCATGTTTTAGCTGCTCATGTTCATGTTTGATAGAGGTGAAATTAGATTCTACTCCATGATTTTTGATAGTTTCTATGTGGGTTTAATTACTATATCCATAGATTCATGAAACACTGAGATTTAAACCCTTGACTGATGAAATTAGAATTGAATAATGATGTTTACATGTACCATGCCTGTCATATGTTTGATTAAATGCCTAGATGAAGGAATATTGTCTAACTAGCATGATATCATGAAATACCCATTTATGTACAAGATCATGCTTATTACATGTTTGATGAAATGCTCCTATGAAGGTAGCATGTATTATGATGATAGTCAAGTCTTCAAGTAAATCATGCTATGTCAGTTTCCTTCCATCGAGTCCTGGGGGTACTTGTACCCAAAATATTAGTTGTGTGCCTAGATCCGTGTCATGTTTTCACGATACTCTCAGTCAAGATATGAACTCTTAGACTTCAGATAGTCTTATGACTCAGGAAAAATCTCCATGATCTCATGACTCAGTCAGTTGTCAGATATCAGTAGTATTCCGTCAGCCACAGAAATTTAGTAACTCAGTCCATGCTCAGTTCAGTTCAGTAAATCATGTTCAGTGTCTATTCAGATGGGAGTAGTAATTAGCACTGAGTGAACCCAAGGATGGGAACTCACCCGTTATATAAGGGCGTGATTCCTAGAAGCAATCCTTGCGTTCCAGAACTATGTAGCCAACATAGGTTAAGACATTATAGCCTGCTATATGAGAGTAGATAAGGTGGATTAACCTGTTATGTGAGGGTTCCCATCGTTCTCTCTAGAGTTACCTATTATATGAGGTTTACTCACATATTTTCCTTACCAGTGGTGCGGTATTGACACCCCTCTAATCAGGGTATAGATTAGACCCCAGCTCAGCTATTATAGCACATTTAGGGCATGTCGGTTTGATACAACTTCCCATAGTTTTATGTTACATAATCAGGACTGTCAGATACAGTTAATCAGTCTCAGTAATAGAACTCAGATAGTTTTTCATATTTTAGGACTGTCAAATACAGTCAACTCAGATACAGTACAGAACTCAGATAGTTCCATCAGATTCAGGACTGTCAGCTACAGTCACCCCCGTTATCAGTTATACTCGGATACAGTCGCCCATGTTATCAGTATTATTCAGATATAGTCCTTCATATTATCTGTCATATTAGTTACTAGCATGTCACGTTATCAGTATACAGACTCAGAAATCATGAAATCATGTTGTCAGTTACAGTTACGTATTTATGCATGTATTATCACGTTCATGTTAGACAGTCAGTTAGCATTATTCATGCATGTGAACCATTGCATATAGCCTACGTCACATGTATACTTGGTATATATGTACTGATGCATTCGTGCTATGGTGCTTTTCTTTTTATGTTACACCATAGGTTCAGAGACACGAGTACCATATCAGCAGTAGATTCCAGATTCAGCAGTCAGAGTAAAAGTGAGTCCTCATCCTTCGAGGAAATAATGATTTTCTAGTATCTCATTGATTAGCTTATTAGTTGGAGTTAGTTGGGGACATATCCCATCAACACCTTATTCAGATTCTTCAGACAGTAGAGGCTTTTAGACTAGATTTAGACTAGATACAGACTATCATGTTTTAGACTTCAGTTTTGTTTTGGGTATTCTATTACCCCACACAGATGTTACATTATTCAGATATGTTCATGATTGAACCTTATGACCTTTCAGTTTATGTTTCTGCATTATTATGTTATCTTATGCAGTATACAGGTACAGATATCAGTCATAGGTTAGCTTATGGTCTTTTGGGGTCATGAGCACTGTGTAGCGTTACGGTTCAGCAAATCGGGTCGTTACAATTATCTCAGATACATGATGTATATCTATATGCATAGTATCGCATGTTTAATATGCTCAGCAGTTACAGTTTTGCATGTACACTCATCCAGTTACTTTATGATGTTCATTCAGTCAGTTATCATCTCATGCATATGAAACCATATATATCAGCCTTACCTCACTTAGCATACCAGTACATTCCACATACTAACACATACTCTCTTTTGTGTTATGATATCTCATATCATAGGTTCGGTTATGATATCTCATATCATAGGTTCGGACACTCAGGTTCCTAACCGTACTTAATACCTCAGGCAATCAACAACAGATATTGTGGTGAGTCCTCATACTTTGAGGACAGAGTTTATTTATTTCAATATTTGAGCAGTTCAATAGTTAGTTCAGTCAGAGTTAGTTGGGGGTTTGTCCCATCAACTCTATATTCAGACAGTTAGAGGCTTTCAAACTAGCACAGTAAGTTATTTCAGTTTTAAAGGTTGTTACCAGTTATACTCAACTATTATTACAATATATTGTGAATGCTATGGCATTTTCAGATTACTTCAGCATATATTTTCAGTATTGTTATTCAGTGCTCACAACAGGTACCAGTCATGGGTTAGCTTGTGATCCTTTGGGATCGTAAGCACCGTGTGATGTCCAGGGTGTAGACTCGGAGTGTTACGTTAGGTTTATAAATTTGGAAACCAATCATGATTTTGTTAATAAATCATACTCATAAACATCTGTGTGAATTTCATATCATGTCTGAAATCATAAGATCAACTGAAATCTGAATCATATTGTAGTAATCTGAAATAGTAAATTTGAACTTCTTGTAAACTGAGAGAGTCATGATAAATTCATAAGCTCTTATTTGTAAACTGAATGAATCATGCTGAAATCATATGTGTTCACCATCTCATAGAAATTCATATCAAAATACTAAAATTAACTCATAATCACCATCATATAAGTAAAAACATAAGTAAAGGTAAATTCTTGTGCTAACTTAGCATTTAATCACATGATAACATTAAAATCTCAAAAATATGAAAACTGGGTATGAACCCTAATTTAAACCTGATAAATTTAATTGCAATAAATTAAAGCTATAGGTAACAAGGATGAAAGGTTATCCTTGCTCAAACCCCACATACTTGAATTTATTGATTCTTGATGGAAAGCATGAATATGGATCCTTGGAAGTTGAACTTTAGGAAGAAACCCTAACTTCTTTTTCTTGAGAGTAGAGAGGAGAATGAAATTTTAAAACTAACTTTGAACAGTCAAAATAGCGTGTATTGGAGATTTTAAGTCATGAAAGAGAAGTTTGATTTGAGTAAAAGACCAGATTACCCCTAGGAAAACAGAATAAAAATTGCTGAAATTTTCAGTTGATGACTTAGTTGATAGCTTGTCAACAAGTTGATGGCTTATCAACTTAATCATCAACTTCTAACTGGGCTTTGACACTTTCTGGTTAAGGTTGATGACTTAGTTGATATCTTGTCAACTAGTTGATGGCTTATCAACCTTGCCATCACCTTCTCTAAATAATTTAGGATATTTTCTGGTTAAGGCTGATGACTAGGTTGATAGCTCGCCACTTAGTTGATAGTTTATCATTCAAGTCATCACCTTGATGATAGACAGACACTCTGAAGTAAAATGAGCATAACTTTCTACTTTAATATCAGATGCATTGGAAAGAAGACTTAAGGATCTTTTGTTTGATATATAGTAGGCCACCTGAATGGTTATATTCTAAGAATTACACTCGTTTTAAGTTGATCCTTGTAGGATCGTATACTAAAACTCAACCAGTACAATTGTTATCAACTTGACTTTTCTCTAAGTGCTTCCTATGACTATGATTCATGTCAAAACACTTTATAAACAGGTTAATGGTCATGACACTTAATTATAGCTTGACATAATCACTTTGGGGCATTTTAAAATATGATAGATAGTTGTAAACTTATCTTGGAATTTATGGGGTATTACAACTCTCCAATGGAAACCTATTCAGATCAATAGAAGAGATCCAAAAATTTCTCACCTATTTTTTGTTGATGACCTACCCTCTTTGCTAAAGTTGACAAACTTAACAGTGACACAATTATAGTTTTAGCACCCATTCTGGACAAAAAGTCAGCCTTATAAAATCTAAGGTGATCTTCTCTAGTAATTGTAACACTATTACCTAAGATAACCTTTCATCTATGCTTGGTATCAAGGCCAGTAACTCTTTTGAAAAGTACTTAGGCTTTCCTATCTTTCATGGTAAACCTAGTCTTGCTAACATTTAATTCATTCTTGATAACATGAATACCAGATTAGATGGGTGGAAGGTCAAATTACATAACATGGATGGCAGAACTACTCTTTTCAAAGCTTGTCTTGGAAGCATTCCCAATCATATCATGCAATACATTCTCCTCCCCAGTAGAATCTATAATCATATTGATAAGGCTTAAAGAAACTTTATCTGGGAAACTATTGACTCCAAAAGGAGGATGTACAAGGTTAATTGGGATACTATCACTAAGCCAAAGAAAAAAAAGGTAGTTTAGGGATGAAAAAAGATTGCATCAAGAATGGCACCCTTCTCTGTAGTCTGGATTAGATAATCCACTCCAACCTCTCCTCTTTATGGGATAAAGTCCTCCTCCAAAAGAACAACCAGGAACCAAGCAGAATCATTCATTCCCACTTTAGGACTTGGAGAAATGTTCAAAGGTCCTAAAACCTTTGCCAATATGTCATCCAGTGGTTTGTTCATAATGGGCAAAAATTCAATGTTTGGAAGGATAGATGGATCCCAAATCACCCCCTTCTTGCAACATTATCTAGGTTTCCCTCCCTAATCATTGTCCTTCCTTGAAACTCTCTTCTTTCTAGCATAATGGAGTTTGAAACTTGAATTCCTTTCCTTTTCAGATCCCTAGTAATGTCAAATTCAGCATTATGGACTCATTCCTTCCGAATCTCCAATTCCAATCCGACACTCCTCTCTAGCTACCACTGGTAATAGAATTTTTTCATGTAAAACTACTTACCAACACTTGTTTAAGAAAAGGAACCACTTTTCCCAGAACCACCTCTATCTAGTTTGGATTTAGAAAGCTCAGATCCCTAACAAGATAGATTTTTCCTTTGGATCCTTCACCATAACAACCTTTCTACTAAATTAACTCTGTTCTAGAGAGGAATAAATATCCCTCCTTACTGCCACATCTGTAATCAGCACCTGGAAGATATTCAATACCTTTTCTTTGTTTGTACTCATGGTAAATCTCTATGGGAAATCCTCACCCAAAGCTATAATGGTAACATCACTATTCACCTTTATTTTTTCAATCCTTCCAACTAGGAGAGTACTTGGAAGCTCTTGAAGCACTAGAATTATGACAAGAACATTGAGTGGGATACTTTACATCCCTTTTATATGTAGATCATCTGAAAATTAAGAACATCAATGTATCTGAGAATAAGTGTTTTCCCCCTTCTTTCAAAACTTCCTATGCTGAAGCAATAGAGCTCTTCCTCCTTAAACCCCTTTCGCCACCTCCATTGCGCAAGTACATCATGGTTAGTTAGATCCCCCCTATTAGAAACAATTATAAGCTTAACAATGATGGTTACAGCTTAGGAAACCCAGGTAAGGGTGACATAGGGGGTGTTATTAGAAATTCCAAAAATAATTGGGTTCTAAGCTTTTCTCAAAGTTTTATGCATGCCTCGTACAATTTTATGGAACTCATGGCCCTTAGAAGAGGACTAAAGCTTATATTGGAGCACAATCTATGCCTCATCGATATTAATATTGATTCAAAAGATGTTATTCACATGTTTAGAAAAGGAAATCCTCTTCTAAACCCTATCATCCATGATTAAATGTTGTTGATAAGAAGGCTAGGAGAACCTCTTGTTCACCGTAGCTATAGAGAATGAAACAAAGTAGTTGATGCCCTGGCAAAGAAAAGTACAAGACAGGACTATTTTAAAAAATGTAGGATTTTTGTGCCCCCTCCACCTTTTGTAGCCTATGCAGTATCGGATGATATGGATAGGAAAAGGTATTGTAGGACAGATTTGCACTACTAGTAAACCAACATAGCCCATCTGTTTTTATATTAGAGCCAGATTGAGCAAAAAATTGATATCTTTCTTTTCTTTATCAATGTAATTCTGATTTACCAAAAAAATTAATAATATCACAGATATTGTAAATATATTACGTATTTAGTGAATGTCTATTTTTCCTTATTTCGTGAATGTCTAAAGGTAATTTCAAGATTAGTAATTCCTTATGTTATTTATCTTTTTCTACTTATGATGTAATTATTGTTGGATTTTAAGAAAAATAATTAATTTGGAACCACTTATACTTTAAATTTATTCATGAAGAACAATATTGTTAAAAGATATAATAATGAATTTACGTCTCATCTCATTAAGAGGGTAAGATATTGGGTTAAAAGTTCCAATACACCATGATGATAAAATAAAGGGTTCAAGTCCTATCGAGTTATATCCTAAGACACCTTTATATGGATAAGATATTGAGTTTGAATCTCAATACACCAAATTGATGATCTATGATGGCTAAGGCAAAATAATAGGTGTTTAGTGAAGAGTCATGAAATATATATCATTGATATGCTCTATTCCAGGAAGTGACAATGGTAGCAATATATTATGAATCTTTAAGTTGACAACTCGTCCCGTTCTTGAAACAAATATGGTAGTAACGCATAATATGTCTACAAGAAGACAAGCGATTGAATGCACGAATGTAAGAGTGGAGAGACATGATAATAATTATCAAAAGTGATAGTATTTTCACATGCTTATTATGATTATAAGATTTTTTAGACAAAAATTTCTACGTAATATGTACACCTCGATTTGCTTTAGAATTAGCAATAGTTTGAAAGATGTTATAATCTATCATAATTTGATAGGCTTAAGACACAATTATCTTTCATTCCTGGGAATGAATTTTGATTATTATTAGTACAGATCCATTTACTAAGGTGAATGTGATGATATTTAGTAAAGCTTATCAATATAAATGTGCACTTGATTGTGATGGTACTTCAACTCACCTTCGAAAAAGGTAGAATAATTGAGAGTTATTCTGAAATCTACTTTCGAAGTAGTAAATTTGAAATTTACTAGAGCAAAAAAATACATGTCATGGTAAACTTGGAGTTTACTAGTATAAAAGTTCATAAATTGACATGAACGATTACGACATTTCGAAGATGTATATTTTGCCTATTAAACATATATTGAACAACTATAAAATTCTTCATGAACTTGTAATGTTGCTTGTTCTCATGACAAGTTGGTTGGAACCACTAATTTTGTGATTGAATCCCTTAAAATCTGGAAAGTATAAAATATGAATATGGGCCCATTCACCTGTCATGTGATCTGTTAAGATGCATCGATATAAGATAATCACATAAGAGTTTATAGTCAACCTGCAATTTGACATTCATAAAGTTGCTTGCTCAATATAAATTGAGTTAAGAACATAAGTTTTAAATTTTTTAATTAAGGCAATTCATCTTGATAATGCTAGTTAAGTTGGTGTTAAATGCCTTCAATAAATAGTTGAACCATTACATATGAGAATAAAGACACATGTGTTGGTCTGAAGTATGTATATTGCATCCAATAACACTTATTTTCATTATACCAAAAATTATGATTAATTCCTCCCTCTCATTTGGTTTAAGGTTTTGAATCAATCATTCGATCTAGTAGTTTTGATATATGGTATTTGATCAATGCATATACAATAATGCACAAGAATAGATAAAGTAAATTGAGATGTACGTTAGTTTTCCTCACATAAGAGGGAGATAATAAACAACTAAGTCATATGTTGTGAATTATCAGCAATATTATCCTTATTCAAAAGAAAATTCAAGTTCATGCTAGGAGCATTTATTGACCTAATATTAATCTCATATTTAGCTGTAAATGCTTCAAATTGAATGTCTCTGAAGGACAATGCATGAAACATGGTAGATCAATCAATTTTAAATGCAATAATTCTTGAAAATAAAAAAGGAGCAAAGAATCATAATAAAAAGGCAATGTGTTCTTGAAGAGCCTATGACATAACACTTCATGAAATCTTATGAAAAGTTTAGGTACCTGCAAATAACGAAGTGATGAGATATCAAAATGTTATTTCACATTATGAATCAATAGAAAATTACATATTATCAATAATATCTTTGATACAATATTGGTATTAACGCGATATCATAAAAGATTATGAGGATTTGAATTCTAAGTTTGTTTAAGCATGTTGGCGTAGAAACACTTATTAAGTGACATGAAATGACGCATCTTTATAAGCATAAAACTTATTTGATTTACAGTTCAGACAATTGAAGATGTCACACATGTTGAATATTGCCACTTGATAAAATTTATATACAAACTTCTTTTAAGGATTCAAAATGTTTGAAGTATATAAAAGTTTATGGAAAACTTATTTATAATCATTATATTGCAAAAAATTATGACTTGAAAATTATTTAAACTCTTGCAGAGCTTTCAAAAGCAATAGATTATTTGCAGAAATGAGAAATATATCAAATTGGATTGTTATATATCTTAGTGGAATTGGTGTACTAATGTATTTTGTAAATACTACAAGGATTGATATAGCCTTTTCAATCAATTGTCAGTAATATATAATTCTACTCCTACTAAAAGATATTGAAATAGGATCAAACCCATGATCTTATTTTATTCTAAAGGTTGCAGTATCGATCTTGTTAATTATACTGATATTGGGTATTTATTAACCCGTATAAACCTCCGTCTCAAATATGCAATGTGTTTATATGTGGGGATACTTTTATATCTTAGAGATATACAAAATAGTCTATCTAGCCACTTTATCAAACCATGTTGAGATAATGACTATTCATGAAGCAAGCTGAGAATGTATATGGTTGAGGTCTATGATACATCTCATTCGAGAAAAATATAATTTGAAATATGACAATGTACCCATAATGCAGCTTGCATAGAACAACTTAAGGGAGGATTCATAAAAGGAGATAGAACGAAGCACACTTCATCAAAGCTTTTCTATATATATGAGATCCAAAAGAATGGTGATAATAAAGTGAAATAGATTCGTTCAATTGACAATGTGGCCGACTTATTCACCAAGTTCCTTCCAACTTTAACTTTTAAGAAGATGGTGCACAAGATCGGGATGCAAAGTTTCAAGGATGTTCTCATTAGGGGGAGTTAATACACATCGTACTCTTTTTCTCTTACGAGGTTTTGTCCTACTGGGTTTTCCTTGTAATATTTTTAATGAGGCAACCTATATGCGTATTGTTATAGATGTGTCTCCTTTTTCTTCACTAGATTTTTTTTCCACTGGGTTTTTTTAGTAAGATTTTAACAAGGCACATTATCTATGAATTAGACATTCAAGAGAGAATGTTATAAATGTATTACCTATATAGTGAACGTCCACTTTACCATGTATAGTAAATTTCTACTTTACCATATATAGTGAATGTCTTTTTATGAAAAAGTTAAAAATCCAAAGTTAGTTTTTTGGGGCTTTGAGCTGTAGGTGACAAAAGAGTTTTAAAATGAGGTGTAGGTGACACAAGTCTTAATTATTGAGTGGAGGTGAAAATTACTTTATTATGGATTAAGAAAGTTTGGTAAGTTTGAGAATAACCCAGAAGTTTTTAAATTTATACTTTGATCTAAATGTTTGCCTAATATAATGAAAAACGGAGGGAAAAGGCATCTTTCTCTCTCTTCTCATCCATTGTTGTTTTCTTTCTCTTAGTGATTTTTGTTGTTCATCATTGTTCCTGCTTTATTCATCATCTTCTACTTCATTATCATCATCTTATACTTCATTATCATCTTCATCTTCTTCTTGTTGACCATTTATTATTGTTGTTGTTGTTACCGCTACTGTTTCTATTTGACCAATTTCTTAGGTCAAATTTTATTTTGTACATCACTTTTCACTTTGGAATTACTTCATAGAAGATTTTGGTTAGTCAAATTATGATTTTTAGTTGAATTTATCAGCTGGGTAACTGTTATTGTGTTGTTTTTCCAACAATGGATAGAACACGATCATGAATCCAACATAAGAGCCATCTTTTAAATAGATAAATCACCTGTTATGACAGATGAGACATCTGTTTCAATGAAAAACTGATATGTTGGATTCATATTTATGGTTCCATAGGTCGTAACATGAATCAAATAGATGGGTCATCTGTTGCAATAGATGATTTATCTATTTAAACATATTAGTTATCTGGTGCAACATAATAAATATTTGTTGCAACAGATTATTAACCTATTGTAACAGAACCTAAACTCAATTCCAACAAACGTGTTGTCTGGTTCAACATGTTAAATATTTGTTGCAACAAATTATTAACCTATTGCAATAGAACCTGGACTTAACTTCAACAGATGGTAAATATTTGTTGCAACATATTAGTAACCTATTGTGATAGAACCTAACCTCGATTCCAACAGATTGTCATCTGTTGCAATAGGTAAGTCATCTATCGTAACAGGTTAATTATCTGTTGTAACATGTCACTCATATGTTGGAATTAGCTTCAAAGGTGCCTCGGTACTGTAACATTAATCCCAATAGATATTAGTCTGTTGCAACATATGATTCACTTGTTACAATAAATGACTTATCTATTGAAATCAGCTTCAAGAGCATAAATGAATCCCAACAGGTAAGTAATATGTTGAGACTGATTACACATCTGTTGGAATTCATTTATGGCACTATGAAATCACTATTAACTTTTTTAACAAATGACTTTATTTAGGTACGACTAATGGAGAGATCAATAACAATCGGGGTGGATTGTCTTGGTCAATAGATAGAGAAGAGCAATCAATATGTATGACATTTGAAAGAGAGTGAAATGCTAGAGATGATAGCTATGATAGTCCAAAGTGATGTTTCGTATGATGATTTTGTGAACTTAGTAATCAGTTATTGTGGACTAAATTATCAATTAGAAGAACTCGTCCTCAGCTACATGCATAACTTCTTTGAAAATCAGAGGGTACTGCCTTTCAAGATAACAGATCAACTTCGATTGTGTGCTTATCTTAGTGATTCATCCAGGCCGGTGTTAAGGGTGTACGTGGTTGAAAAAATGAGAGAATGAAAACCAGAACGTAGAAGAAGAACAACAACAATACAGCTTTGATGATAAGTTGGATGATCTAGACATGAATATTCCAGATGATGAATGTCATTTATACATCCTACGCCCTTTGATGTGACCTACGCCCTTTGATGCGACCAATATCATGGGTAGTTTTTCTAAATTGACACAGTCTAGAAATCTTAAAGATGATGGGACCGACTTTTTTATTGGAATGTCATTCAAGGATAAGAATGAACTATCTACCACTTTGTTTATTTCTTGCTTGAAAAAATATTCCAGAATAAAGAAGATGATTAATTCGAGCTGTATCTTTTGCTTCAAATGTGCTAATACGAACTGCAAGTAGTGGTTGAGAGCAATAAAGTATGCAAGTTCTGACAGATTCGTTATTCATAAACATGAAAAGCATCACACATGTGGTTCAGAGTACATCTCAGGCCAAAACTCTCACACCACAACAAAGGTCCTCGGTGAATATTTCAGGAGTAGTTTCCCCAATGGCAAAGGCCTTTCAACAAGGTTTATGGTCAATCAACTCCTTACGAAATTGGGTGTCCTGGTTAGTTATTGAAAGATATATACGGACATGGGGATTGCCAAGTACTTGGTTAGGGGGACACACGAGCATGGGTATGCAGTCCTGGAGGCCTACCGTTACATATTGAGTCCACAAATCCCGATAGTATGACGGCAATGCATGTTGATGAAAACAGAAGGTTCAAGTACTTTTTTGTATCATATGGTGCTTGGATTCAAAGTTTTTGACATTTGAGAAAAGGCATAGCCATCAACGGTACCTTCTTAAGGAGCAGGTATAATGGAGTTCTGCTGGCTGCGGTGGCGCAGGATGCAGAGAATCATATCTTTCTTGTCGTTTTTTGTGTAGTGAACAAGGAATGTGATGACTCTATGGATTTTTTTTGAACAACTGCGAACCTGCATCAAAGATATCGAAGAGTTGTGTTTTCTTTCAAATAGGCATCCAAGTATTCCAAAGATGGGTTCAATTTTCTTCACTTCAGCTAACTTTGGTTGTTGCATCAGGAATCTTGGAGAGAACATTCAGACCAACTATCACAATGAAAGGGTCATGACCTTTTTTATAGAGCAGCTAAAGCATATAGTAGAGAGGATTTTTTAGATCATTTCAATCAAATAACAGATATAAATCCAAAGGTAGCAGAACTTCTCGTACGTGTCGATTTCGAGAGATGGAGTCGGGTATTCTATCCGGCAGATAGGTACATTCTTATGAATTTAACATCATGTTTGAGTTACAAGTTTAGTATGATGTCGTACTAAGTGATTCTTTTGTGTAGGAACAATATTATGACATCAAACATAGCTGAATCGGTGAATTCATTATTTGGCGATGACAGAGAATTTTCAATCAAGGCTATGTTTGAAGTAATAAAAAAGAAGTATGGCCAATTTTTTAACAAAAGGCATGCGCAGTTCAAGGGCCCAAAAAGAACCCGATTTGTTCTCAAAATTGAAAAAATAATATTAATGAACATCAGTTTAGGGAATAGGTTATTATCTCATAAAATAGCAGATTACAAATTCAGTATCACCGGTTATGGTAATGTTACCACGGTCGATCTTCAAACAAGATCTTGTACGTGCTGAGTTTTTAACTTGAAAAAAATACTCTGTCCACATGCCATAGCAGCGCTTCGAGCTTAATACGGTACAAAATATGGACCTAAAGTTTATGAGCACTCATATCAATATTATTCGGTGGAAGAATATGAAATGGCATATAGTGGGCATATACTCTGGTGCCTCCCGAAGAAGATTGGATTGTTCCTGCAGAGATCTTGAGGAGATTAATACCTCTTCCATATATTGACCCAAGTACTATCAAACCGGGAAGAAAGCCATATAAGAGGAGGTGTGGAGACGGAGAATCATTTTCATCAAGAAGATACAAGTGCTCTATATGTAAGCGCGCTAGCCACAAAAGAACTACATGTCCGAATCATAATCCACCATGATCGTTGTAATTGCAGAAACTTGTGTAGTTGTTTGTTGTGGACTTTTATATATTTAACACATTATTGTGAATGTAATGTTATCATTTATTATATATAAAATATCTTTATTAATAACTTGTGAACCAATAAAAAGAGGTAAAATATGAACTAAATAATACAACAGAACCACAATTATTCTTAACAGATTAACATCTGTGGCAACAGATGGACATTAATGGGAAGAACACAATATAGCTCCATCTAACTGGAATTTTTTCCTCCAATAAATGACAAATCTGTCGCAATAGATGGATAATCTGTTGACAGAAACCCAACAGATGACCAATCTGTTCCAACACATGATCCATCTGTTGAAAAAACTCAAAAGCCAAAATTGTTATTGCTACTGGATTCAAAATTTCTCCTTACCTCCAATTGTCGACATGTTAACATTAACATGTATGTTTAGAAGAAATAAACAGAATGAAAATTTAATAAGAATTAAAAATCCAAAGTCGACTAAAAATAAATTTTTCATTAAATAAAAAATAAAATATATTAGGTATAGATCCGATATAGAAAAATTAAAATACATATGCTGAAAGAAAAAACACATTCTAATTCTAATTATTATCATCATCATCTTCATCGTTATTGACAACCAGTTAATCAACTCGCAGCAGCAGGGCACTCATCAGCCTCTGTATCTCTCTGAACATCATCGCTGTCATGGTGACCAACTCCCTCTGGAGGTCATTAACCTTTCTTCAAAGTTCCCTCACTATGTTGCATAAAATAGCAATGTCCCAAACAGGATCAGTCATTTCTAGAACACACAGGAATTGACAAATGTAAAGAAAAATAGTCCAAATATAATATAATATATACTACCAACTGGTAGATTTACACCAAAAAAAAAATTACCTCAACGAGAAAGGAATATACTCTTTGAAGAGATGTGGTTGAAGATGTCACACGAAAAAAAATAATGCAAGAAATAAATAAAGTTTAGTAGAATGAAAATTATGGAGGGACCTATTTATACAGGATTGAATTTGGATGTGTCAGGGCAAAAGGCACGAATGTTAAGCTCCATTGTATTAATTACAACCAAACTGGTGGCATTTTGTTTCCTGTGAAAAGTTGCGACTTTTTCTTTTACATTAATACTTCTCACCTTTTCAAAACATTTTTTAGACTTGATAACAACCGTTATTATTGAGTTGTTGCAACAAATCATCCATTTGTCTCAATAGATTTACCCTCCGTTACAACATATTAGTTGTATATGTAACAGATGGTCTGTCAAAATAGATTTACCATTTGTTGCAATAGATGGTTTGTATGTGAAATAGATGAGACATCTGTTGCAACATATGTATTATCTATTATGACAGATGGACCATCTTTTAGAGATGTTTTGATTCCTTCCAACAGCTGATTCATCAGTTGCAACAAATGGAGAATTCAATTCATCAGCTATTTTGAATATGTTAGATAAAAAGTCACGACTACCTCTTTTTTAATAGTCATCATATGCGTGTAGATAAATAAAGATTGTTTGGTCTGTTGCAATTGATTTACCATCTGTTGCAACATATAGATTATCTGTTGCGATAGATGGACCATATGTTGGAGGAGATGTTTTTATTTCTTCTAACAACTGATTCATCAGTTGCAACAGATGGAGAATTCGGTTCATCAGCTTATTTGAATATGTTAGATAAAAAGTTACGACTATTCACCTCTTTTTTAATAGTCATAACATGCGTGCAGATGAATAAAAAATGTCTGGTCTGTCGCAACAGATTTACCATTTGTTGCAACATATGGATTATCTGTTGTGACAGATGGACCATATGTTGGAGGAGATGTTTTGATTTCTTCCAACAGTTGATTCATCAGTTGCAACGGATGGAGATTTTGATTCATCAGTTGTTTTGAATGTATTAAGATAAAAAGTTATGACTCTTCACACCTCTTCTTTAATAGTCATCACATGCATGCAGATGAATAAATAACATTGTTTGACATGTCTTGATGGGGTAGGAAGAATAAGGTACACGCAATGGATCCACATTCATGCGTGAGAGTTATGTATAATTGACCAGGCTACCGCGACAGGCACACATAAAGTGCAATGATTTTGTGAATACACTTTTTTACCGATTAGACATTAATTCTTCAAAAAAGATCCAGCATTATACAGTTTAGTTTAATAGGTACGAACTGATAAGGACGAATATTTCCAAGACGATGGTGTCGATACCCTATTATAATTTAATGACGGTCTATGCTCATGTCTTTGTGTCAAGTGTGGGGAAGGGTTTAAGTTTTTAGCGGCAGTGTAAATATCCAATAGTGATTGGACCAATTTTAATGGTGCAATGGACTTCTTGAAAGGCCTCCGAAGCCTTGCACTGCAGCAAACAATGATGGAACCAATAGAAATTCCCCTGGTCTAAATTTATATGAATGGATTGCTCGAGGAGACTTTTATACAGCAGAAGGTGCTTGGGAGAATACCTGTACAGAAAGGGGGAGGTGGAGAAAGCCATTTATCATCTCAGACCTTATTTAAGAGGAAACACAGGGAAGCAAGTAAGGAACTTCTAGAGAATCTGGCCATTGAAATTGACATGAGAAATGGAAAAACTGGATGAGCTTCAAATGTAGAAGTGTATCCAAATATAAAAATCCGTCAGTCATTGAAAAAAAAGAATGGTCAATAGGACTGGAGCTGTACACTTTTCTCGAGAATGCAACTATCGAGTGTGGCCTCAATGAAGACTCTCACAAAGTGAAGGACCAGAACTCTAAGGAGAAAGCTTCGCGAGCATAGGAAATTGATACGATTGTCAGTCAGAATTGAAACCTGAACCAACAACTCCTGAATTAAAAATAAGGGAAGCCAAGGCATCAATTTCTAATACAAGAACGACCATGGAAGGCATAAAATAGCCCACAAAACAGTCCACAAATTGAGAGCCCTCTCTAGGACCCCTTTGACTGCTAGTTTCAGCCAACAACAACAACACAAGTATCACGAGTTTACAAGGTGTTTTATCACCAAAACAGCCACAATAAAATAAGAACACGATGAACACAATGAATAAAAGGTTCGAATTCAACAAAAACAAACAATTACAAGATACAAACACTAACACAATTGCAAGAAAGGTAAAGACAGATAGTGAGACATAGATTATTACAAAGATTTGAAACTAAAGAGTATATTAAACTCAAAGACCTATAATGAATGTAACAACAACAACACACTCTTATGGTGACCTCCAAGGGAATCAACTCACCTCAAGATCCATTGTTTCCGAGCAGAGAATAATATTGGCTTTTTCAAGCCATAAACTATAATGGCTAATCCAATCCCTAACTAAGAACTATACTAAGGTGGTCTACTCTCAAGAGAGAGGATTTTCAATAACTCATGTTTTTATCATTAAACAACTAATGAGAGAAAACCTAAAAAATCCTACTTATAGTATATTACCAAAGAAAGCAAAAAGACCACTTTTTCCTTAATGAGAGGGGCGACCATGGTATGTAAATACACCACGTGTAATGACCAAAATACCCTTAATGAAGGAGAGGCCAAGCTGTGTTGTTCATGAATGAATGATGCCTCTTCAATGCTCTCAAAATCGAGGATGGTTTATACTTCAAGACTTGTGGTTCTCGGGTTAACAACAATGTAAGCATCCAAGAAACCTTCCACACGTGGTATTTCTTTAAGTCATGCTCAAAATGAGCCTTCCTTGCATATCCTTGTGCTCTAGAGGTGACCAAGTCTTGAGCCTTTGGGTGTGTAACTCCCCAAGTCTGTACCCCAGACACTACACGGTGCTAACAATCCCGAAGGACCACTAACTAACCTATGACTGGTACCTGCTGTGAGCACTGAATAATAAAGACGTTGTAATAACAAAATAAGGAAGTAAATACAAAAACTACCATAAGGTTCAAATCTGAAAACAATACTGTATACAGAAATATGAATATTGGAAAAATAACTATTTGAAAACACTCTAGTCTGATAAGCCTCTAAACTGTTTGAAATATGAAGTTGTTGGGAAAAGTCCCCAACTAACTTCGACTGACTGCTGAAATAACTAAAATGCTAAAAATAATCATGTCCACAAAATATGAGGACTCACCACTACGTTGTCTACTGAGAAGCTGTACTACTGGGGATGCTCTGGGGCACGTGCATCTGAACCTATGATATAAGTCATCATAGCGCAAAAAGCATGCGTCAGTACTTTGAATATACTGGTATGCTCAGTGAAGTAGGCTAAAATGCATGGGCTCATGATGCATGAATCATACTAATTGAATAACATGAATATGACTGAATGGGAGTACATGCATGAATACGTAGACTGTAACTGAAATTGTGATGATACTGGATACTGAGTCTGAATACTAATTTACTGATATCTGAGTTTACTGATACTGTATTACTGATTATCTGGATGACTATATTTGACAGTCCTGAAGTCTGTAGAACTATACTGAGTTCTAATTTGAGACTGAATCTAAAATTGAGACTGTGGGAGGTAATCATTTGACCGACATGTCCCTTTTCTGAATAGATTTTGGGGTCCAACCTGTAACCCAATTGGAAGGGTGCCAGTACTGTATCACAGGTTAAGACAACTGAAGAGATACCCTCATCTAGAAGGTACTCTAATGAGAACGATGGAACCCTCAACTAACAAGTTAAAACCGCTCATCAACCCTCGACTGGCAGGTTTGATGTCTCAACTTATGTTGGCTACATAGTTCCGGAATGCAAGGATTGCTTCTAAGAATCACACCCTCTACTGGCAGGGTGAGTCCCCATCCTTGGGTTCACTCAGTGCTGAATCCTACTCCCAACTGAACAGACACTGAACTGAATACTGAACTGGACTAAATTAGTACTGAGTTTATTGAGTTTTCCTGAAAGGCATCGTTTCCACCCTAAACTATACCCGAAAAGTCGAAGCCATACCTAAACTATACCAGTGACCTATTACACACCTAAACTATAAAAAAGTGAAACTATTTACACCCTATCAGGCTACCACCACTTGCATGTGGTGCAATGTTTTACATGCGCTGCCACGTCAGCACCACATCAGTAAAAAGTATCATTTTTTATAGTTAAGGTGTGTAATAGGTCACTTATATAGTTTAGGTGTGGATTCGACTTTTCGACTATAGTTTGGGGTGGAAACGATGCCTTTTCCCTTAATTTTTTTAGCCGTTTACTTTTGTTATTTAATAGGCTGGACGCGCCTAAAATAAGTGTAACACACGCGCCTTAGAATGGGGTCGCGAGGAGGTAATAATATCACTTTTATATAGTTAAGGTGTGTAATAGGTCACTTATATAATTTAGGTGTGGCTTAGACTTTTCTTGTATAGTATGGGGTGGAAATGATGTCTTTTTCCTTTCCTGAATTCTGGAACTGACTAAAAGTACCACTGATCGTGCATGACTAAAACTATTTTGTAACTAACACTGGCTCTAGGTATACAGCTAAATTATCGGGTATTAAATACCCCCAGGACTTGATAGCGTAAAGAGTAAAGAGTAACATAAATTTTGAAGGAACAACAATGACCACCTATTCATAATTTACTTTCTAAGGCATTTAATCCAATACTTGTAAATCTTGAACTTGTACATGTATAGGGATGCATGTTGTCATGTCATAAGTACACTAACAATTCACATAGGCATTTCAACAAACACCTTCAAGGCATAGCTTTAACATGGGAGCCATTTAGACATGTAGTTCTTTCATGAGTTCATAATTAAAGTTCAAAGTCTATGCTAATTAAAGTTACGGAAGTAGTATATGTTTGGAGTTATCCGATTAATTTATTAATTATGATAAAATTAGATTTAGATATCCACCAAAACAATATTTATAATATTTGTTTAGATGAATAACGTTCAAAAACCACAACAATATAAAGAATTAAAACAAATAATATCTGAAAAACATAAAGAATTAAAAATAAAGATAGAAAGACTACAGTATAACATAACTGCCGGAGTTAGTAAAAACTCAATAAATGCACAAAAAGAAGAAATATCAAATTTAGAATCAACAATCGATAGTCTAGAATATATATATCAACATAACCTATATACATTTAAATAAAATGAACAAAGAAGAATTTATAATAGATGAAAAAACATATGAAAATCACGAAGGATTAAAAATAAAAATAGTATTCTCTAATTTAGGAAGGAGATATAAGAAAATAGGTGAACATTTATATTTAATGTTAGAAAAAGCAGAATTAAAATTAGAAGATAAGTTGGCAGCCATGGTAAGAATAGAAAGAGAAAACGAAGAGATAGACAGAAAAAAAGAAAATAAATAAAATAAAACAACAAACCACAGAATAAATACGAAAAATAGAAGAAACTAAAAATAGTACGATTGTTGAATTAGAAAAAGAACTACAAATGCTAAAAGATTTGTATGAAAAAGGACAAAAAGAAAAAGAAGAAAAGGATAAAGAACAAAAATTATTAATTGAGATAAATCAATTTAAAGAAAAATTAGAAATAAAAAATAAAGAACCAGAAACCAGTGAATTAGAAATAAATGCAATAGATGCTGAAGAAACAAATAATTATGATTCGGAAGATAGTAAACATATACAGAAATTCTAGAAAACATAGGAAAACTAGAAATTAAAGAAAAACAAGAAGTAATTAATAAAGAAAATCTAGAACTAATAAATACAGAAGTAAATATTCTAGATAAAAATATAATACCTAGTACATCAGAAATAAGAAAACCAACATATAATTACAAAAATAAGTTTCAAAGATATAATCCAAAGGATGAATATAATAAATGGACACCAAAACAAATAATTAATTATAACTTTTTAGATTTAGACTGTGTAATAGACACAAATAAAATAATACAAGTATGGGTAGGATACATGTCAAAACAATTATTAGATAATAAAATAGATACAACAAATACACCAGAATATATAGAAAAGATATTAATATGAACAGTAAAATTATGGTTTTTAAACCTAGCCGGAGCAAGTAAAAAAGTACTAAGATCTGATAATAAACAGAACGAACATCGACACCTACTAAAATACTACCAACAGAAATATTGAAAAAATATGAAATAGCTATAAGAGATAATTTAGCAGTGTAACAACAGAAGAAGAAGAGCAAAATAAAGAAAAAGATATAAATAGAAATTTAATGTTCAAACTAGCAATATGTAATATGTGTTATATAGATGAGTATACGTGCGCATTTAAAGAATATTATTATAAAGGAACATATAATATAGAAGAAAGTAAAGAAATAAAAAGATTATATTTTAGTAAATTACCTGAACCATTTAGTTCAAAAATAATAAAGAGTTGGGATGAAGCAAAAATAGTAGATACCCTAGGAGCAAGAATAAAAATTTTACAACAATGGTATAGAAATCTATGTGAAAAATATAGAGAAGAAATAAAAATGAAAAAAACATTAATAAGAAATTTAGCATGTTGCAAAGATAAAATAGCACCTCAATTTGGATGTGAAGAAACATATTATAAGAAAAGAAAAAGACATAAGAAATACAAAAAATCAAAATATAAATATAAGAAACCAAGAAAAAGATATTATGTAAAAAATTATAAACATAAAAGACCATATAGAAAAAAGAAATTTATAAAATAATGTACTTGTTATAATTGTGGAAAACTAGGACATTTAGCTAGAGATTGTAAATTACCAAAAAACCCAAAAAATAAATAAATATCAAAAATAAAAATAGAAAATACAGAATATATGCAGATAGATTATATAGATTATGAATTAGAAAGTGAAGATAGTATATATGAAATTTCGGAGAATGAGACAGATAATGAAATAGATAGTGAACTAGATGAATCAAATGACTGAAGAAGATATAAAAATGAATCAAATAACTGAAGAAGATATAAAAATAATAACAAAGGAAGAATATTTAAATGAACAAGGAACAGATCAAAAAATAATATTTGACAGTAATATATTTGACAAAATAAAAGGAAAAGAGTTAGACTTAAGTGTAGAAAAAATATTTAAAATACCAACAATAAAAAATATATTTAGTAGAAAAAAGGAAGAATACTACGTAGTAAGCCAAAAAGAACATGTAATAGACTGTAGATATCCAAAAGGAAGAGCTAGTATACCACTAGTAACAAAAAGAATAATTAATAAAGAAATAAACGACATAAAAAGTAAAGACCCAATAAAATATGTACACCCTGGAGGAACAGAAATATTAATAAAAGCATGTTTTAGAGAAGGAATAGATACACCAATAGAATTATATTTAGCAGATGATAGAATTATAAAACCTATAGAAAAAAGTATAATAACAACCATAAAAGGAAATTTAATATACCAAAATTTAAATTTATAATAATTGTGAATTATTCAATAGCAATAACAGATAAAAATATAGATAAATTATTAGTATTATATTGGAAAATATCAGGAATAGAACTAACCCCAGAAAGTAAAATATTTACAGCAAGATGTAAAAATCTATATGTATTAACAACAAAACATAAAATAACGGCAAAAAATGAAATTAATAAAATACAAATAGAAAGTTCTTTCGAACAATTTGTAAAAACAATTGATAATAATGATTATAGTTACAAAGACATAGATATAGAAGAAGATTTAGAAATAATAAATGATAGAATAAGTACAACAAAAAGAATAGCTCATGAAAAAACAGAATCATCAAGCTCATCAAAAAGAACAAGTTATGAAACAACTTCAACAGTTAATTTAAATCAATATTATATAACAGGAACAATAAATAAAAAAGAATATTTAATACTCTTAAACACAGGACAAGAAGAAAATTATATAGCAAAATATCTAGTAAAAAGTGAAGAAATAAAATCTAACAGTAATATATGCCCAGATCTACCAAGGAGTCTAATAAACATTAAAGATACGGCAGAAAAAGAAATAATAATAGGAGTTGGAAAAATAAAAATAAAATTTGAAATAAAGGAAGAAATGCAAAAAGCAGACATAATAGTAGGAATAAAATGGTTAGAACAAGTAAAACCATACAATATAAAACATACACAATTATCTATAACATATAATAAAGAAAGATTACTCATAAGAAAGCTTTAACATGATATGAAAATATATGTACTTGTAAGAATAATAGTAGAAGGATATTATAATAGGTATTATACACCTATGATAGATATAGGAGCAGAAGCAAACTTATGTAGATACAACTGTTTACCAGAAAGTAAATGGAATAAATTAAAAACACCAATAATTGTCAAAGAATTTAATAATGAAGGAAGCTTAATTACATATAAAGTTAAAAATGTAAAAATACAGATATGGGATAAAATAATAACAATAGAAGAAACCTATAATTATGAATTAACATCAAAAGATATGCTTTTAGGAATGCCATTTTTAGATAAATTATACTCACATATAATAACTAAAATAGATTGGTGGTTTACAACACCATGTAAACAAAAAGTAAGGGCAAAAAGAGTTATTAATAAAATAAGAAAGAAAACTGATTGGATAGAAGAAAGTGAAAAAATTACACAAAAGTTAGAAAATATAAAAATTACAGAAGACATAGTAGAACTAGTTGATAAATAAAAAGAAATAACTATATTTTCAATAGATAAGGTAGAAATAACAAAAAAAAAAATTAAGACAATTATATAGTGAAGATCCATTAAAAAGATGGGAAAAACATAAAACTACTATAAAAATTGAATTAATAGATAAAAATAGCATAATAACTCAAAAACCATTAACATATAATTTTGACGATTTAAAAGAATTTAAAATTCATACAGATGAATTATTAGAAAAACAGTATATACAAAAAAACAATAGTAAACACAATAGTCCAGTATTTATAGTAAATAAACATAGTGAACAAAAAAGAGGAAAAAGTAGAATGGTTATTGATTATAGAAACCTAAATGCAAAAACTATGACATATAATTATCCAATACCAAATAAGATATTAAAAATAAGACAAATACAAGGATATAATTATTTTAATAAATTTGATTGTAAATCAGGATTTTACCACTTAAAGTTAGATGAAAATTCTAAGGAATTAACCGCATTTACGGTACCACAAGGATTTTATTAATGGAACGTATTACCATTTGGATATAAAAATGCACCAGGTAGATATCAACATTTTATGGATAGTTATTTTAAACAATTACTTAATTGTATAGTATACATAGATGATATACTACTATATATAAAAACTAAAGAAGAACATTTAAAATTATTAGAACAATTTACAGATATAATAGAAAAATCGGGAATAAGTTTGAGTGAAAAGAAAGCCGAAATTATGAAAAAACAGATAGAGTTTTTAGGAATACAAATAGATAAAAGTGGAGTAAAAATGCAACAACATATAGTACAAAAAATAATAAATTCAAAAGAAGAATTAGATACAAAAAAGAAATTACAATCATTTTTAGGATTAGTAAACCAAGTAAGAGAATATATACCAAAATTAGCAGAAAACCTAAAGCCTTTACAGAAAAAATTAAAAAAGGACGTAGAATATAATTACAACGAAGAAGATAAAAAATAAGTCCAAAAAATAAAAATACTTTGTAAAGAATTACCAAAATTACAATTCCCAGATGAAAATAAAAAATTTATATATATAGTAGAAGCAGATGCTAATGAATATAGTTATGGAGGAGTACTTAAATATAGATATGAAGAAGAAAAATTAGAACATCATTGTAGATACTACTCAGGTACGTTTAATGAAACAGAAATAAAATGAAAAACAAATAGAAAAGAATTATGTTCATTATATAAATATTTATTAGAATTTGAGCCATATATTGTATATATAACAAATTTATTGTACAGACAGATAATACACAGGTACGTTGGTGGTTAACAAAGAAAATACAAAATTTAGTTACAACGAAAGAGATTCGGAGACTAGTATTAAATATATTAAATTTTACATTTTCAATTGAAGTAATTAGTACTAACAAAAATGTTATTGCAGATTACATATCAAGACAAAGTTACAAAGACTGATATAATAGAAGATGATGCTTTAGAAAAGGTACTCAAAATCCTAACTACGCTTTCAATGAAAGTGGACAGTATGGGTAATGAAATAGAAAAACTAAAGACTAATGAAGTTAAACTGAAGTCTAAAGCTATGAATCAGCTAACTCAGCAGTGTACAGAGCTATGTCGATCGAAAGACATTAAAATTCCAGAGCTAAAAGGAGACGTTAGGATACTCCATAAAATCCATAACGTTTATCAATCTACAATTGCAGGTACAAGCAAAGGAGTTAGTGGACAAAGATATCAGAATATAAACATGAATAAGATATTTGAAAAATCATTTATACCAAAAATACAAAAAGACCCCTTGTACATACCCCTACAAATTACCACATATTGAGATAGTTTGAACCAAGGTGAAAAAGCTTATAACCATATAGCCCGAGGATAAATAGAAAATATCTACAAAGTACAAACTTTTCTAAACCTTAACCCCAGAGCTACAAATATCCAAGAACCAAACACAAACTATATAACCCAAAAATTGCAAGGTTACAACAAGCTAATCGCACTACCCAAAACCAATCCAAGCTTAATAAAAATATGTTTCGACTATGGATTATTAAATACCGTATATACCCAAGATGGAGAAGAACTAACAGCTGTAGAAGAATTACATAAATTATTCACCACCTATAAAAGAGTAACCAAAGGAAATCTATTTTATATAAAGTTTTATACTGCACCAGCAGAGATATTATACGACGAGATCAAATCAGTTATACAAGTTATAAAAGTAGGATTAACCAGAGATATGATTATACCAGAAGATATTGTGTAGCAGCCAGAGATACCCAAAATCGAGATACCTGATTTTTATGCAAATAAACGACTTATTGGATTAGCTACAATTATTCAAGAATTAGCAAATAATTACATCAATGGAAACTCAATATGGAGCTATTATTCAAGAGACCATCAAATGATTTATTCAAATTCAAGAGAGCTACGACAAACAGATATGAAAGATGTTAGACAATGGATAATGACGTTACTTAACCCAGAAAAAAATCTACTGCAAGAGCAATTAAGAAAGGATTTATTTCAGACGGATTATTAACAAGATATTGCAAGATAATTGGACACAAATATCCAGACCATCAATGATTGAAATGTAATGGAGGAGATAATATTATCCCAGAAGTCCAGCTAGAATAAAACCAAGAAGATAAGGATGTCATCTAGAAGATAAAAATCAATGGAGCAATAATGGAAGGAGACAAGGAAAATGACATATGGAAGAAAAGTTAGCCTTTCCTGAAATTTCTTTACGTAAAGAGATAGTAGATTAGATTTTTTGAAATTTAGTGTCATTAGTACTTTTTGGCTTTCTTGTACCTACTATTAATAGCTTTTAAGACTTTTTAGCACCAACTTTGTAAAAAATAAGGTACGTGTAAAGTAAGAACAGTGTAGATAAGTTTTACGCATTTTCTTAGGCTATAAATATGTAAGCCTCCGGCAAGTTAAGGGCAAGTCTTCACGTGTTAAAGCAAAAAGCCCTCCTTTGTAAACAAAAAAAAAACTTTTGAATATTTAATAAAAAATAGCTATATTTCAAAGCAAAAGCTATGGATGAACAAAGCCCAGAATTATCAAATCTACCAGAACAGGTATATTTATTTATGGTTATGAATAGCTAAATTCATAAATTTCTGACAATCATGATATGATAAAATAAGTTCATGTTAGTTACTTTATAGTAGAATTATTCGAAAAATAGCATGCTAAGAAGTTTATTAGCAAAGTGGAAAGGAGAAAAATCCCTAAGAACTATGCCATCCTAAAGGTGAAACCGGTGAGGCAAGAAAGCCGTGATAGGGGAGTAGCCAGAGTAGAGGCGTTGTTTAAGGGAAAAATATCCAGATTACCATGCTAATAGTGATCGAAGAACATGTTATTTAAGAATAATCTAGTATATAGTAATCTAAAATGATCATATTTTGTTATGCGTATGATTGAAGGAAATATTTTGAGAAAGCATCATATGAAAAATGAATACTTATTTATCTGACGAAATGGTAGATAAATTTAAAATACTTGTTTTGTATGTACTTAAGGATATAGAAATTGTAGATATAAGAAAAATCATATTGGAAAAAATATTTGATAAATATTTTATGACTAGAATAAATTGCATACCTCACCTACCTAACTACTCTTATAAATACTTACATACCAAACCTACACATCAACCATGATAAATTACGAATATTGAAAAATGGATATGAAAAATATACAATTAATAGAAAAACTAATGAAAACAAATTTAGAAGAATATATGAGAACCAAAGATATAAAATATATAGAATACCTTAATGAAAATATAGAGGAATTAATAAGATTAAAACAAACAACTAAAGAATATTATGAAAAAACATTTAATTAACCCACCTAAATGACAGATAATTTTGAAGTACTAGTTTTATACATACTTAGAGATATAGAAATTATAGACGTAAAGAAAATAATATGGGAAAAAATATTTAACATTGAAGATGAAGAGTTAGATATAAATCATATAGAAGACGAGTTAGGAGAAATATACTTAAGTGATGACAAACACTATTACTACCTAGATAATTATTCAGATGGATATTATACAGATTAAGAAATGCTAGAATATATTCAAAGAGTTAGAGAAAAACAAAGTTGGCTATACGAAGAAATTAATTATAGAAACCAGCTTAGAAAAGGAAGAGAACAATTAAAAGAAAGATTAATTTGAATAAATAAAACCATAAAACAACTAGAATTAAAAGACAGTTTAGAATATGATTTAGACATGGAATTATTCATAGACGAAAAAGACAGGATAATTAACGAAATAGATAACCTAGAATTTAATATCAGATATAGTACAATTAGAATAAATTATTACAAAGAAATTTGCAGTATCATAACTACTTTAGGATAAAATGATAGACTATGAGTATTTAAAATATTGGAGACAAGACATGGAAGAAATAAGATTAACAAAAATACTTATGAAAGATAATTTAATTGAATATTTTAGAACAAAAGATATAGAATATTTAGAATACCTCCAAAATAATATACAAGAATTACAAAGACTGAGAGAAAAAACTAAAGAATATTACAATAAAGCATTTAATGAAATGCCATCTAATCACCCCCCAAGATATGAACATTAATAAAATTAAAATAAATACACTAAAAATAAAAATGTTTAATAAATACACTAAAAATAAAAATGTTTAGAGAAGTTAAGAAATATCCACAAATAAAAATAGATCCATTAAAGCTATAATAGATCTATAATTAATTCACAATGGATAGATCAACAATGGATCAAATTGCACAATTAATTCACTTAGGCATTTGGGCAAACATATGGGAGGCATCACATTATACTTGGGCATGAATAATAATTCAATATATCATGGCTACATTAATCATTTCAATTTCAAAGATTTCAACCCACATGCTAACATAAATTCATGAAATTCATTAAAGACATCATCTTGGAAATCACACAACAAGATTAACATGAATACAAACAACCCACAATATGTAAATCATGATTTAAGATTTTAAAAAGGGTTTCTTGAACTCCAAGGGTGAAAGGGGCCCTTGGATGAACACTTCACATACCTTTATGCTTGTTTTTAAGAAGATTGATGGTAGAATTCTTGAGATTTGAATCTTGAATTGAAAATCCTAATGCTTGTTCTAGAGAGAGTTTGAGAGAGAGTGAGTATATTGTGGTGAATGGGGGCTTAATTTCATATTTTTGGGTGAATAAGGGTGGGGAAATTGACCCATTTACCCCCATAACCCACAACTGAAATTTGTTGAACTGGGTTGTCCCTCGTGTCACGACCCCTACTTGGGTTGACTACCTATCGCGATGCGACCCCTAGCAGGGTTGACTAGGCCTCGCGACGTGGGGCCATCACAACCCCTCACTATTTTTAGCATCCAAACTTGCCCTTATGCTAGTCGGAAAACTCAAAACTCATCCGAGATGGCCTACAAGTGACCCTAATCATGAATCAATTTGAAAATTGAAAAAATAAGGTCGGGAAGGTCATTAACTAGGATTTCCAAACTACGAAGGCTAAAATGACTCTAAATATAAATACTTAGCTGAATTTTTTTCTTAGTCCGGGACCCCTTAGTAGGCTTTAAAGGATTGAGTCAAACTTAGAATTTTGCGGGTTCTTACAGGGTGTTGGCCTCAAGAGATTCCATCAAAAGCTAAGGTGGCTATTTGACTTGTATCAATTTCTGAAGTCTAACATACATGTCATGCCTTCTGTTTGTGGCTATGATCAGGTCAATGGTTGTAGAAATAAAAAGGTCTGAAGTTGGCCAGAAATCTCATGCCATGTTGTTTCCACTATCTTTGAACTGACTAGAGCCATAAATAGGAGGCTTGGGATGCAAGTTGGACTTCAAAAATTGTCACCTTGGCTTGATCCCGTATTTTTAATTCAGGAGTAATTGGTTCAGGTTTCAATTCTGACCGACAATCTTACCACCATCTGTGCTCGCAAAGTTGCTTCCTTAGAGTTCTGGTCCTGCATTTTGTGGGTCTTCATTGAGGCCACACTCGCTAGTTGCAGTCTCTAGCAAAATTGACCAGCTCCAGTCCTCTTGACCATTTTCTTTTTCTTCAACGACTGATGGATTTTCATTTTTGGATACATTTTTACATTCGTATCTCATCTAGTTTTTTCATTTTTCATGTCAATTTCATCAACCAATTTCGCTACACTTTCCTTCCTACCTTGTGTTTCCTCTTAAACAAGGTCTGAGATAATATTTGGTCTTCTTAACCTCCCCTACCTACGCAGGTATTCTCCCAAGCACCTACTGCTATATAATAGTCTCCTCCAGCAATCTATCCATATAAATTTGGACCAGGGGAATTTCTATTGGTTCCATCATTGTTTGCTGCAGTGCGAAGCTTCAGAGGCCTCTCAAGAAGTCCATCGAGCCTTTAAAACCAATCCAATCACTATTGAATATTTATACTGCAACAAAAAACCTGAACACTTCCCCAAACTTAGACACAAAAACATGAGCATAAACGGTCATTAAATTATAATAGTGTATTGACACCACCTACTTGGTCCCTAAGCCTTACCAGTTCGAACCTAACATTCTTAACTATAAAATGTCATATCTTGTTTGAAGGATTAACGCCTAATAGGTAAAGAACAAACATTCACAAAATCATTGTACTAGATGTGTCTTTTCATGATAGGTTGATCAGTAATACATACCTCCTACATATGAAGTGGTTCCATCTGCAAACAGCTTATTCCTCTGAACCCTTCTTTACTCTAGCCTTTAATGCTGGTCGGAAAAAAGTGGATCCAATTTTACTTCCTTTTATCTGCAAACAAGAGAAATATATTTGATGTCAAACAAGAGAAGAACAATAGAACATTACAAAAAGGTAACACAAAATTAAAAGAATCAATAGATGACCAATCTGATACAACAAATTACCCATCTGCTTAACCGATGAGGCATCTGTTACAACAGATGGCTGACATGTTACAACAGATGGGTCATCTGTTGAAATAAATCAAACCAGCCTTGCTACTGGTTTGATTTCTTTAAACAGCTTCTCCGTTTGTACAAAAGGGTAAAACAAAATTGAGTGAATCAACAGATGACCAATGTGATGCAATAGATTACCAATTTGTTCAATCGTTGAGGTTTTTTGCAACAGATATAGAAACAACGGTTCGTTCATTTAAGACTTAAAGTCACCTTTCCTTCAATTTTATCAATAAATAGGAAACTAGTAATGGATAAATCATTAATAGCAACAGAACTAAATATCTAATTTAAATGACATACAAAGAAAAAGACGAGATGAAAAAAGCAATAGTGAACCATTCCTGCAATGTGAAAAAAGCAAAGGGATCAGAACATCCAGTTCAGTCAAGGAAAGATATTGACCAGCTGAGATCCGAAAGGATCCTCATCCGAAATAAGAGAGAAATGAGAGGAAAAAAGAAAAGAAAGAGAATTGAGAATAAAGCAGAGTGATAGATGAGTTGAGTCTTTCTTTATGGCTGAAGGAGAGAGTATTCTTCTAGATATAGGTTTTAAATATTCATTAATAACTTTTTAGGCGCATGAGGAGACGGTGACATTGAAAATACCAGATAAGACTACTCACTCAGGAGATTTTTGAGTTATCCAAGTAATATTTTTTACCGCGTTAGTATTTTAACTTTTTTATCTTGGACAGAAAAAACCTAAATTGCATTAAAAAAAGGGTCTTAAAACATCTAAGTGTAACAGATAACAATTTCTATTTGAAAACTTTCAAAGCTCGATCATTTGTCGCAACAGATACAACACTTGTTTGATAATTTACAATAGATGTGTAATATGTTGCAACAGATGACTTAATATATTTAATTAAATCCAACAGAAAAGACATCTATTGCAACAAGTTGAACATTTATTTTTATACAATTTCAATTGATTTCATATGTTAGACTAATACCTTAATTGATTAATGTAGGACCAGGAGTGAGTTCTCATAGGGTCAATTACAACTTCAATTGAGTCTTTTGACAATTGCATGATGAGACGGTATTGCATTCCAACCGACCAGAGTCATCGATCGATCGCTTTGAGCTAAACCGATTCTTGCTACTTCATATGTTCAAGTAATACCTTAATTTATTAATCTAGGATCAGGGGTGAGTTCTCATAGGGTCAACTACAACTTCAATTGAGTCTTTTGAAAATTGCATGATGAGACGGTATTGCGTTTCTCCTGACCAGAGTCATCGATCGATCACTCTGATCTGAACTAATTCTTACTACCTCATATGTTAGACTAATACCTTAATTGTTAATCTAGGACCAGGGGTGAGTTCTCATAGGGTCAACTACAACAGATGGCAGCACCTATTTGATAATTTACAATATATGGGTAATCTGTTGTGACATATGACTTAATCTATTTGATAATTTACAATAGATGGGTAATCTATCGCAATAGATGACTCAATCTGTTTGATAATTTACAACAGATAAGTAATCTATTGCAACAAATGACTTAATCTATTTGATAACTTACAACAGATTATTAATTTATTGCAATAGGTTGAACATTTATTTTTATACAATTTCAATTGATTTCATATGTTAGAATAATACCTTAATTGATTAATCTAGGACCAGGAGTGAGTTCTCATAGGTTCAACGAAAACTTCAATTAAGTCTTTTGGCAATTGCATGATGAGACGGTATTACGTTCCTCCCGTCCAGAGTCGTCGATTGATCACTTTGAGCTGAACCGATTCTTACTACCTCTTATGTTAGACTAATATCTTAATTGATTAATCTAGCACTAAGAGTGAATTCTCATAGGGTCAACTACAACTTCAATTGAGTCTTTTAGTAATTGCATGATGAGATGGTATTGCGTTCCGCCCGACCAGAATCGTCGATCGATCACTCTAAGCTGAACCAATTCTTACTACCTCATATGTTCAACTAATACCTTAATTGGTTAATATAGGACCATGGGTGAGTTCTTATAGGGTTAACTATAACAGATGGCAGCACCTATTTGATAATTTACAATAGATGGGTAATCTGTTGCGACATAAGACAATCCATTTGATAATTTACAATAGATGGGTAATCTGTCACCATAGATGACTTAATCTGTTTGATTATTTACAACAGATGAGTAATCTGTTGCAACAAATGACTTAATCTGTTTGATAATTTACAACAGATGGTTAATCTGTTGTAATAGGTTGAACATTTATTTTTATACAATTTCAATTGAGTTCATATGTTAGACTAATAACTTAATTGATTAATCTAGGACCAGGGGTGAGTTCTCATAGGGTCAACTACAACTTCAATTGATTCTTTTGGCAATTGCATAATGAAACAGTATTGCATTCCTATCGACCAAAGTCGTCGATCGATCACTCTGAGAAGAACTGATTCTTACTACCTCATATGTTCAACTAATAACTTAATTGATTAATCTAGGAACAGGGGTGAGTTCTCATAGGATCAACTATAACTCCAATTAAGTCTTTCGTAAATTGCATGATAAGACGATATTGCGTTCCTCCCGACTAGAGTCGTCGATCGATCACTCTGAGCTGAACCAATTCTTACTATCTCATATGTTAAGACTAATACCTTAATTAGTTAATCTAGGACCAGGGGTGAGTTCTCATAGGGTCAACTACAACAGATGGCAGCGCCTATTTGATAATTTGCAACAGATGGGTAATCTGGTGTGACATATGACTTAATCCATTTGATAATTTACAACAGGTGGGTAATTTGTCACAACAGATGACTTAATCTGTTTGATAATTTACAATAAATGAGTAGTCTATTCCAACAAATGACTTAATTGTTTGATAACTTACAACCGACTGTTAATCTGTTGCAACAAATTGAACATTTGTTTTTATACAATTTCTATTGATTTAATATGTTAGACTAATACCTTAATTGATTAATCTAGGACCAGGGATGAGTTATAGGGTCGACTACAACTTCAATTGAGTCTTTTGGCAATTGTATGATGAGATGATATTGCATTCCTCCGACCAGAGTCGTTGATCGATCACTCTGAGCTGAACCGATTCTTACTACCTCATATGTCTAACTAATACCTTAATTGA
Source organism: Capsicum pubescens (assembly GCA_030864215.1). Lineage (NCBI taxonomy): Eukaryota > Viridiplantae > Streptophyta > Magnoliopsida > Solanales > Solanaceae > Capsicum > Capsicum pubescens. Next base: position 270,657,106 of record CM061542.1, read on the forward strand.
TTAATCTAGGACTAGCGGTGAGTTCTCATAGGGTCAACTGTAATAAATGGCAGCGCCTATTTGATAATTTACAACAAATGTGTAATCTGTTGCGACATGTGATAATCCATTTGATAATTTACAACAAATAGGTAATCTATCGCAATATATTACTTAATCTGTTTGATAATTTTCAATGGATGAGTAATCTGATGCAACAGCTTGACTATTCTTTTTTATACAATTTTAATTGAGTTCATATGTTAGAGTCTAATACCTAAATTGATTAATCTAGGACCACGGGTGAGTTCATAGGGTCAACTACAACTTTAATTTGATCTTTTGGCAATTGCATGATGAGAGGGTTAAAAATTACACATATCTTTTATAATTTTAAAAAATAATTAAGATCAATTCGGACCAAATTAATATTTTCAAAACTTGTCATTCTTTTCCAAAATACAAATCATTCATTTATGAGAAAAATGTTTCATCATTTCAAATCTCGAGTTCTCGGTCTTTTTTCTTTCTCACTCAATTATACAGTACAGACAACAACTACTCAACAAATTGCTCTACCCTTCACAACAGATCAATTTTCTTCTTATTTCTGACCATATAGGTGTTATTTTCAACTTTATTCTTGCTTGTATCAGTCGTTTTCTCTGTCTTCGTAGGTAAGAGAGTTCGAGAAGGGCAAGTTGATTGTGAGGCCATCGCCAACAAAAGTTGGGATTGAGTCCCCCGCATTATTGGAACGCATACATGGGGATATTTATGGACCCATTCACCCACCTTATGGGTCGTTTAAATACTTTATGGTCCTAATAGATGCTTCTTCTGGATGGTCTCATCTGTTCCTTTTGTCATCTCGCAACTTGGCACTTGAAAAAATATTGGCACAAATAATATGATTATGAGCACAGTTTTCCGATAATCAAATTAAGTCTATTCGCCTTGATAATGCTGCAGAATTTCCATCCCAAGCTTTTAATGACTATTGCTTATCGATTGGGATAAGAGTGGAACATCCTGTACCCCATGTTCACACTCAAAATGGCATTGCTGAGTCAACAAGATAGGCCCCTAAAGAAGGTTAGGAATTTATGTTAGGTTTGAATCACCCTCTATTATTCGCTATCTTGAACCATTAACGGGAGATATGTTCACTGCTCGATTTGTAGATTATCGATTTGATGAGATAGTTTTTCTAAAATTAGGGGGAGAAGATAGTGAAATCAAAAGAGAGATTTTGTGAAAAAATCCATCACTCTCTCATCTTAATCCACGTGCTTCTATTTATGAGCAAGAAGGACAAAAGATTATTCATCTGCAGAAAATTACAAATCAAATGCCAGACGCATTTACAGATTTAAAAAGGATCACTAAATCACATATTCCTGCAGAGAATGTCCCAATTCGAATTGATGTCCCTAAAAGCACGCTTGAAGTATGGTAGGCCATTAGGTTCTAAGGATCGAAATCCTAGAAAAAGAAAAACAAATGGTCAAGATGACACTACGAAAGATCCTCATATGGAAGTTCAAGATTTGAGCAATTTTAATATTCCTGAAGGAATTAATGAGTCTAAGACTCAAGAAAATAAGGAACTATCCATAAATTCAAGTGATGTTGAAACATAAACAAGAGAATAGAATATAAACTTTTAGTCAAGATGAGTAAAAGTTATCTAGACTTTCTTTAGCTTTTCCCACCGAAATGGCTTCAACGCCACCGGTGGAGCGGCTACGCCCACCGGACCAATATCAAAATGTGGGCAATATCATTGACAATCACCAACAAATGGATCCATCAACCAAACATCTTCCTACTGCTCACAAATTGGAAAAGATACAAGTTGTTCTGTCAACTATGTCCACTGAGCAATGGGAAGCCATGAATTATATGCTGAGCAACAAGAATCTACAAGTATTGAGATGTACCAGATTGGATTTCCAAATCAACCACTCAATAGCAACAAATCTTACTCGGAGGTGAGCAAATTTTGCATTTCGAAGGAGCAGATCTCTGCGATTCAATTATTTTTCAGTGGTAAAGAGGATAGAAAAATGGTTGGACCTTGTACGCAAGCCAAAGATCTCTCATTGGTTCAAAAAGAGGATCATCTAGTGGATTTATCACTGTTTGATGCCGGCACCGGAGCTCTGGCGACTTGCGCGGCGGATAAGACCCAACAGCGCATCACAAATTCTTCTTTTCCACCTCTTCCAAATAAGAATACCCAAAATATACCCACCATTGGAGATGAAGTTAATAGTCTTAAGAAAAATTATGCTAGTTTTTTCAAAGGCTCTGTGACTCATGCCAAAGCAATAGATGTTGATCCCTTTCCAGTAAAGAAATCTTCTTTGATTAATGGAGTACACACTTTCAAATGGTCAGAACAAGAGGTGACAAGAATGAATATAATTGAGAATTTACAATATGTTGTTGTAGGCAAATTCTCATACGAATGGCCAGACATTGCTAATTAAGGGAATTAATTCCAAACCAATGTGGAATTAAAGGTGAATGCAAAATTGGATTGATGCGGAATAGACAAGTGCTTATGAGGTTTGAACGTATTGAGGATTACGTAAACCTTCTTGCCAAAAATGTTTATTACATTATCGCGAAGGATGGTTATGCATACCAAATGAGGCCATTTATTTATGATGCAAACTTTAAGACAAAGGAGGAAACCACTCAGGTCACCACTTGGATTTCTTTTCCAGATCTACTGCCAATATTCTTTGTTAAAGAAGTGTTATTTTCACTGGCTTCATCAGTTAGCAAACCTTTTCTTCTTGACTCAGCAACCATTAATAAGACTCGCCCCAGTTGTGCTAGGGTGAAAGTTTAGATGGACTTCCTTGCACATAAACCTGAATTTCTTCACATGGAGATCGAAGGCACTGACAATTAGGAGAATAAGATTATGAAGGTTAAAATTCAATATGATGAACTGCCTTCCTACTGCAAAAAGTGCAAGTTACAAGGGCATAGTGAGGAGTATTGTAGAGTGTTGCATCCAGAATTAAAAGAAAGAGATGATAAAATTGACCATGGTGCATCTTCAGGGGAACTACCACAAATAAAAAAGGAATACAAGGGCGCAATGATATCCAAATGGAAGCCCACAAATAGATTTTTTACAAAAAAGAAGGGAGAATTCATTAGTGAAAAGGCTAAATTTTAGAGTGATGCAGTCAACACTAATAATAAATTTGAAGCTCTAACTAAACAGATTCCTGCAGAAGAACAAAACAAAGAGTTTTATGATGCAGAACAAGGTACAAAATGCTCAAAAGGTACTAGAGAATGGGTAGAGAAGACTTTTCATAATGATACTGCAGTAGTGCACAGTGAAGAGCAGCACGCCAACACAAGCAGCAAATTAATTGATCAATAGAGGGACTTTCAAAATGAAGTGCAAGATGATAAGGTGTCTCATAAAATGCAGGAAGAACATTTCAATAAACACAAGGTGACTTTTGAAGAAGATATGAATGAGGAGAAGCACCAATCATTTGCAACTAATTCCAGCAACAATAAAGCGCAGGGGGCATAGATGGATTTACAACTTCAATTAGACTATGCCAATTATCAAGAACCTTTGCAGATAAATACCTCAGAGCTGGTGGGATCATATCCAGAGGAATCAGAGGGCTTGTTAATGCTGGAGATGACAAGCTTGAGAAAAAAAGAAAACAAGATGTTGTCATTCATTCTTCAAAATCCAGTCCTATAAAAGTCTTGCGTGATATTGTATCACATCAGATACTTGAAAAGGAGAACCACCAAGCAGGATACAACATTTAACCTGTAGAAGACAAGGAAGAGGTTAATAATAAGAATAATGCTCATAAAGTTTTTAAAGAAGCTGGTTTATCAACTATGACAGTTGCTAAGAGTAACTTTATCAGGAGTAAGGGTGATACAGTACTTAAGAGGTCAAATCGAAAGAGACATACTAAAATTGTTCAGAAATAAGTCTAAAAGCATTATTTTGGAATGTGAGATCAGTAAAGATTCAAAATTCATTCCATAGAATTCAGATGTTAAATAGACATCATAAGTTCTCTATAATTGCTTTGATGGAACCTTTTCAGAATGTCATGCAGATTCAAAGATACAAGAGAAGATTAGGCATGGCCTATGCAAATTACAATCAAAATGGTAAGATTTGGGTTTTTATTTAGGAACACATTCATGAGGATGTTATTCTTAATGTTGAACAGCAGTTGACTTTAAGGCTGTTGTTTTTGCAATCTGGTCAATCAATTTTACTTACAATGATATATGCCAAGTGTGATGCACAAGAAAGAATAGATTATGGGAGGATTTATATACTTAGAATTTGGAAATACAACTCCCATGGCTGATTGGTGGTGATTTTAATATCATTCTGAGTGATGAACAGAAAATGGGAGGTCTGTCTATTTATCGTCAGGAATATGAGGATTTTGCTTGTTGTGTGAATTCATGTGATCTTATTGATGTCAAATTCAAGGGTAGTCCATTCACTTGGTGGAATGGCAAAATAGATGAGGCTTGCATTTTTAAAAGATTGGATAGAATCTTGGTAAATCAATCATTCTTGGGTTGTTTTGGGTTAACAGAATCTGAACATCTAGCAATAACTGGTTCAAACCATGCTCCATTATTGTTTTCCTGTGGGAATCAGTCCTATGTTATTAACAAGCCATTCAGATTTCTTAACTTCTTGTCGGAAAAGGAAGACTTTAAATAGGTGGTCAGAGATAATTGGATAGCAACTGATGGTTGTGATATTTTTATTAGTATTAAACAAAAATTAAAAAGAACCAAGTGG